>CM068382.1:15387113-15709015 GCA_034770075.1 Aralia elata | reverse complement strand
CGCAGACAGTGGCGGCGGAGCCGTAGCTGACCGGGCGAGGGGTGGAGGCGTAGCCGCCGAAGGAATGGACTGAACAGAGACGGCAGGCAAAAATGGGTGGAAAAAGGCGGAACTGACGGCGGCGGAGAGCGTCGTCGTCGTCATCTAATTCCCTGAGAAGAAAGGATGAAGAAGTTGAAGTATTGGGTTTTTTGTGCTCTTCATTTGTGGAAGAAGGTTTGACAGGTAGAGAGGAGAAAAGAACAAGAAAGAAAGAAATGAAGAGGTCGTTAAAGAGAGGACAGGAAATCGGGAATTTTCGGGGATTAATATTCAGTATATATAGTAAACATATCTTTGTAAAAATATATTCCTTTTATTTTAATAATATTTTTTTCATTCCTAAAATTATAAAATAAAAATCAATTTTATTATTTTTAAATCTGGAAAAATTAAGATAAACGCCATTAAAAATTATTATTTTTATTATTTCAAAATTAAAGGATACAATTTTAATTTTTTTAGAGTTATATTTGTGAAATTCTAAAACTCTTAAAATTGATATCATTTCGATAATTTATAGTACTCTTATAGTTAGTTTTGCAATTGTTATATTTATATTGTACTAAATCTAAATAATTTTATATCAAATTTTAAAATTTTAAAAATTTTATATAATTGGAACTCTACAAAATCAAAAATATAACTCTAATTTTTAGAACGGATGGAGTATAGAAACAATAAAAATTACAATAATTAATACTTTTGTAAATTATTTTTACAAAATTAAATCATTATTATCTGATTAAAACAAAGGAAAATCGATGTAATTTTAAGGTTAAAATTATCTTAAATTGACTTGTATAAAATTAATAATAGTCTTATAATATGGAACGGAGAAAGTATTTAATTTTTTAAAGTGAATTCATACAAATTCTAAATTTAATTTTGTAAAGTCAAATAATGATTTTTATTGTTAAAAATTTTAACAAGAATTATAGTAGTTTTAAATTTATGAAGTTAATTTTAAAATATTAAAATTATTGGAGCATTAAATCGCAAGGGGGGGCATCCTTATTTTTAATTCTGGAAAAAAAAAAATGATGAAGGGGGCCGTGACGGTGAATTTTGGTGACCAAAACGTTATTACCTAGAAGGTATATAAAAGAACTAGCTAGGTGCTCCATGCGAAACACGAGTTATTTTTTAATGTAATATTATTTTGTAATTTGTGATAATTTTGTATTTTATATAGTGCATTAAAACATATTTTTTTTTTGAAATTGTTAAAAAATTGACTTCTCTTACAATTTTAGTTTGGCTTAAAAAAAAAACGAATGACTAACAGATCACAATACAAGGATCCGAATTACTCAAATATTGATGTGTTACGAATGTAATTCGTTTTGCTATTTTCTAATTTAATATTAATTTTTTCTAAAGTTTAATATATAATTTTTATAATCAAATCTTTGGTATTTATATACTGCATTTTAATTAGAGTTTCATAATTTGAGGTGGAAACCTTAAAAACCTAAATATATTGTTTAGATTTCATATTCTACTGTATAATTAACCAAACTAAATAAATTTATTACAAAAATAAATATTTTTGTAAATGTAATAAGTTTACAGATAATAATTTTTAGTTTTAAAGAGGTAATTAAATTTTAATTAGTTAATATATAAGGGTCAGAATTTTTTTTAACATTAATGAACTTAAGGTCTCCTATATTAAAATAAATTTTGTTTACTAAATTTTAATATCGTATAAATATATTTTATAATATAACATTATAAGTCCTTTATATTAATTTAGTATTTACTCAATAATATTTTTTTATATATTTTTAATATATAATTATTTAGGAAATATAATTGCTATACAATTAATGAGCTGTCCATTATGGTATTTAGTTTTTTAAAAAGTTAGCTAACTAAATTTTAATAACTTAATATATAAAGTTAAGAATTATTTTGTAACATTAATTAAACTAAGGAGTCCCTCTATTATGTAATAGGAATTGTTAAACTATAGTAATCATTAATATAATATGATATATATAAGATAATTTTTTATATTAATTATTATGTACTCATAATATTTCTTAATATATTGTCATTTTAAGAAATTAAAGTTTGAGTAGAAACATTAAATTAAAAATTCTAAATATAATTTTAAAAAATTAAAATTTATCATATGATCTAAGTAACTAAAAGGACTCTTATAAAAAATAAAAATTATTACATAATAATAAGTTAATATTAAAGTTTGTAGGGGACTATAAAAAAGAGTTGTTTAGTTATTAGTTTAAATGTTAATCCTAACATTGATATTAGGAGCGTAAAAATAAGTATTCTTTCATTCTAGTTAAATTCTAAGTCTATAATTCAAAGACCAACAGATTAAAAGACCAAAGACTAAAGACAAAGATCAATAAACTAAATTTTGATTATTATATAGTTTTATATAAATATAGATGTGCATAGTCCAACGTTAAAACGTTGTACAATAAGCCACATTTATGATGATTAAACTCATCTCCTAAGGATATTTTAACATAAATTATTTTATAGGTTATATTTTTAATCATTAACATTAAGTTTTTTTGAGTAACCCTCTCATGTTATGGCGTTTAAATTTACGTCAGTATTATAATTGTGAAAACTTATAAATATATTGACCATTAAATATAGGAAATTATAAGAGTTGTTTTAATTATTATATATCTTTTTCAAAAAAAATATCCAAGAATATTTTAGATAATTTAAAAAACAGAATGTTAAATATTTGTAAATATTATATTCCCATCCGTCCCAACTTTATTGCATTTTCTAAGACTTTTTAAAGTCAAATTGACTATTTTTTAAAAACTAATCCTTTTTACTATTTTGCTAACATATAAGTGAAGATATTATAACCAAAAGAAAGTATATACAATTTATTACTAATTTTAATTTTTATAATTTTAGAAATATATTTATATATGCTTAATTATTAATTTTAAAAATAGTCAATTTGATTTTAAAAAATCCTAGAAAAGCAATTAATTTGGGACGGAGGGAGTATTATTTTTCTTATTTTTTTTTTATCCTTTTACTGATTGGAATGACGTTGTGCTTTGATTTTTCTATGAATAAAGTTAGCTGGACTCGAAGCTTTTTGAGTTAAACTGTACTTGTATGTTCTCTATTGGTGGGGTTGGCAAATATTGACCATAGGAAGTACTAACCAACAAAATATAGGATATGAGATCTAAGGATTGACAATTGTTTTTATGTTTATTTTTTTGCCAATAATATTTTATTTCTCTTTACATTTAAGAAAATAAATTTCTTAAAATACGTCTATTGTAAATCTTAAACTTTTTTTTTTAAAAAAAAGAACATTAATAAAATTTATTTGGGTATGAAAACAGAGTCTCGTTATATATTACAATAAATTTATGTTGAATTACAATTATAAAACTTATCCATGAGAATATTAATCTTAAGAAAGTACTACTTTTCACTAATACATATACTAATTCTATAAAATTCATATCGTATGAATATACTTACTTAACAAAATAATCTATAAAAGTAGTCCTCTGTAACTATTAGTTTAAATCCTAGAGTTCTATCACTAATAAATTCTCTTATAAGATAATCTAAAATTTGAATTGGATTGATGAATCAACTATGATACAAATTTTGAAAAACATATACATGTTATGTTTTGTGAAACTATGTTTAAGAAAATTCTTTACACAATTACACAGCATTAAATTTTTATTTTTTTTTAAAAAGAAAAAAAAAGTTCTTATTAAACACAATTACTAAGCTCAATAATTTTGTGCTATCACCACAAAATATGATTGGTAAGGAAAACAATTATAAAATAGATTCTAATAATTTAAGTAATTATGAAGTATGCTGATATATTTATAAAACGACGACTTGTAAGAATAATTTTATCTTCTCTTATATAATCTTAGTATTAGTTATGATTTCGGTTGTGGTTGTGATATTGGCAAAAAAGTAATGACAGATTAGAAACATCATATTATTTTATAGTCTTAAAATAAAAATGTATCTTTAATTTTAAAACGAATTAAAAAAATTAAATGTATGATTAAATATTTTTTTTGGAACAGAGGGAGTATTATAGTCGGTAAACCAACATCTATGCTATGTTGATGTTCACCTTCATTTCCTACGAACTTGTAAATTATGGTATAGAAATTGAAGTGCTATATTATAAATAAATAAAAATTACCATAGTGAACCCATCTTTTTATTTATAATGATAGTTATTTATATTTGGAGATTCCTGTTTGGTTCTTCTGTAACTTTCTTTGAAACAAGAACCTTGGTCAAAGCACGTTTGAGAGAGAGAAACACGTTGGATTGGGAAGGAAAATAGTATTGATATACATAGATCTTGTTTGTTTGTGAGAATTTAAGAGTTTTGCTGTATACTGTGAATTTTTTTTTCAATAATTGCAATATATATTAATACATAAAATTATAAGATTAAAATTATAAGGTACCTGCATATCATATGTCTAATTAAAAGAATTATCATTAATAATTATTTATTTACTTGACAATAAAAAAATCGATACATAAAATCGTAAGATATATCATTTCTCAAAAATTAATAAATGTCCATTTCTAGCTATAATATAAGAAGTAATTAATGATTAAATGTTAAGTGTTATGAAAACGTGGGGCTGCCCATTGTGAATCATATTTGTTTTGCTAATTTTTAAACAGACACAGAAAGTGACATAATTTAGCCTAATAGTATTTTTATTTTTATTTTTATTTTGTTGACGCTGAAAACAAGCTTAGTAGTGGATAGTAATAGTGCAAATTTAAAGACTTACTCCACAAATAAACTTGAACACGAAAATTAATTCTTTGTTGAAATTTACTTATTACTCCACAAATAAATTGGAAAAAGTTTAAATTTCCCTTTTAAGAAATTCTTATTGTGACAATAAAATTGCCGTGGCCTATTTCAACTCCAATTACTTATAAGACTTTGTGTAATTACTAATTACTATTCCGTACTAGAAGCCAAAGAAATGGAATGGGTTTTTACGGTGTTGTTTCCTTTAATTAGGCACAAAATTCCTAGTATTATTTTCAAAGTAAAAACAATGACCAAGACCAACCATTACTTTGTAGAAATAATCCAAATGAGAATTTGACTGGAGCCTAACTGATTATTTCCTCAACGAATTAGTTGGTCCTTTTGACCCCCACTCCCCCACCACCCCCCACACACACCCCAACCCCCCAAAAAAAAAAAAAGACAGACCAAAGGGTTGAACGAAGATAAGGAAGACTACCAAGGTAGACTTTTGGAATGCAGTTGGACAACTTTATAGTGTAGTGTTAGGTTGATAAAATGTTGAAAAGGTTTGTTTTGTTTTGTATTTTTTTGCTTTTGTTGTTTTCACAAGGACTACTCTTTCTATGTGCCCAAAAAAAAACACCAACAACTTTATGATTTATTCCCCCCAGGTGGCGGAGGACTTAATAATTATAAGAAAATTAAAAAATGTTAAATATGTTTAAAATCAATCATTATTTTTGCATACAAGCGTTTCACATAAGTTATTTACAATGATTTTCTTCATAGTCTCATATAGTGGAAATTGTTTTAAAAATTAACTCCATTGTTTAATAGTATTAAAAAATGTCTCTTTTTATGTACGTGACAAACAAGAATTTATCTACCCATCTTTCATTTTATTACGCAATGACCATCTTTAATAAGATTTATAGATAAAAATGTTAATTAAAAAACCAAAAGCTAATAACAAGTAAACAAAAGCTAATAACAAGTTTCACACCAATTGATGAGATGAATAAATATTTATAATGAGTTTTCAATTTAAATGAAAACCAATAATTATTTACGTACAGAGTTTAATTATTGAAATTTCTTAAAGTATAAGAATATAAGAGTATCTTATATTTTTAATTAGTCATGTAGCATTACTGGGTATTTCAAGTTTTGATTATAAAATTTAAATTTGAATATGATAGAATGGTGAAAATTTTGTTTTAAATTTGTATTTTTCAATGTCCAGAAATTGAAATGAACGAGTTTTTTTTCTCTACAAATCGAATATAAAACATAATCTCAAGAGTGTGTATTATATTGAAGTAGCAGTATATTATTCGAAAAAATTTAATCATTAGTCCTAGACCGCATAATATTACCGATAGATCATATACCCAAAAATGTTTTTTAAAAATTCAGCAGGGCTGGAGCCGACACTCGCCCCAAACCAAAAAAATAAAATTTGCTTTATGGGCAAGTTTTGCACTTCAATATTAAGAGCTTTACAGCCTGGGGATTATTCTGCTAACAATATTACAAAGATTTGGGTGTAACTCGTTACAAGAAAAAAGGCATGTTCATCTGTGGTATTTATTTATTGAGCAGCCAACCAAAACAAACACGGCTGCATGCCCTGTTAGATTCTTAAGGTTCTGTGCTGTCTGTGATATTTAATTTGATTAAAAAAAAACTTTCACTTTTCATTCATTTTTTTTCTTCAAATTAAAACTCACAAACAAGTCATACAATAAACGTTGTTAGATTTAAAGACCTTATACAAGCAGTACAAAAATATTCCGTGATAATATATTAAAGAAGACACAGAGATGGGAATAATAATAATAATAATAAAATTGTTTTGTAAAGTATATATACATTAAATCGAAAACTGTGTTTATTGTAAGCAAGACAATCCCTTTACACACTTCAAACAATTAAACAAAAATAATCCAACAATAAGTGTAGGGAGCAGTTGGATGCATGTGGGCCCCGTGAATTTATAAAATTAAACTGCTGGAACAATATTGACCAACAAAATGGCTTGTAAAGGGACTCCCACTGGCTTTATACGGGGAGTTGATCAGAAAACAATGGCACGTCCATAACAGAGAGATAAAGATCTAATTAATTAAGGTTGGGCAAAAGGAAAATTAAATTAAGCTGGATTCTGTCTTAACTACTCATTTACTACTATTAAATTTAATCAGGCATCGTAGTTAATGCTACTTGTGAGAAGCGTGGGGAGAAAAGTGGAGTAGCCAATAAGTCAAACAGAGAAGACTACTGATGCATATAGTTTCTCAAAATGTAATTATGATGTTATAAGTAGGTAGGTGATCAGTCTAAACTAGTTGGCATTTTCTCATTTTTTTCTTATATAAATTTATTTCAAACGTTTCGTTCAATCATTAATTGTAGTCTTACAGTTTAAATAAACACTACCAAAATAATAATAATAATGTCAAGGTTGTTAGAAATAAAATGTGCATTAGAATATAAAAGGTTAGGCAAATGAAAAGGTGCCCACCGGGGGATTTCTCTCTCTCTCCATGCCTATATATAGGCATGGAGTCAAATAAGAGGAGAAGTAGGATGAGAGAGAGACTATCATCCATCCGAGATATATTAGTATTAACCATTAAGTTTACGGTTGCTTGTATATCGGAAGAAGTAAGAATATCATAATGAAAGAGAAGTATGGATGACCACTTAAATACAAGAGATTATCAATATACATTTTATTGATTATACATTTTGTTTTATCTATTATTTCACAACACGTTATCAACACGAGTTTCTATCTAATTTTGAAAATGAAGTTCTTTCAACTCATTCTGCTAGGGTTCTACTGGTAAAATCAATTCCAAGATGACTAGGGAAGATTTTTGTCTAGCAGACAGTGCAACAACTCATACGATCCTTAAAGATAAAAAATATTTTTAAAATTTACAGTTATGCAAAGCCAATATCAATACCATATCAGGTTCATCAAACTTAATTGAAGGCTCCGGAAGAGCGATTATAATGTTGTCAAAGAGCATAAAACTTTGTATTAATAATGCTTTGTATTCTCTATATTTATAATACAGAGAGATAAAGATCTAATTAAGGTTGGGCAAAAGGAAAATTAAATTAAGCTGGATTCTGTCTTAACTACTCGTTTGGCATCGTAGTTAATGCTACTTGTGAGAAGCGTGGGGAGAAACGTAGCCAATAAGTCAAACAGAGAAGACTACTGATACATATAGTTTCTCAAAATGTAATTATGATATTATAAGTAGGTAGGTGATCAGTCTAAACTAGAGTTGGCTTTTCCTTTTTTTTCTTTTTCATATATAAATTTATTTCAAACGTTTCGTTCAATCATTACTTGTAGTCTTACAGTTTAAATAAACACTACAATAATAATAATAATAATAATAATAATAATAATAATAATAATAATAATAATAATAATGTCAAGGTGTATCTATCCATCTATATTATAAATTATAAAGCGAAATTTACGATTTTTTTTGGTATAAATAATTTTGTAAAGTCATTTTGTTTCTAATTTTACCTTTTAAGATATAGGAGCATTTATCTTTAAAATTCAAATATTTCGATTTTCTCTCTCCCGGTCTCCCCACTCTTTTATCAATCTCTATTTTTTCTCCAATATTTTTTCATTTATTTTCTCAAAATTTATTCAAATATTTTTTTTAATTACACACAAAGTGTATGTCATGAATACTAATCTATTACGAAAAATAATATCTATTACGACTTTACATGTCGACTTTTTATTACGAGTTATGTGGATAAATATAATTGATAATATTTTTACGATGTATTTTATACAATGAGCCAATTTTATAATCATATTCAATTACATATATTGATATACGTCGTAATCATAATTCGGTTGAAATCTTTCGTAATATATAACATGACTCATCTATTATAAACTTTAGTATGTTTTTATGTTCAATTCTCACTTTTAACGTGTAAACTTGTTTCCCTTCTTCTTTTTTCACGTGAGGTTTGTATTTTTTTTAGTAATTATTGTAAATTTCTTACCGACAATGTGAGTTTATTGCAATTCTAAATGAGAAAGTTGCTCTCGTGTACTTATAATTCCTAAACAGAGTGTGAGTTTTAAAAATCTACATATTAAAAACTTTATTAGGCCTAAGAGAACTAGTACGGAACTCTTATTTTGAAACTGATATTCCTTTGCATAAAATATATTATCCGTATAGTATAAGAATGTCTATTTCACAAAAGAGTTCTATTTTTATTTTTAGGATCCATTTGTGATATTTTTGAATTAAAAACAATATGAATTTACTTGATATTATTCCATACTATCGTATGAATTATCAAAAATATATCACTAATTGCAAAATTTGTTGTTTTTAAAACTTAAATAGATCAACTTCAACTTTGAATGTTAAGATTTGACTTATTAACTTATTGAATGTGAAACAAAAGAATGTTATGTTTGATAAAACTGAGTAATTAAGATCTGAATGGTTATTATATTTTAATAAAATAGATTATCTGAGTGAAATAACATCTGAACTTAAAAAATTATTTGATAACTAAAAAGTATAAAATATCTAAATGACTTTTAAATTTAAAAATATCAATTTTAAATTTAAAAATATCTCAAATTGACTTTTCAAAAATTAATAATGATCTTAAAATTTAGAATTGAGAGAATACAAAATTTATAGAGACTCCATAAATTTAAATTTTTCATTGAGAGATAACTCTTAATGATTTAGATTTATATCTTTCTCTTATCGATTAAGAGACGATAGAAGGGAAATAAAATTTTACCAAACAACCTTATCCTTTTACGGAATCAGACGTGGAGTTGTTAAAAGGTATTAATGAAATACCACCGAATTACATTAGGCATCTCTGGCATCATTATTTTCCAGACTGATAATAATGCTTCTTGTTCCCTTCCATTTTGCAATTGATCTCGAGTTTTGTAATCTGAATAAGAAGCAACTTATACTCTTAACGCAGAAACATTAGCAAAGAGGCTGGGTGAATTTTCATAGCAAAGTAGGCTAAATTTGCCCAAACTGTACAACAAAATCAAAAAGTTCGTGTTTATCGACTAACTATAATTGCCCCAAAAAATGCAGCTAAATGAACATGTATAGATGTGGTTCATTCCGAGCAAACATGGCCACCGAGCCATCATTCTGCTTAGTTAGACAAACCAAAAAGGTAAAAGAACAAATGCTTAAAGAAGTGCACATGGGAATTAAGCGCTTTTTAGGAACATGCAGTGCTGTTAAAGCTCATTTCAAAGCCCTTGTTTCTGCATAATGTCAAACCCTTTTTTTTTCGCTTTTTTTCTTTTTGGGGACCAAAGAGCGCACAGCTATAATAATATAAAATGGAAATATTTATTGATCTACAACCGGGTTTACAGAACCTAGAGCATACATGAACGAACAAACGACTGACCAACAAATTGCCAATTATAAACAAATGCTACACAGGATTCTGAGTTTTCACAATTAGAAATCACATTTTTTGGCATAACACAGCTGGGAAACATTTGTTATAAGAACCAAGGAATGTGGATATCATCAACGCCTCTCGTGTATAAATCAACACTATACAAAAATTTGGGATTTTGATGAAGCGATGCTATCCTTATGCAGAGAGTACCAGAGTTTAGTTGCCTCTGAGAAGAACAAGAATTTCCTGTCTATAATTGTTCTCCTACGTTGTCCATCCAGAAGCAGGGATTCCATGCTTTTGAAACCATTCTGGCATGTGGAACCTTTCGTAGAGTACAGGCCTCACATCTTGTTGCTGAGAAAGGTGTTTTAGGAGTGGAAGGAGTACCTCCAGAAGCTGATCAAAACATGTATAAGCAAAATCAGAAAGAGGATGAAAAAATGATCAGATGGGAATCAAATTCCCTAAAGTAACAATTTCTACAATAGATTTTTCTCTGTATTTGTTGGTCATTTATTTCAAGTGGATCATATTAGTGAAATCATACAATTCATGAAAAGAAAATACCGCAGGAAGCCCAAAAACCAGGGAAAATATCTGACCAAAATGATATCTAGGGAAAGTCCAAATTTTTTTGATGTAAGGAAAATAAAATCATGATTTAACATTCTTGTTACCTGGTCATCAATGAGGTTGTCCAGCAGAAAATGGAATGCATGGAATTCCATTCACTGGTTGCAATAAGAAACTGAATGGATTGTTATCAACAATAACAGTTCGGCAAAAATCCTTTGATATGCAGGACAGATCCTTCACATGCTCCCTATATTCCCTGCAATTTAAAGACCAAAAGGATTTTCAAAAAAGAAATATACAGCAACATATTGGAGATAGAGATATCATTACCAACACAGCGGAAATATACTAGAGGTAGCTTCATACATCACCAATATTTATTTTGTCCAGGGTCAAATTTTCCGGACGCATACGAGTTAACAAACACAAAAAAGGATATGCATGAATCTGTAATTAACATTAGCATATCTACCTCGTAAGAATCATAGCCAGCACAAAGGGAAATATAAAAGCATGAATATGATAATGTTGATGTTAATGTTGATGTTAAAAACATTTTTCTTTTGATAGGTTGATGTTGGTAATAAAAACATGAAACCTGAATTTCCCATAGAAATGACTGCACACATCTAACTAAAATGCTGTACTTATTTTACAAATGATCTGTTTAACAAAGTATGTAAACCTGCAATAAATATTAACTCCACTATCAGATCATTTTACAATTAACTCCAAAGTCAAACATAATGGTCTTCCAAAAAAGAAGGTGAATGAAATCTATGATTTGGAGTTAACTAGTCTGAAAAAGGGATTTGCGAGCATAAAGAACACATATGTGTTGAAGATGTATTTTCAGGTTGAAACCACTCAGACTAGCAGTCCTGGTTTACCCAAGTAAACTTCTATCCAACAATACGTACCAAACAATAATGTTCATCCATTAAGATGACAAGATAAGTATCCACGTTCTACAATAATAGTATTCTTCCCCCCAAAATATGCATCTTAATGCACATGATAAACAAATGGGGAAACTGATAAAGCACTTGTTAATTGAATTGACCATATGGCAAAATTAGTTCTTTATAAACAGGAAACCCAGTAAATAACAAGAAAATTTTAAAGGGCCCTGGAACGAAATTATGTTGATAGCAGCAAAAACGTACGTGCTAATTGTTGAAGGCCGATAAAGTCTGCGACTAAAACAATTTATAGCATCTATTCTGTCAACAAGTGGCCTGGCATAGCCTACAGGAATCACAAGTCAAGAAAAGTAAGAATGATGCAGTACCACAGATACTTGAGATAAATGTAAAGTAACAAGCAAGTGCAAACCTTCAAGTCCTGCAGTAAATAGCACAAGATCTGCAAATTCACTGAGTTGTTTCAAAAATTCATGCAATCCAGGGCGTTCAAACACCGTAACATAGTTGACCTTAGGTTTGCCTTCAATTTCCTTTAAACCCAACAATAGTGCATCAAGAGAGGTTCTTTCATAACAAATGCCAGAAAATAAAGCAATGTAAAAAATTAATATCCAAGACACCTTGTCAGAAGATATACATTCCAGCTCAAACCACTTCAACCCAGCTTCTGTGGCTTGATCACGAAGAACAGCAGGCAAACTAGATGTTTCATAAGCACAAACTAAAGTTTCATCCAAGTCAAGAACCACCTGCATAAACGAGTCAAACTCAGAGTAAAGAATCAATGTAGCAATCCAGAAGGTACCATACACTGAGGAGCACTTTGCAATAATTATGGACAGAGAAGATTTACAAGTTCTTAAAACATGCCTAGTGCAAAGTAATGAAGTTGAAATATTGTGCGCCAAATCATTGTACATCACTTGAAGTGAGAAATTCCGGCCTTTTTTTTAAGAAAAAATTCTTCCTGATCAACAGCTTTTCAATAGCACAGGAGAATTTTGCTCATCAAACAGGAAAAGAACTATGAAAGGCATGACTTAGCAATGCTATTCATCACTATAAAGACATGAGATTGTCAATGCTGATTTTTTATTTTCTCTTCTATGAAGAACATTTATCTTGTTGTAAGTTGCAATCAATATACAGTTAAAGATCTGTAAATTCTTCAATCCTGACTTGGCTGATGGATTCCCTGATTTCAGCAACTATAAAGAGGACGATTGATGATTAGGCTGCCATATGGCTTGACAAATCTTAATGTAGTTGATAGAACTAGGTTGATTGCAGTAGAATGCCCAACTCTTAGAACAATGGTGACAGGAATGACATTATTACTATATACGTAAGGGGGCCTGGGTATATCTAAACAGAAACTCAGGAACAAATCACATCTATAAAGACAATAGTGGATTTTGTGTGACGGGCCTTCAAGAAACCGAATAAGCTATGTAATCTGTAAATGACATAGCATTCCTGATCATACCGCGCTTCAGTATGAAGGAAATGATGAATGTTGCTACCATCCCAAAAGAATTGCACTTCCAAAGCAAGGAAAGTTTGGACCATCATTGATGTGTACAAACAGAAGTAGTATCATTTGATTCATATCTGAAATTTACTACAAATCAATAAACTGAAAGTCCTCGGTTCCAACTTCCAAGAACAACTACAGGGGCCAACTGGCCAACCTTACCTATTTTTCTTTGTTAAAAAAGGCACTACTCTAATCAGTTAATGCTCCTCTCAAATGACTTTGTTACATGAGCTAGTTTGTACACCTACCCTCTTTCAATCTGTACTTCTCACTTGATGTTTCATTATATAAAATCATGTCCCACCATGCTAAGTTGGTCGTTGTTATATTCTGAGATGAACAAACTATCTTTGACAAATGTTTTCTGAGCTTGTTATCAAATGGGGACCATGGGGTTACTTTTGACTTCTTTGGAATGTACTAGTACCTCAATATCTTTTTCTGTTATATCCCTTGTCATATAACCCCCTATTTTTTGAATATGCACATGTTGTGAATATATAAACTGTTCATAGACTAGCACTGTGAGGTAAAAATCATCATAACCCAACTTAAATCACTGTCATTTAAATTGATACAATTCGATGGAGCATAACATAATTAAATATAGGTGCAATGAAACCTAGAAGCACAACATGAACAACAATTACAAAAGTAAGCACCTAAACAGAATAAACACTATCTTATGTTGTCCCCTCTCAAAATATGCAGTAGAGGTAAATAAAGATTTCATGCGCCAGCTAAATTATTAAATTATCAGAGGTGAACACTTAGGGTTGAAACATGTTCTCACTAACCACTTTTAAAACACATACTTGATACTTCATTCAAACTCGATATAGCATAAAAGGAATATAGAAATTAAAAAATCTAACTAACATCCAGCCGTAGTTCCCAATTTGATAACAATGCACAGGCAGACAGCCATCTTTTTTACACTTAATTGGCACTCAAAACCATTTAGGCATAAATGCAGGAAATCTTGACTTCGGGTCAATTCCTCCATTTCCTTTTTTTATTCCCAGACAATCTTAAGCACAATAAATGCCAAACTTGCAGTTTATGAGCACTACCACTGAGATTCTCTAAATTAAGAAAGGGAAAAAAAAGTCCAGGCCAACCCTCCCTACCGTAATATCTTTTATTCCTCCATGACATCCTAATTCTGAACAAATCCCGTCTGTATATATCATTATTGCGAAATTTCAACTTCATAAGCTCAAGTGAAATGGTTTTAATTCTATAATCCATTTTTCATTAATCCTTATCTCATCTTAACTATGGGAGGTTGCATTCAATAATCACGGTTAGGTTTCATCTAATCCGAGCTTTAGCTCTATTTCTAACAGAATTCATTACATCTTAAATATGCAAACACTTGTCCAAACCTCTGCCTGTTTATTGTTTCACGCACTTTATACACAAAACAACAACTGAGCTTACCCTAATCTCTCTCGCTCTCCCTCACCCTCTCTCAAAACACAAACCTACCCGCACAATAGACAAAAAAACGGCAGAATTACACATAAATAAGAACACAAAACAAGAGGAAATTCCTGCAGTCAGCGAATTCTTTAATAAAGCAAACCCCTAATTACTTTAGGGGAAAAGAGCTATTAGTTTCCAACCAAAATTCTATACAATAACCAAAAAAGCTCTAAACTTGTCCCAGCAAAACTACAAATGGAGTTGTCTTTATCCAATTAATGATAATTCCAGTCTCAAAATCACTGAAAATTGAAAATACAAGCATAAATAGTCATCAACTCAATTCACCACAACTGATCCAATCTAAAGTTAAAACAGAAACAAATACTAAACTCATCTCTGCTTCTAACTCATAATTTCCGGATCAATTTAAAAAATTAGAGAGAGAGTCAAGAGACTTATACCGTAAGCTTCTCCACAGGCCAATCACGACCACAACCACCGACGGCGGCAATACGGAGGTCGGCGGCGGCGGGCGGTGGCTCAGTCTCGTCCAATTCGGACAATTCAACGTCGGGCAAAGGCTTAAAGGAAGGAGAAGAGAGGACTTGAGCAAAATTAGACGGAGAAGCTTTAATTATGATCTGAAGAAAGATCTGGAAGAAGAAGGTTAACCAGTTCAACAGTGTCCTCCACACTTGTATTGTCTTCGGCGGCGCGTATACTTCAGATTGTCCCAGCTCCGCCATCCCCCGTCGGTCAAGTAATTCAGATTGTTACTGGGATACCCACGATGTTAACGTATCCTCCCCTCCTCCTCCTCCTTCTGTTTATTGCAGTGAAAAAAGACCAATCACAAACTCTGCAACTGTTTTGATTTTCTCTCTCTATATATCTGTATATTCGTTTTCTTCTGGGTGTATATGTGATGGAGGTGTGGTCAAGGTGGTACCTCGACGAAGTCTAGATAGGAAGAGAGAGAAGGGGAGAGTGTGTACAACGCGCTCCAGATACGACTAGGAACCTTTTATTGGGATTGTCATTAGAGAGAGAAAAAGAGAGATTTATTTCCTGTTTTTTTCAGTTTTTTTGAAAAAAATCCTTCTTCTTCTCCGAGTTTCTTTATTTTTTTGGAATCTATTTAATTTAATAGTTTCAATGCCATATTGTGATTTTTTTCATTAGAAATCACATCTTTTACGATTACGATTATAATTTTGGTACAAAAATCGCACCCGTTTTGAATTTTAAATTTTTTTAATATTTTTTATATTTTTGTGTATGTTTAGAATTATTTAAATCCTATTTAAATATACTTTATAAATTTAATTTTAAAATACATAATTTTACATGATTTAAGATTTTAAGTTTGAAACAATGGTTGTATACTTGTACCGGAGTCTTCAAATTTTATATAGTACTACTTTAACTTTTACTTTTCAATTTGAAAAATTGAAAGTTTTGAATTAATTTGTGATTAGTTTTTAAGAATTTAACTTTTTGTAATTAGGTATTATTTACGACACCAATTTAACAATATTTAAATTTTATTTGAAATTTGGAAAGTATTATATGACATGTTTATTTATTTTTTTCAATTGGTTTTTAAACTAAACACTATTTAAAATCGCATCGCATTTCTAAAAATCGCACTGCACCGATCCATGCAGTTTCATGTTGCGGTCTATGATTTAGGCAAGGAAAATGATAAATTCACATCACTTTTTGATATTTTCAAAGCAAAAATGTCGCTGTAAATGTATAACGACGGTGAAAATCGTCGCTATAGGGTCTACAAAGACACTTTTGC
This sequence comes from Aralia elata, assembly GCA_034770075.1. Classification (NCBI taxonomy): domain Eukaryota; kingdom Viridiplantae; phylum Streptophyta; class Magnoliopsida; order Apiales; family Araliaceae; genus Aralia; species Aralia elata. The sequence continues at coordinate 15,692,450 of CM068382.1, read as the reverse complement.
TGTAAAAATATTATTTTCTGCTGTGAATTTATCAATTTTCTTTAGGCAACCACATCAAAAGCGATTTTATGTGTGATTTTTGTCCGAATCCGCACCAAATCGCTACATGTTCACCCTTAATTATAATTAAGTAACATGAGAGCATATTAATATTAATTTAATTTTTGTAATAATAAGTTTTATAATGGACAAAATACTTTCGTAAGTTTATAAAATTTTACAAATATTAAATTAAAAATTTTGGAGAAATTAACAAGGAAATGAAACCATTTTTGGCCTAATTAGTTTGAAAATAAATTGAAGCTTCATTGACCCTTAATTAATATCCACATACATTCTTTAGAAAGTAAATTCAAATACGTAATTGATACGGGCACAGCATCAGCATCAATGTGATGCATGAACGTGATTTCTCTATCAATATATACATGCATTATTAGATTAGTATAAAATTAATGAATGAATTATGAATGGCAATAGGAAGGGGAGGGCGGCGGGGCGGGGCGGGGCGGGCAGTACCCATTCCATTTCTATCTCCGATTTTATAAAAAAAATTCATACCCGTTTCATTCATTAGGGGATTAAAACTTGAAAACTATCCCCACCATTTTAACGGGGATTAATATTTTGTAATTTTTTTAAATAAAAAATTTATCTTTAATTATATTTACAATAATACATATATAAATATTAATTATATTTTAACGCATACATAATTTACTTAAGAAAAATTAATTAATAATATATACACACACGGATATATATTTTATTTATGCAATATATAATAATATAAATATTAATTTAATTAATATATAACTATTTGGGGCGTGTGAAGTAAATAGCATCTCCTTCCCATCTCTATAAATAATATTCAGTAAACCTTATCCCCGATCAAACTCAAAATCACCACCTCCATTTAGGGTGAGCATAGGAATAACCCTGTGAACGGGGATAAATTGTCATCTCTAGAATGAATGGAATAAAAAGAAATTTATTTTTAATTAAAATGAATTATTTCATATTCTTTTCTAAAAATTAAAAATTTTAAATTTAGTAAGAATAAAAATAATTTATTTTATTTCAATGGAACAAATAATATATTTATTTTTATTATATAAAAATGAGTCATTTTATTTCTATTTTAATTTGTCTAACTTAAACGTAGCATAAATATTGTTAGAAATTACGAAAGTATCACTATTCTCCAACTTATTGTGATTTATTTCAAATTTTTATTACAAATACAAACTCCTATTGACCAAATGAATTTAGCGACAAAAGCCGTGTGGCACTACGAGATTTTACGTGTCAGTACGCGCATCAAAAATATGATGATTTCTCGAAATATATGATGCAGGACAAATTATATATTACTAGGGATAACCCGTGCCTGAAGGCACGGTGCAATTAAAAAAAAATCGAACACTGAATTTGGGTAAACCTCAATTCTGTATTAATAAAATCATTATCAACTATCACAACAATATACATTTAATTAACATCCATAACAGCTCCCGTATAAAAATTAATATAACCATAAGTTCAAAATCTAAATAAAACTAAAACAAATCAAAATGATTGGTTCAATTGATCTTGTGTTTGTGCCTAAAGACGCTGAGTAACCAAAAACAAAACCAACAATTAGCAATAAATTCATTGGAAAAAAAGTTAATCCTCCATATATTCTAAAAAAATTTGGCCAAAGTTTTCCCTAAAAATGGGATATCAGAAAATTATCAACCTGTATACACAATTTGTTCTCATACCCAAAAAGGTTACTAAATGTCTAACTATCACGCCACAATTTTGCCTAACGCAACCACGTAAATGAAGTCCATAACATCATAAAAATATTCATGTTGCATGCACCCAAGAATACTCAATGCTTAAATCTAAAGATTTCAATCAACAACATTTATGCAATACTTTATGCACCAATCTATTGAAAAAATAGAAAATTAATCCATGATTCCGAGAGAATGAAAGAAATAGATAAAAAACAATCTATAATTTTGAAATGAAAGAAATGGATAAAAAATGGGTTACTATAAGCCTAATGGGGATCAAAGGCTTGAATGTTATCTACACATAACTTCACTGGAAACAATCTCAAGCATGCTTCCATATATACCTGAAAACAATATAAGGAACAAAAATCACTTTGGATTTTATAAAACAAAAATTAATTATATATAACCCCAAGCATACTATTCAGCGAGATTGCAGAGGCGGTGTGTGCGAATGTAGTGTCTGCGAGAGAGAGTGATCAGAAAGGTATTTTGTACAGTAAACAAGTTTGGAGTGTAGCGCTCTTCCAAAATTTAAAATTGGTAATACCTTGATATGCACAATTGCCCCATAAATTCTATAACAATTGCCCCATGATTCCTCTAAAAAAAGAATCCCATAAAAATTTAAACCAGTATGCACAATTTATATATTTTATCATTCTAAAAGGCTACTAATCGACCCTTAGATTTTTAAAGTCACAATTAAGAACAAATCTAAATGCAACATAACTATAACCTCCATGAACAAACCACTGCTATGAAAATGAAACAAAATTAATAAAACAAAATCTTAACAAAGGAAAATAAAAAGAACAACAATGCAAAGACGACATAGAGGTCTAGTAGCAACCAATATTTCAAAGAAACTCACCAGATTCAACCATCAAAAAAATTAATTTCAAAACCCACATTGACAAACCATATTAAAGATTAAGAATTTATTACCTCTATAAAAAGTGTAGCCGAGTTTCACCAAAATCCAATCCAACTTCATAAAATCTCCTTTATTTTTTGTCCAATTGTCTGGTGGACTCAACACCTAAAGGAAACCAAAAATCTAAAATAATAAAGATTTAATATGTTGGAACAAATTCAAGATTTGATGTGTTAGAAATTAGTAGTGATTAACAATACCAGTAACAGCTTACATTGCAGCCTTTATTACAGATCAAGCAGCTACTTAATAGACTTCCTGAGTACTTTTATTGGGTCCAAAGACTAACTGTCATTATGCGAGCAACGAAAAAAAAATCAAATTTTAAATTCTAAAGAGAGAGTTGAAAATAAGTGACTAAATTGTAAAAGAGTTATCGTGAAAATAAGTGACTAAATTGTAGACAACCAAATTGTTCCAGAAATATTTTGACTCATTTTCGGGCACACACGCTGTATAAATAAATTATGTAGAATATAAAATTAAAATTTAGAAGATTAAATAATAAGATAAAAAAATAAAATAATAATATATTTAAAATTATAAATAAAATATATATATATAATATATGCACACTCTAAATTACTAATTGTACATCTAAAAATAATAAAGTAACTAATATACCCTTATTTAATGATAGATGAATTCACCCATCTATCAAGTGCCCAATTTATCCTTCAGAATTTTTAAAATGAACATAAACAAATTTTCATGATTCTATAAGATATCACCGTAAGCAAGATTGTCCAGTTGGTTACACTAATACCAAATATTTTTGATGAGTATTTATTATTTGTCTTTGACATTCTATATATGCTTCATTTTGATAGCATAAAATGTTGATAGTTATATATACTTCTGAAAAACATACAAAGTAACAATTGTTAATATTTTCAACAAGTTTATTATGTAAATTTTGTATTTCATATTTGATACTCAAATAACAAGTATAACGTTTTATAAATGATAAACTATTTCTAGAAACAGAAAATAAGAAGAATTTGTGTTTGTTAAATTGTAGTGTATGTCATTAAATCGTTGTTTAAACTGAGACCTTAATTTAGTAAATCTACTAGATACAAACACGCGCGTTGCGGCGGGATTATTCATTTTGTTAATAATAAATGTGTATGTGCAATTAATAAATTAAATTATAATAAGAAGATGGTAGTTTTGTCCCACGGGTTGACAGTAAATTCATGTTTTTTATTATTTTCTGACATGTATGGCTTATGGTTGATTTCCCCAATTTTTAGAAACACGATCCTTGCATATAGACAAACATGAATCAGACAATTTTGCAAGGTGCACTACATATTATATCTCATGTTGACATAATTACATATATCATGGTAAAATCGAAATTAAAAAACTAAGGTTCTTGTTAATGTTAAGGTTTGAGAGATAAAATGAAAGATGTAAAAATACCTAAATGTGTGCAAAATTAATCTTCTGAGCGGGTTATGGAGTTCTTCGAGTACACAAAAATCTATCCACTTTCACTATTTGAAATTCGATCTTTGGGAGGAGTGAGTGTATTAGAATGGGGGTCCTCCAAGTAAAAGATTATTGTGTTGGCAAAAAAGTAATAAAATTTGTTAGTAGTACAAAAAAGAAGAATAAAAGAAGCAAAATAATATTATTGTATAGTAGAAAAGTATAATATTATTTTTTAATTTGAATAAAAGAATACTTGTGTTGTGCTAATCACAGATAAATAGCAGTAGTAGACTAAAGAAAAGAAATATAGCAGTAGTAGACTAAAAGAATACATGTGTTGTGGTAATCACGGATAAATAACAATAGTAGGCTAAAAAAAAAAATATAGTAGTAGGCTAAAAGAATACCCGTGTTGTGCTAATCACGGATAAATAGTAATAGTAGGCTAAAGAAAAGAAATATAACAGTAGTAGGCTAAAAAAATACATGTGTTGTGCTAATCACGGATAAATAACAATAGTAGGTTACAGAAAAGAAATATAGCAGTAGTAGGCTAAAAGAATTCTTGTGTTGTGATAAAAGAATACTTGTGTTGTGATAATGACGGATAAAAGATTATGTAAACTTTTATAGGTGGAAGTTATAACTTTTTGATATACAACAGTAGTAGGATGAAGAAAACAAATTGTGATAATAACGGATTAAATTATGTTTTATTTATTAGTTCTCCTAATTTTAACAGGATTTAAATCTCCAAATTTTAATAAGATTTAAATTACTAAAATTTTAAAATACAGTTATATAAATTAGTGTATATCTGTGTATATTTTAAATTATTAAAATATTAAAATACAGTGAAAAGTTTTAAATTTTAAAATTTAAAATTAGTGTATATCTGTGTATATCTTAAATTATTAAAATATTTAAATTAGTGTATATCCACCCCAATTAGTGTATATCCACCCCAATTATTTCTAGATAAAATTTTAAAATGCAGTTACAGATAAAAAATATATATTGTTTGGTACTTGAAGTGCAACCAATGATATATATCTGTGTTTATTTTAAAAGTTTTAAATTATTAAAATTTTAAAATGCAGTTAAAGATAATATATATATATTATTTGGTTCTGGCTCAAATCAACCCCCAATGCATCAGTTTATGCACTTTTAGGGAAAATTAAACGAATATTATTTTAAAAATATTAGGTTAAAGAAAGCAAAATGTAATAAATATCTATAAAATTAGTTTAGATTTGTAGTAATTTTAGGATATTGAAAAAAATTAAGAATATTATGGAATTTAAATAGTATAGAAATTATATTACCCTAATATTTTTTTTAGTATAAATTGTTTAATTTATTGTGCAAGATTAAAGTAATTAAAAATAATTTTTAAATATGTAAATTAGTTTAATTATGAGGTTAAAGAAATATGTTAGTGGGATGTGTATTTGATAGTAATTGGGTTAAAGATATAGGTATAGTGTATTTGGAAATTATAAAATCAACATATTAATGTGTTTGGATTAGTATATGTTTTATTTAAAAATATTAAGTTGTTATAGTGATTTGATAATATTAGAATTATTAGATATGTAGTGATTTGATAATTATTAGATAAACGTAGTTATAGGTATAATATTATTAAAATATTAGAAAAACTAAAAAACCGGAGATATAGTGTGTGTATAATATTATTAAAATATTAGAAAAACACAAAAACCGGAGATATTATGGTTCAGCAAAATGTGAATGGTAATTAATGTTGTATAGTATGTGTCAAATGTTGAGAATGTCACTTGTCAAAAAACGGTGTCAGGCAACTGCAATTTAGTATATATAATAAATTTGAAGTGGGAAATAAACATTATATGTAGTGTTCAACCATATATTACAAGGCTTTTACTTTCGTATGTTTTATAATTGTGTTTTGTTTTGTGTTACCATATGTGTAATAGGTTAAAAGGTAAATTGAACACATGATTAAGTGTGAAATGATTTTTAATTTATTAAGAATAAATAGTCACTTTGTTATATAAGGGTGTACAACTAGTAATTTAGAATGTACATATAATAACATCAAAAAAAAAAACTTTTTGGGTACATTTATTTTTCACCCGATGATTTCGTAAAGTTCACTTTCAATATCAACGATAATTTGGTATAGTAATCCATATATTGAAAGAAAAATAAGAATGTTATATTTGTTGAGTCTGCATAACCTAAATTAAGGACACAAAACGGAGTTATGAAACTTATATATAAATTTTATTTGATTGTGAAAATAAGGTTGTGGGAGAAAATACAAATGTCTTGTGTGAGAGTTGATTTTAACAAAGTATTACAAAAATATAAAATATATTGTAAAGATGTTTATAAACGAGTATATGTTCCGTAATAGTTCTTTTTAAAATTATTTTGGATGACTAAAATATATTGAAACTATAATTTATTATAATGATAAAAAGATTACAATAATAATAAAATTACAATAAAAATTCTTTCAAACAAATAACACATATCAAATCAAGACGATGATCAATGGTAATAACACCTGGTATACACCAAAAATACATAAAATACAATCGATCTCCATAATAATTAATAGATTACAAGAAATTACACCATCATAAATTTTACCCTATGCATTGATATAGAATTTGATAATATACTTGAATGAAGATAATTTTCTCTCCCAATAGAAATTAAATTTGACAATAGAGGATAAATAAAATAGGAGTAATATATAAATGTGTAAATGAACTGAGTCAACCGAGTATTGAATTGCTCAGATTTGATTTACAAAATTTATCAAGTATAAAATAATATTTGATTGAGATTTGTTTATCTACTAAGTCGAGCATGATCTCGAATCGAGCCGAACAGTTGAATTTTTAGAATAAATATGATCCGAGTATCAATAGAAAATTACAATTTGATGAGGTTTGAGTAATTTATCGAATTTTAAAATTTACTCATATTTAAATTATTTATATTTTGAGTCGAGTTCGAATCGAACTTTTAATCGTACTCGTTTGATTCATTTTAGGACCTTGAAAATTGTATGATATACACGCGCCCTTCATAGCGTGAGGGACGAGTTTGTAGCCGACAAAAGTAAAAAAAAGGTGTAAAGGAGAAGTTGGCAACGGAATCTGCCAATGAGAAGAGACAATATTTCCTTCTTTTGGAGGCTTTAGATCCCCGTACATTGTTTCCCAGGACGCAGATTGTTTAACCCCACGCGCAGTTTAAGCAGCCTTAACGTCAATAATGGTGTAACCACCACTCAAACTTATCCTTTCCCCACTTACCTCTCATTCTTTTTTCCTTTTTTTTTCCATTTTATATTTTTATATATTATTCCTTTAGGTTCTAAATATAACATTATATTGACTTTCAAAATTTAAATTTAAAAATAAATTTAAATTCAAAGTTGATAAAATTCTTTTAAAATTGTTAAATAACAAATTTTGTAAATACTTTTTAAATAATTAATAATATTCATCCTTATATTCATGGATCCATCAAAATTGAATAAATTTATTTTTATTTTAATTCTGAAAATAAATCTTTATATTTTAAAACAAAAAGGTTTTTTTTTTTTTTAAATGACAAGAAATCAGCTTCATCAATAACAATGCATGCATCAATCACATCTCTGACGTCTTTGTTACTTGTTCTTTGGGTAATAAATAAATCTCTATTTCCTCGTTGTTTCTTCTTTGTGTATTTTTGTGGTCAAGTCCAAGTAGAAAGTTGAGGTACTCCGTATTTTTGTGAAGATAGGAATGATTTAATCTCAGAGCTTATCACCAGAATAGGGATCAACTTAAGATATTATTGGTTAATTCCTCAGCTTGAGAGTTGAGACCACAACTTAGATAAACAAGTCAACCTCAAGGTTTTTTTTTTTATTTTTAATATCGATAAAAATTATAAAAACAAAACTCATTTACACACACCTAAATGCGACAAAAACAATTTTTTAATATTTGTCAAACTAATTTTTTAATATTTGACAACATTATTTCATTTGCCAATCTTAGCAAATAATAATCTTAATCCCATTTACTCTATAATAAAAAAAGATGGAGTGGGTGAAGGTAGGTTGAGTAATTGGAATATGGTACCTAATAGATGGACCTATTTCACAGCTGGTGTCCCCAAAATACTGAATTTTGAATTCAATCACATTATGGTTTTCTTCTCTTTTTTTTTCCTCATAAAGACGTGCGATTGGACTTGTAACCTTCTAGCTAGTAGAAGATTCCATTTTGAAGCTTTTAGATGTTTAAAAGCAAAGCTTGTTTATGACTTTACAGCCTCATTCTCACATAGTTTGAACAATAGAAGCAATTTGCTAGGGACCCTAAAAAAAATGACTCAACTTGTGCAATATGACAGTTTTTCATAAACATAGTTAGTTAGTCACCAACAAGAGGCAAGTATGATAGCTCAGAACATCAATTATACTCTCTAATTCCAAAATGAGAGCACACTTTTTAATTAGTTCCAAAATAAGACCGCACTTTTTAATAACAAATTTCGTTGATAATGAAATTCAGTACATTAATTTTAAAAGTGAACTCTCATTTCAGGACATCCTACGAAGAAAAAGTGACTCGCCTTTGGAGGGAGGGAGGATTGTTATTGATCAAAATCAACAAATACTACAAACAGAATTTATCTATTAAAAGAGTTGAAATCAAAAAGCTGCTTTGAAATTTTATACATTTCACTATTATTAAATAGACGAGCCTCTTATTGTGCCACATATAAACCCCATTCCACTCAAATCAAACAAAAAAAATAAGGTAAAAAGAGAGTGAGGAACAGAAGGGGAAGAAAAAAAGATAACAATTCTCTTTTGTATGCCCTATCCCAGAAGACACAAAAATTGCCTTAGACATTTAGCAAGAAACAGCATTTCTTAAAAAAAATAAAAGATAAAAGAATTTACAACAAAGGCAGTGTGGTCATACATGTGCTTGTGGGAATCGGAAAGCAACTAAGCTTACGAGCTACTTTCAAAACTGATTTGGTAGAAGCGTAAAACTGTTCATACCTTCAGAAACTCAGCAAGAATTAAAATCATAAGAATAGGAAAGCCAGGGATGCTCTAGTGCCTCCCTTGCCGTGGGGCGCCTCAGGGGGTTTATCTCAAGCAAGTCCCGTAAGAAATCTGTAAAACGAACATCAGAAACCTGCAGGTGATGCTCGAGGGATGACTCCTCTGGGATTATGTATTCCAGTTGATTTGTCTCCTATATATAGAATACCAAATATGAATTCTAAATTAGCTATGTAGTATCAAAGCTTGTCTGTATAGGTTTACACAAAGTATGATTGTCAGCGATTATTAATTCTATCAGCTATATTACTTCATTTGCAATTTTCTTGTGCTCGAATTTAGAGTCTCATAAACGGTACAAACCTCATTTATATGATAAAGATCATATTCTTTTGTGAAATACTTGTCTGTCTCCTGCCCCATCGCCAACATCTCCATATCAATAGGCCCAAGTATCCCAATGACGCGCGCAAGCAACATCGCGATTGCATCATTTGGAAACAGAACCTGGTAGAATCACAGACGATGAGAAGATAACAAATAAAACTGTTTCTTGAGCTATGTTCATATGGAATACAAGTTGTACCAATAAGCTACAGGTCAAATGCTATCATACCATCTCTTATATGGAATTGGTCATGGTCCAAGCCTCTAGTAGAGGAAGTATCTATAGGCATTATGGCCTTATTTATAGTCTCAGTTGAGGCACTATCCTGTACCCATTATGGCCTTATTTATAGTCTTAGTCGAGGTACTACCCTGTACCAGATATGGCCTTATTTATAGTCTCAGTCGAGGCACTATCCTGTAGCCGTTATGACCTTATTTATAGTCTCAGTCGAAGCACTATCCTATAGCCGTTATGACCTTCTTTTCATGTACTTTTGATCTTAGGTTCTACTTCTCCTGTCCCCACTAGGATACTAATAAATAGGGAAACAAATGAAGGGGAAAAATCATTGATGAAAAATTGTAAGACATCTGAAGAAAAGGCACTCTCAATTAATATGACTAAATTCACTGTAATAGATAAACAGAACTAAACTGGCACATACTTCCCCAGAATAAAGCTCCGCCAAGATACAGCCAAGAGACCAGAGGTCGATCTTCTGGTCATATGAGTGACCAAGGATGACTTCAGGAGCCCTATAGGACCGAGATTGCACATATAGGGACAAGTTGTCAGTCTGAAAGCAACTACTGCCAAGATCAATAACTTTTATCTCACATTTCCGGTAACTCTTGATGAGTATATTCTCAGGCTTTAGATCACAATGGATGATTCCCAAGTTATGCAAGTAATCCAATGCCTCCAAACATTGCCGGGTTATAGCCTGTGTACACAAAAAACACCACATCAAGGTTTCATGCTGCCGTTTATACTTCCATAATCACCTTTTCTTGCAATGAAATTTTATTTTAATTTATTTTACATAGAATTGCCTAAAATATTCAGATATATAACTAAGATTAGCCTAATTGAACAAACCTGCAACCTGTTCATTGTGAAATAAGGCTCTCCACCAGATTCCCTATTATATTTCTGAAATTCGTATAAGTTTGCTCGCAGAAGTTCACAAACAATGAAGAGATGCTCCTGCAAAGTTTTTAAGACACATATGGGTAATAAGTACATATTAAGACAATAAAATGATACTCCCTCCATTCCATTATTATAGACTTTTTAGAGGAAAAAAATTGTTCCAATTTATTTGTCGTTTATAACTTTCTAGGAGAATAAATTATTTACTTTCCTATATCACCCTTAACCTCTCTTATTGTCCCAAGAAATTCTCTCTCTTGTATTAGTAGTTTTTAACTTCCCATAAAATGGTAGTAATGAAATTTTACACAAATTTTAATTATTCAATGATAGTATTAAATGACTGTCTTAATCTATGTGCATGAAGCTAAAACCATTATTATTATGGAATAGAGGGAATATACAGGACTCAATTCAGTGCGGACTGCATACTGCAAATTTCAAGCATAAAATCTATCAGAAAGGAATGATCATCTTAAATGATTCAAGATCAAAAGGCAATGGATTATAATATCATATATGGTAAACAACAGGTAAAATAGCAATCATGATTACAGAAAGATGGTGAATAACTGAATATATAGAGAAAATGGAACAGCTTTTCTAGACAACACAAAGAGTTATATTTAAAAGAAAAAAAGTCATAATAGATAAGATATAAAAATAACACGCGAATGTAAATGTACTTATTAATGCAGCATAAGTTGTTTATACATACCTGATGATAGAAGTAATCATAAAGCCGTAGAATGTGGTGTTCATCACCAGGATCATGCTTGTTTACAAACTTCAAAAGTTTGATTTCATCTAAACTCTGATCAAAGAAATCCTTATCGTTCTTTATAATCTTCAAGCAAACATCCACTCCCATTAGAAGATCATGAGCCTGAACAACTTTGCTGAAAGCGGCTGAACCTAAGTATTCCGTAACATAATATCTGCCTGCAATTATACTATTTATAACAATGGGCAGATCCTTGTTCTCTTCAAATCCAGTCCTGCGGATGGCATAACAAATTAGCACAATTGATTGCTAAAACCAACCTGCAACAGACAAACTTAGAATTCCCACAAAAATAAAACAAAAAATACATAATAAATTAGTTCCTAGCTGAAACATCATTAACCGTGTAGATATTGCGATATAAAACAATTGTGACTTACTTAAGATATAGCTGTTCCCACAGAGTTTGAACTTGACATCCAACACTATTAATAAAAAAAAAGAATTAACAGGTAAGACAAACAAACCTATTTTTCCTGTGTATAATCCTTAGATTGAATACTTCATAATCCTCTTCATTGGTGCTATAAATAAGCTCATCACCAGCACCGCTGCCTCCCTCATCTCCAGCAGGATCATGCTCATAAGATCCCCTACTTACTTCTTTGTCATCGTTAGCTTCATAATTACCATTTGTATCTGCATAGGAGCCTTTCTCGTAAACCGGATTATGCAAGATAGAGGTGCTTTTGAAATCCTCATAAACATCACTCTTATCAGTTTCATTCTCCTGGGCCAGAGTACATTCATTGGGTCTATCCCCTGTTACCTCAAAGTGAAAAAAGTCCATGTTGTTTTCTTTCCCATTCAAGAGACTGTGAACTGCAGGATCCCCGCCATAAAAGTTATGATCAAAGAAGCTGTTTTTATCATTCTTGACACCACCTTCAAGATGGACGCTTTCATCCAAGTTATAGTAATCTTTATCTTGAACCCCATCTTTTACATTGTCCATGGAGTCAAAAGGCCACAAGTTGTCCGAATGATTAATTTTCCCAATTGATTGAAATATTTCTGACTCGTGTTTTAAATCAGATTCATTCTGCATTTGGAAAGTCATGACAAACTTGTCCTCACTTGGACCAGCATAAGAATCTGAGTTGCCCAAAGAAGGGGGCATAACATAGTCTTCCTCTTTCTCCTTATACCAGTACAGGTCATTTTGCATATCAAATTCATGGTAATCGCGCGCTGTGCCAAATTGTGACATCCTATCTGATGAAGCTTGAGAACTCGCCCCCGCCGCAGTGTGAATTCCATATGGATTTGTGAAATCTGCACATGTACTCATTAAATTTAGTAACCACTTACTACCCATTATTGTTTTCATAATTATCACGTGATCCAGATGGAAAAAGTAGCCTCATAAGTTTTTCGCTACATCATGACATACTTGCCAAGAAAATTAATTATATTGCAATTGTATTCAATGAGAAATACTCCTACATTTCTTAAGGAAATTTAACTTGTAACTATAAATTGATGGTAAGGAATCAATAAAAGACAAACAGAGTAATTCTTCTAGGGAGTAAATTTAAAAGAGGAAGGGTGGTGAAGAACCATAACAAAGGCATAGATAAGGCTTAACAGATAATTCTATTTATAGGGAACAAACAAAATGCTGAGAGTTGTAAAGGAAATAAGCATCACTGAATTGGGTATGCCACTTTAAATTGAACAAAATGACAAAACACACCCAAAAAAATTTCCATCTTCAGAAATAGAAAAATTATAGATAGATTCATCATATATACATACAATCATTTGAATCATAATATAACACTAATAATGTAAGTGCCTAATATCAGTACCAAATTACATACCTGAGGAATACAAATCAGTAGTAGAAGAAGCCAAGCTCACAAACTCATCAGCAGAATCTGAGCTCGAACCAATTTCAGGCAAACCCCTTTCCTCCGGCGCCGGCGGTTTCCTCCGGGTGGCAGGAATCTTGAGGGGAGGGGGCGGCGGGACCATTGGGAAGAGAAATTTCTGAATATCAGCAGTACCCAGTTCGGGTTTCTCAAGAATATCCTCCATTAGAGCGGATTCAGAGTCAGATAGACCATTTTTTCTCAGAAATTCTAACACAGCTTCTATATCGGAGACAGCCATGGTTCTTCTTTAAGTGAATTCTCAAAGAAGAAGAAGAAGAATAAGAAAGAGGTGGTGAGTTGAATTCATGGGTGAGATGGTCAAAAGTGGAAACTAATTGAAGACTTGGAGCTTGCATGCTTTGTATAGATACAGAAAGAAAGAGGAGAGAGAAAATACAGAGAAGATACAGAGAAAAGAGGAGAGAGAGAGAGAGAGACTACTGTAAAACTGAAGCCAAGCCAAGCCAACGGGCAAGATTATATCACTCACCAACTTTGGAAAAGTAAAGTAGGAGTTGGTTTTAGATGGTTTTCGCTTTGGTGGGACCATACAACACGAAAAAGAATCGCCACGTGGAGGAATCAGATAATGACACTTTTAATTTCTTCAATTTAATTATTCGTTGGGGTTTATTTCTAATAATATTTTGTAATTCTTTTCTGATAACTTTATATTATTATAATTTAATTTTAAAGAAATATTTCATTCAACCGCTCTTAGAAATGAGCTATAAATAAAATCGGAAAAATTTAGGAAAAACATAGTTTCAATCCATCATAAAGTTCGAGTACGTGCATACATGAGATAAATAAAAATTAGGAATTATTTCACTCTGATTTATTCTTTTATTAGAGTTTCACGTTAATTACAATTCGACTTTGTCACATATTTGTTGATCTATAAATTATTTTTTGCTGAATTTTGATTTATAACCTTGCACAGTAAAAAAATTACTACTAGTCTATCACATTTGCTCTTCATATTTTATAATTCTATTGTACTTTATCAATATTATTTACTTTCAAAATAAGTAAAATTTACTAGTTGGTGTTGATACTAAAGTAATTATCTCATTGCAATTGATATGTAAGCAAAAAAAGAAATAAATGTATAATGTGCACAAACAAATGTGAAAAATAAACCACATTGTTCTATGCAGTATTTTAAACTAATTATCAATAATTGAATATTGACAATCTCACTATACAACAAATAAATGTGGAAAAAGCAGTATTTGGAACGATGAGGGACCATTTGTTTTATATTAATATTTTTTGTAACTTTTATTTTTATATAAATAATACCCTGTTAATCAAACATAAACAAGCCATAATCTATGTGAAAAAAAGCATATACGCTATTGATTGTTTGTTGCTCTATTTTTATTATTTATTTTATCATAATTATAAAGTAATTTGTGTATTATATGTTATTTTTGTTGTTCAAAGTACAACAGATAATACACATATTATTTGTACATAAAATATCAACAGTAGAGTACCTTCCATGGTTCACATGCACATAAATTATGTAATTTAATTATCTAAAATAAGTTGTGTACTACTAGAACTACAAAGAAAGAACGAAATTTATTATATATATATACACTCTCCGTCTCAAAAAAAATAATAAAAGTATAATTTTTATATAAATTAAGTCAATGATAAAATTAGGAGAGAGTATAGATATTTTTTTAATGTATCATTGTCCTCAGTATTGTAATGAATTGATATTTGTATGAATTAATATATTTAATTGAGTTTTGAGTAGATAGATAATTAGTGATATGATGATTGATTATTGAGACAAGTAAAATATGATAGTAAGTTAAGAGTAAATTTGTTTAAATAAAAATTTTATGTAGTAATTTTGTCATGTTTTTTAGAACAAGATTTTTTATCAATTAATTTAATATTTGTGTCATATTTTTTAGGGCAAAATTTTTTACGATTTCAATTATTTTTTTGGAGACGGAAGGAGTATATTATATTTAAAAATTATTTTAATAATTTGTTGACGGTTTATATTTGACCAAGTTTATATTATATGAAGTGATGGTACCAAGTTTGCCGGCAACCAATGAGAACGACGTCGTACTGGACTGGAAACCGAGACTATTCCGACAGGAAGGACAATCAGCGTCTAAACAACGTCATTTAGGTGGGTGTCTTATGTATGTATGCGGCCGATATCATTGCCGTTCCAGTCTTCCAGACAAAAATCATTGCAGTCAAATGCTATTTTTTTACCTCAAAATTTACAAAGATCAAAATCAATCTTTTTTTTTTATTATTATTTATTTATTATTATTATTATTATAAAAAACAGTCCCAAGCCAATATAAAAATTATATTAAGCTTGAACATCTTTTATAATAAAAAAGGAAGACTACGATTCGCAGTCAATATTTGAGTTAGCATCAGCTGGTATATATTATTATGATAATTTTCGTAAAATTATTTAGTGTAATTTTAATTTCCTAAAAACAAGTCAATTTATCATTAATAATAATATTGACATTCAATTACTAGATACATATCAATGGTCACTTAAGGTTCACTCATATGATTCATTTCTATTGATATAGATGTCGATAGTTCGTTAATACTTTTATTTTTGATTGATCAAGAATTGTGTTTATCACTACTATTATATATTTACAATTAATAACATTGATATCTTTGAAAGAATAATTTTTTTATTATTTAAAAATTTTCATTTTAAAAATATATCTCTATTTTTATACAAATGAGAAAATCAACTCATCAATCAATCCCTCTATCTTACTTTCAAAACATAAAAGTTTTGACTTTGTATAAATTTTGGAGTCTAATTATTTCGTTGTATTTTGTTAAGTATCAAAAGGAGTAATCTTATTACTCTCGCATTCAAAATAATACGTACACTCACACAAATCTTTATTTAAAGAAATTTTCTAATTGTTTTATTGCTCTACAACGTAAAAAGAAAAAAAAATGGTATTACTATTTTGAAGACACTGTTAGGTTTTGCAATAATACATTTAAAATTTCAGTAGCTCATATTTAGTTAAAGAATATATTAGTCAAACAATAATTAACTTGTAAATATATTTACTCCATTGAACTAAGTGCTGCTAGAGGAATAATTACCGAGTTGAAAACTTATGAAAGGTAGGACTGTAGGTTTCTCCTTCAAAAAAACAAAGTAAAAAAAATATTACATACGCTTCAAATAATATATACTACTTCCTCTCTTCTAAAATATGATAATAACTTACTAAATACGTTAAATTAAAAGATAGGTTATGCTTTTGAAAAATGAAACATTCACTTGTATATATATTTATATTTTCAAAAATCAATTTGTTCATATTTTTTTTATAGAATATTAAAAATTATCTTGTTCTTATATTTTAGATTATAGGTATAATTTTCTATTAGTTATGAATAAGCTGGAGAGTGGAGATTAAGAGTTTGCGTATTCAGTTGCACCATCTAATTAAAACTTATTTTCTGATATTTTGGAGTAATAAAAAATTTTAACCGTTGGATTGTTTCAAAATAAATAAATAAATAATATTCAATTGCGAAGATCTCAATTATCTAATAGAGTTGCTTAATAAATTAGTTTGTTTTCCATTTAAGGGAGTACAAAATAAGTCAACTCCTTGCTCCTATGAAGAAATTAATGCCAAAAAGACTAATTGTCAACCCCAACCCGCCATAAGTCATCACGATAATGTTTAAATCATATTTTTATTTTATTTTAAAAGAAAAAAAATATTATTCAGAAAGTCAAATGACCATTACTTGCTAAGCATGTTTCTATTATTGTTTAATCAGTAATGCAGGTTCAAAACTGCAATTTATTAAACAATTATTTTGTGTAATTATTAAATTAGAAGGGCTCAGCATATAAAAAGCAGACAAAGTCAATGATCACATTTGAAAATTGCAATCACTTATTGTGGATCCTGCAAACAACACTGTTTCATGATTACGAGTTGTAATATAATCCAAAATAGGAGGATTTATTATCAAACTAGTACTACTATTATCTAGTATCTCTGAATTAGAAACTTACAAATTTTCCATTAATTAGACCTTCAAATAATTTAGTTTAAATAATATTATTAAATATCACACAAAATTAGTTTTTTTTTTGCCAAGTATAATTTTATACCATTATTTTTTTTATAAAAAACAATGCGAGGGTGGTTTAGCCGTAATTAACACAATAGTTTTTTTTAAACAACCTAGAAGATTGAAATATGTTAAAGTTGTAATATGTTATAGAAGATGAAAATATTACAATAAGACGAATTGAAACGGTAATCTTTCTAAACAAAATAATAGAAATAATAAAAAAATGGTAAATCATATCAACAACTAGTTGATACCATAGATATTCATGAAAAACAATCATATTTCAAAAATAATAATAGAATATATAGATTTAGACAATTTTCAACAAAAGCAACAGAAAAACAAGTACTTATGATAACATCACACCCAAATCTAAACAATCTATCTGCATTAATATATTTGTGCACTGAAAATTCTCATAAACGAAAAAAATAATTTCCAAAATAGAGAAAACAAAATCTCATAAGAGATGATAATGAAACTCTCCTATAAAAAGATAAAAAAAAAATTAATCATCCCATGGAGAAAACAAGCCACACAAAGAGAAAAATAAATTTCACAAAAAGTGAGAATAAATTATTATTATTATTCAATAGAAAGCAAAAAAAAAAAAGAGATTTAAGGGAGGGTTTCTCAAAAAATTGGAGATTTTTTCATAAATTTAAAATAGAGGTTAGAGTTCTTGGCTAGAGAAAAAAGAGGAATAAAAAAAAAAGAAAAAGAGAAAAGTATCATAATGTGTTTTCCTTGACACAAAAGTCCTTGTTTTTAGGTTTTCATGTATTTATTATAGTTCTACATTTTCATATTTGACACAAGCACGTATACATGATATTCAATATTTTTGATATTCTTTATCGTATGCAACATAACTTAAAATTAATAAAGGAGAAAATGTTCGACGGTCTTGTTTTCGGATAGAAGAAGTATAAAGAAAAAAATGTTGCAGTCTTGTTATAATGCATTTGTATCGATAGTGTTTAATGTGTTTAAATCTCTAAATGTAATATACTATTTTTGATGCGTTTCATTTGAATTTTAAATATTACATTTACAAATTAAATAGTATAAAATAAATTATTATTAGATGAATAAAATTTACGTATGTGTTTGGTATGAGTTTTCATCTTCTCGTCGTTCTTTTGGTGATTGGCTCTTGGAAATTTTAAAATGCATTATATATCGGTAAACGTTGTACTCCGAGGAGTACAAGATTTACAAATTTAGGAGTAGGGTCAAAATCTGAAATCTAAAAAGATAAGGACAAGTAATTAATTAGTGTAATCTAGAGGTGTAACTTAACTTTCATGGGACTGGGAGCATGAATAATTAGTACGACCCACCTAATCCCATAATTTTGTTCCTTGGAAATTCAATAAATATAGTATATAATAATTGTCTGGCACACAGTCCTTTTCCCTTTCTACCATTTTTTTGATGATGATATGGTCAGAGTAAAGGATGTTTTCAGGTGGGGTGGGGTGGGTGCATCTTCACGTTTTATACTTTTTTGTTAAAGTTATGGTTAAATGTTTTTGTGTTTGGAGATTTCAAATTTGAATTGGGGCCATCAACATTTTTAGGGTTTGGGATGGAAAGGAAAAGAAGAAATTTTGAGGAGAGAAAATGGTGTTTCCTAATTTTTTATTTATATTTTTTTGAGAATTTTATTGAGAGAAACCCTTGCTTATAAAATCCCAAGGATGAAATGCACAACTATCTGAATTTTCACTTGCGGGGAGAGAGGAAAAGTGAGACAATGCTTTATCTTCTTATTCATTCAACACAAGGAATAAATTTTAATTTTTATACACGAAAATATATTCACTATCGGTTTTAGAATTATGATACATCATTAAATGAAATATTTATATTAGATAAAATTATATACTTCCTCTATCCTCAAAAGAATGACTAAAGGTATAAATCTTTTTGTCTTCAAAATGATGAGATAAAGTACATAAAATGAAGGTTAAATATGTCGTTTAGTGTGGTTTATTAGTATAAAAAAAATAAAAATATTCATCACCTTATATAATCTTGTAAGGTCACTAAGAATAAATTTAATTTTTTTTTACTCTATTTCTTTTATTTTTACTTTTCTTAATATGTGTATAAATTTTACTTTGTTTATTTTTTTGGGGAGAGAAGAAGTATATTTTAATAATTTTTCATGATTTTAATTCTGTTTGTGTATATAAGGTTAATGTAGCAGGTATTTAGTTGAAGGAACATTCATTCTTATAATTTTCTATTTCAATAATATAATGAAAAATGACATTGAAAATATGTTCTAACTTCTGCATGCTAACAAAACTATAAATTCTCTTTTAAAAAAAACAAAGGAAAAAGAAAAACATATACAACAACCAAATAGAAAATTGTAAGAGCTACTTGACTAGGACAAAAGTCATGTAAGCCCATTGTCTTTAGTCACGGTTTGGTGACCAGACTGACTATTAAATTTTTGTACTATCTACCTTTTGATAAGTAAATTAATAATTGATGAATTATATTTTTCGGTATATCTTTTATTTTATAAATCAAATTTATTTTTCTACTATACTCTCAATAATTATATTATCATACTTATGATTTCAATAAAATCTTTTTTATTATTAATTATTAGAGTGACAATATAATTATATATGTTTAGGGTGTAACTGTTTTTCAAAATTATTTATGATGTTCATTAGTCGCTGTTATGATCTTCTTTTTTTTTTAATTATTATTATTATTTAAAGTCTATAACTATTTGAAAGGATTAGAATTATTTCTGTTGTATTTGTTTTTATCTAATTTTGTAACCGATGTAACATATTTCACTTGTTTAAACTATTTGTTCAAAAAATGAAAAATAATAGTTGCACTCTGCCCCATAACAAAACAAAACAAAACAGCTTAAAAAGGCTATGCTATTATTAATTATAAATTTGTTTGTGGTGATAAGAACGAATCGACACGAAAACTCATACTCTCTTGTGGTCAAGTGATCATATTAATTGGTAGGATATGTCTCTCTAAATTTTATTTCGAGGATGATGATCGACGAAATGTTTTGTTTAATGTATGGGTACGTAGAGTAGTTGGTCCAAATAGGGTGTTTAATACAATTTTTAGGGTATTTAATATAATTTTTAAAGAAAGAGAGTAAAATTTTTAGAGTGTTTAATACAATTTTTAAAATTTAAATTAAAAATATTAAATTCTTCTAAGTTCATATCTTATACTACTTTAGCCACTATAATACTTTTTGTCTCTGTGTTTCTCGTCTAGCGATTTGGCCTAATTCTTCACCCTAGTTCGATTTTAGAAAAAATTCGATATGTTGTAATTTTTTATTTATTTATAATTTCACAAATTTAGCAATTACTTTGAGATTTATTGTAATTACTTGTGGATTTGTTTTATAATTGTTTGTGAATTTTTATAACTAATAGGAATGAGACTATTATGCATCAATTTTAAATAATGAAACTTCAAAAAATATTATTGTAAATAATATTTGGGCATTATTTAGTTTTGCAATTTATTTTATTATATTTTTATTTTTTGTGAGAATTTGTTTTTTTTTTTTTCAAATTTGACCTCACTAGCCTAAAAGACTGAATTCGCCCCTAAATATTTATAACGATAACGTTTCGTATGTTTATAACATTTATAACCGTAACGTTCCGTATGCTATGCTAGCTAATTAGCTATTGTGCATTGAAATACCATACTTTAGTTTTTTATATCACTCTTTTCACGAAATTTGATGAATTTTTATTGATATATATTTATTATTTTTTATTGATAAAAACATATATAATATTGAAGATAATTTGAATTAGCATATAATTTTTAATATTTCATGAAAAAACTTTTCACATTCTTTCTCCATAATTCAAGAAAAATTAATTACAATTATTAGTTGCAGTATTAAATGTAATATTGACGGTTCGAGTTAACTCATAATCATCCGAGTTACCGAGTTAACTCGTTCTAATTGAGTTAACTCGGATGGTCATTAGGTATGATTGTTGATCGTACTTTTATGTATAAAGTATAAATTAACATACTTTATAAAAATTAATTTATTGTTAAAAAATATTTTTTACTCCATTTTATAGGGTCTTTGATACTAGATAGCAAACCATTTTTATTTTTATTTTTTATGTATTTTTAATATATGTATATCTATAAAAATAATAAATTATTAATTTAATAGTGTAATGTATTAATAAAATTATGATGACAAATTTAAAAATATTCTATCACTTTACACTACTATCATCGGGAGTGAACTCTTTACGCAAAATAAAACAATTGACAAATAATGCTTATTTGTTGAACGAATAAAGTATAATACATTAAAATTGTCGCGTGGGGGGTTTAAATACATTATCTACTTAAGAAAAATAATAATAAATGTCGATAAATATTTGACGAAATAGGATTATGATTAACGTGGAAGTGTATGTTATAAAAAAAATAAATTAAAATAATACCCTTTTTAATTTTTATCTATCTCATATATGCATATACTTTGCATTTATAATTTAACCGATAATTTTCGTAATGTATAAGAGTACTTTCTAATTAATAGGATTATGTGTGAGTGTCATCCCTACCTGACAAGATGACGCAGCTAACCTTTAACAAGATGAGGATCAAGTATAAAACAAAACAAACAAACAAAAAAAAACATATTTTTGATTAGTGTTAGTCAAAAGAAAATAATGGCAACCATTTTTATATACCATTCATAAATAACACTCCTTAATTTAGTGATTCATGATAACTACTTAATCATCAGATAATTAAGTAGAGAAAGAGCATTTGATGGAATCGCGGTATTGATAATTAGGATAATTAAGCATGATTTGTAAGGAAAGGTAGGTCATGCACCTTAGAATAATCACATATGGGGGAGTTTCATTTCCAATATTAAAAATTAGTAAATATTAATGTTATGCTCCTTCCAATGCAATCTGTTATAGGAGTCATTAGCTGGAATATTGGTATTGGAGGAGTTTATGTGTCCATATTGCACTAACATCACCTCCCCTTGCAAAAATAAAATGTCTCTTTAAACTAAATTATTTTTTTATTCAATATTAATATTATTACTAAAATTTTATTGGAAAAAGAAAGTAATAAATTTTCTTTTATAAAATATATAGAAGTCTCAGTCCCTTAGTTCTTATATTGTACTTTAGCATCGTGTTTGTGAGTTTTAAAAAAGAGAAAAAAAAATGGAGGAAAATTTAAGAAGGAGATTAAAAATATCTGTTTGTGAGTTTTTTTATGAGATAAAAGAAAAGAGAGTTTTTTTAAAAATTTCTTTCTAAAGTTGAAAAGATTTGGAAAATTTTTTACCAAAAATTTAGATGACAAATTAAAATACCAAAATTATTCTTATAATAATTTCTAAACAGTAATTTCTAAACAAACACAAGGAAAGTAAATAAATTTTATTTCCTTTACTCTCTTTTATCTCAAAAATTTTAAATTCCTTTATTTTCTTCTCTATCCAAACTCACAAGCATAACATAGACTTTAGGTGCATTCTACTTTTGAGCTTTACATATTTTTATATTGGTAAGATTCAAAATTAAATTAAAACTTTTTATTTTTATTAGATCTTTATTTAAAAGAATACCGGACTTATTTCAAATAGCCCAAGGCCTTAATAAGACCTGATTGAAGAAAAGTTGTGAGCGGTGAGGTGTATCATAGGAAGGCAGTGGAAAGCTTGACCATTAATGGGCTGAATTAATAGGACTCTTTGGTCTGGGCTACATGAGGTGCATAAACATTAGACGGCCATGGATTAAACAACAACATGGTCTGCCCGTGGTGGTAAGCCCAGAATCCAATGTTTTTGAGCCCATAATGCGCTATTAAAAGGAAAAGTTCATCTAAAATTGTGAGAGAGGGTCCAAAAAATATATATAATAGAGACCCGCTATGAATAGACAATTTTGTGTAAAATTACGAAATATACTAATACATAAGATTGAATAGAATTACAAAAAAATCCAACCTATTATATATCTGAATTATCATTAATATTTATCTATATAATTAATAAATAAAAAAATTGACACAAATATTTACAGATATATTATTTTTAGTATGATATTAATTATTTAGCCAATCTAAAATAATTTTAAATTTAAAATTGACTTAGTTTAATGTTTTTGTCAATATGATGATAATATTATGAAGGAAACTGATATTTTTACATATAAAAATGATATTTTTACATAATCTTTTTCACTTAAATAGTGAATGAATCTCACATATGTGTGAGTGACTCATGTGAAAATATCATTTTTTTCATGTAAAAAATATTACTTTTTATTATAAATTATCTAAAAATTAGTATTAACTATAGAAATTATTGTTTCATAATGAATCATATCAATTTTAAGTTTAAAAATTAAATTTTAAAAGATAATAATAATTTTATAATTTTGGTGAGGTCATTTCTATGTTTTTTTGGGTACTCCTTTTGTTCTAATTCGAGTGTCATATTCAAATTATGTGAATCAATTCTTAGACATTTAAAAAGTACATTTAGACATAAACATAATTTATATTTCTTTTCAAAAAATATTCTTTAGTGTCTAAAGTAAAAGTTAAAGAATGAAATATAAAAAATATTATGTTAAACATATAAGCACGTTTAGTGTAAAGAGGTATATTTTGTCAAAAAAGGTGAAAAGTGATATATATATATATATATATAGTGCTATATGTCAAATTCGAACCAAACATAAATTCCCATATATTTAAAAAAGAGTATATATATGTATATTTATTTAATAGTTATATAAATGGACATTATATTCTCAATTTTATTATCATAATTATTTTATTATTAAATGCTATTTAATAACTAAGAAATAAATAAAAATAAAAATAAATTCCTAAAAAATTATAAAATTTATTATTGGGTCTCCTTTTGTATAAAGGAAAGAATAATATTTTTATTATGAAATACTATATGGATTAGTAGGATTTTATTTTACAAAAAGGAAATAAAAAGAGTAGGTCAAGCCCCCTCGAGCAAATCTATACCCCCTCTCTCCTGGACCCTGGTGCCATTGAGGCAGTATAAGAATTCCGTACAACCGAACCTCGAAATCGATGTCAGAAACTTCCCAACCCTTAGATCTCTGATCCACCTCTACTCTTCTCCATTAATTTCAATCCGATCATCTTTTTCAATTTACACTAGATTACTTTTTTGTTTTTTTAGTTTAATTTTTTTTTATCAGATCTGGAGTGCGGCCATGGACATGGCTTCAAACCCCCGTACTGTTGAAGAGATCTTCAAAGACTTCAGTAGCCGTCGTACTGGCATCGTTCGTGCTCTTACATACGGTACTCGTTTACTTATCCTTCTTCTCCAAACCCTAATTTCTATATAACATATACATACATATAAGCAATTAACTCGCTTTTGTCTCTTTCCTCTCAGATGTCGATGAATTCTACTCACTTTGCGATCCAGGTTGGTTTGTTTGTTTGTTTTTGCCCCCACTAATTTTTTGGTCTTTAATTTCTGTTGGCTTGTTTAATTGATAGTTTAATTAATAGTTTGTTTTATTATTTTGTGTAGAAAAAGAGAATTTGTGTTTGTACGGACATCCGAATGAGTCATGGGAAGTGACGTTGCCGGCGGAAGAAGTGCCGCCGGAGCTTCCGGAACCGGCGTTAGGGATCAATTTTGCCAGGGATGGGATGAATCGGAGAGACTGGCTGTCTTTGGTGGCTGTGCACACTGATTCGTGGTTGCTTTCTGTTGCTTATTATTTTGGTGCTCGCCTTAATAGGAACGAGAGGTATAGTTAACTTGCTCTTTCAATTGTTTCCTGTTTCAGTTCCCATTAATTGCATGTGTGTGATTATCTATATCCATTTTGTTTCTTTTCATGTGTTTGAAAAATTATTTGTTGGGGTAGAATGATTAAAAAAGGATTCTTTTTATGAACTATTTGTGGGCCATTGTCTGTTTTCGTTTGGTTTTGATTATAATCCGGGTTTTGATTATAATCCTGTGAAAAGGTGGAAGCTTTTCTTATTGTAAAGGAGGTCTTTTTATTCACACAGTTGTTTGTGTAGACATCTTGTTTGAAAGTTGAGAAAGATTTCTTTTTGTTCTGTATTCGAGTAGCTCAAGTTCTTCCTAGGGAAGCTATACAGTTCCAATACTGAACTGTTAGAGTTGGGTTTGCATTAAACTGTTACAGTTTCGGAAACAACTTAACATCATCATGCAAACAAATTTAAGATTGACATGGATGACCGATGGCATTAAAATATTTCTTGATATTCAAAGGATTGTCTTCTCTGTATTTAGATATTGGTAAGAGCTTTGTCAACAATACGCCTAGATTGTTTTTGCACTAAAGGGAAGGAAGGGACAGGTATATGGCTTGATTTTATAACTTTGACACATTTAAGCATTCCGTTCGCTACAAATCTTGGCAGATGGTATTGATCAACTAGTTTCACCAAGTCATGTTAAGAGGCTGCTGCCAAGGGGCCAAAGGCCCTCAGGATACGGATAAAAGTTGGAAATGCTATTTGTTATTTATTATGAACGAGTTATTTTTTTAAAGAGTACTTTAGAAATTCGAAAAGCATTGGTTTATAATGAAAGTAGCTATGTGTTTTTATGCTCATAGTTTCTATATTTTTATAGCGCAAGTTTGCTTCTTTTTTCACTATTTCTACTGTTAGTTTAGTTTATCCCTCAATTCTCGAACATTGATTGGCACTTGCCCTATCCAGTGTTTGTCACCCTCTGTAAGGTCATATTACAAGGATCTCTTTATGCTTGGATTCATTTACTCATACTTCTTCAGCCTCACAGATACGAGCATTATTAACTCAGCCTTGTCTAGATTTTTGCTACACATCATGCTCCACGTTCATATGCTGATCACACTGATTTTC
The DNA here is from genome assembly GCA_034770075.1 of Aralia elata. Lineage (NCBI taxonomy): Eukaryota > Viridiplantae > Streptophyta > Magnoliopsida > Apiales > Araliaceae > Aralia > Aralia elata. Next base: position 15,665,925 of record CM068382.1, on the reverse strand, counting down.
TTGCAAGTTTATGTTTCGCTATCGTTTCTGCTTCTATCCTTCTCTTTCATGGACGATCTTTTATCCAAAATTCACATTCAGATACCGCGTTCTATCACCTACATCAAATAACTTTGTGCTTAATAGCTAACCAGTTAATATTTTTTTGTGTGTATGAGAGAGATCATTCCTCAAACTCATTGCCTGTCTTAAAGAATATGTAGTTAAAGTTATTGCAAGTGTGTGTTTCGTTATCGTTTCTGCTTCTATCCTTGTCTTTCATGGACGATCTTTTATCCGAAATTCTCATTCAGGTATCGCGTTCTATCACCTACACCAAATAACTTTGTGCTTAATAGCTAACCAGTTAATAATTTTTTAGTGTATGAGAGAGATCTTTCCTCTATAGTAGCTAGTGTTTTATGTTTGAAGTAGATGGAGAGCGTGGATCATTCATTTTCCAGCTAGTAGAGAGTTTTGGAATATGGTGTTTTTTCCCTTTGTTTTTTAGGTGGCTGTGATTGAGATTTCTAGTGGTGGCCGGTCAGTTACTCGTGTTTTCTATACTTCTGATTCAGAATTAATCTCTGTTTCCGTTAACTAATGTTTGTGGTTGGATTACGTATCATCATAATATCTGAGTTGTTTTGTTGATGGGTATATACTACTCTTGGGTGCTGTGTTTAAGATGTGAATACCATCATTCACTTGCATGTGGCCAAGATGCTATGCTGTTTGCTTGATCACTCTCCATGCTTTCTTTATTTGTTTACTTGTAGGTCAATTTAATTCTTTAGATGTGAAAGAAGGGATTTTTTTTTATCTATACTGAGCGTTCTACTGATAGATTTATCTAGAGTTTTCCTGTAGTAATGGCTTCACATGAACATATGCCACATCTCTTTTTCTGTCTTCCCTAATTGCTGGCTTTGGTCGTCTCTCTTAGTAAAAAAGTTCTAGTTCACTCACCTTTTATATTGATTTCTTAAGATTTGGTGTTTTGCTGATCTTGTATGCGGTCTGTATATATGGCTCTTTTTTTTGTGTCTGTTTGGTATTCTGCGGTGCAGAAAGTTTGCTCCAACACAACCACTTACATTCTTGGCCCTAGGGTGTCAGTTTAGCGTGCATCACTTCTTTATCAAGTTGATATATCATAATTCTTAATGAAGCATCTGTGTTTTGCTTTATTTGTTCTTGTATTACCTCATTTCTTTATAAATTTGCTCATGTAAGCCATGGCTGTTTACATGACTATATTTTCACACAGTTTGTAGCATTTCTTCCATTTTCACAGCGTTACTTATTACACTATGTCCTAAGTTCTTCTCACCAAATTTGCTGCACTTTTAGGAACAACATCATCTCTAGTTCCTCCCTCATGATTAATTTATGCTCGATATAGATTCTTTTCTTTCTCTTTTGGTTCCCTGCTGGCTCTTTGGTCCTAGCCTTCTATGGTCTTGTTTTTGGGGTACATTTGTTAGTATCTCTCCTTTTGTATCCCAATCATCATTAAAGTTTCATTTCTAGCTTTGTAATTATTATAAACCTGTGAAGTTTGAGCTTCTATCCATGCCTATTATTCAGAATTGATCTTTGCTTCTCTTCACAATGTTGTTAGTAATAGCATAATTGATTTTCATCTCGAGCATCTCTTTTTAATTTATCCTCAGGTAAGGCAGCATAACTCAAGATCGATAGCGGAAAGAGGCCTGTATGTAGTCACAATGCAGCAAGTTATCATTATTAAGTTTATCAGTTCTAATCTATTAAAACATTGGTGAATGAAACTATCTATCTTTGGTTGATCAATCCTACTTACACACCTCTCACTTCTAAATGGATAGAGGAGGACTTAAAAGTTAAAAATAGTAATTGAAAGTGTAGATACCTGTTTTATTATTATTATTATTATTATTATTTTTTTAAATTTTAAATTTGTACTTGGATTACAAGCAATCATAATTATCTATATTATTTTGTTGTTGAGAGCTCTTGGATAATTCACTTGCATCTGGCCTATCTGCAAGGGTAGATACCGTCTGACCACTTGATTTTAGGAGGACAAAGATGTTTCACTACAATCTTTCTGCATGCTTCCTTTATTGAATCTGTTTTAGTCCCGCACTGAACGATCTACCGATGGATTGATAAAGTAGAATTGCACTGTAGATTGTAGAAATGGCTTTACATGGACATAATTAATGACTGCCATATCTGTTTTCTGTATTGCCATTGCAGAACTCCCAATTTTTCTTTCTGTGGTGTTTCTTATTGCTTTGCCCATGTGTGTTCTTAGTGTCTGTTTTTAATCTGCAAATTAGAAAATTCCACTTCCTGCAACCAGTTACAGCCTGGGGTGTCTTGGGCATTCCTTCTATATATTTCTATTCTGATATATTGTTCTCCTACTTATAAGTAATCATTTTTTAAGACATTGAAAAGTAAGCATTTCACTCGAACAGGAAGCGCCTATTTAGCCTGATAAATGATCTGCCCACTGTCTTTGAAGTCGTAACAGAGAGAAAGCCAATTAAGGACAAGCCCAGTGTGGATACTGGAAGCAAATCCAGGATCAGCACAAAGGTGAATATCAAGTCTCAACTATCATTGTGTTTATTATTTTATATATATATATATATAGTCTGAATTTGTGATAAACCTACTTAAAAATACAAGAAGTGATTCAATTCTTATTATTTGCCTTGCAGAGAACAAGCGATGGACAGGCAAAAAGCAATCAAAGGGTATATGATGAGAGTTACGTGGAGGATGAAGATGAGCATGGAGAAACCCTTTGTGGTAGCTGTGGAGGCAATTACAGTGCTGATGAGTTTTGGATTGGCTGTGATATCTGTGAGAGGTGGTACCATGGGAAGTGCGTGAAAATAACACCAGCAAAGGCAGAAAATATCAAGCAATACAAGTGCCCGTCTTGCAGCACAAAGAAGGGGAGGCAGTAACGACCAAATCACAGCTTACTTTGGGGATTAACCTCATATTTGGTGCTGACAGTCTGATAAAACAGTGTTATATAGCTTATAGGAGTTCTTTTTTCCGTTCTTTGTTTAATTGTTGGTTTACCTTTGTTATGCTTTGTTTCTTTGAATGTTTAAATACAAAATAGGTTTAATTTGAATTGCTAGATTTGAATTCTGGGAATTGCTGCTTGGTTTTCATTACCTGGGTCTTGTTTTTACTCAGCTCTCTGCACCACTGTAGAAGAGTACCATTTAACTTATCCTTGCTTTCAAGGTATATAGGTCTATTCTGGTTCTGTGCATTGACTTTGTCTCTTTAGACGGGGTATTCAAAAGGCTCAGACTCGTCCTGGTTTTTGTATTTCTCTACCTAATACATTTTTTTTTAAATTTATTTAAAATTAATATAATTTTTTTATGCTTAGATGCATAATGGCATATACTGTAATTATGTCAAGTAATCAACTCTTTTTAAGAGTGAGGAGTAATGTGAGTGCTTGTACTAACTCATAAATTAGTTAGTAATTAGTACATGTACTGTTAAAATTAAATGTTAAATATAAACCTCAGCAAAAATAAATAATCCTAATGTAGCGGTAGTTTGTGTCGACTAAAATCACTACATCACTCACAGCGATCAAATCAACATATTATTAGTCTCCAAAACCCACAAATTAATAAAATGCATGGATTAAACTTAATATTAAGCATAAAACTTAACGTAAAAAATAATTATAATTTAGGGATAGTTTATGTTTACCACTTGATCAGTAGCTCAGTCACATGGATTAAGTCTAAATAGTAAGTACCATTAGTATCCTAAAAATTTATTATTAGTGAGAAAATGATATATCTTGGGACTTTATATGTTGATTTTTTTGTTGTTGTGAGTTACGTGGATAACTATAGTTGGTAATATTTTAACGATATATTTGATATAGTAAACTAATTTTATAATTCTATCTAATTTCATATATTAATATATACGTCGTAATCGTAATTCAAAACCTAACCGGACCATAGACCCACATCACACCAAGTTCCACCATGAGCAAGGTGAGACAGCCTTAGGGCCCTAGCCCTGAGACTCATAACTCGAGAATGAAATTGAATGAAATATTTTTTTTTTCTTCATATGTAGATTGTAGTATTATAATTCATTTTTGAAATGTTGTCCCCCCTTTGCGACATCATAGTCATTTTAAATCGATTAGTTGTCACATAATTAATCTTAACAATCTCTCAAGAGTAATATTGAAAAGTCACATTCTTAACCATCAAGTTAAAATATAGTTATTTTTTTTGGTTGTTGTAAAAACTTAAAAACTTTCATATTGGTTGATCTTAAAAGTACATATGATGGACCCCCACAAATTTGAAGAATTCAAAATTTTCACTCTTAAAGCAAATTAAGTAGGGTTCAATTAACCACCATCACAATATTTTATGTTAAAATAGAAATTTTATAAAACAAAAGCCTACCTTACTTGAAATATTTTGATGATGATTAAGATTGGGCTCTACTTGAATTTTTTTCAAGAGAACAATCTAGATTCGTAGGATTTAGAAGTACTTTGAAATCTAATAATAAAAGTTTTAAATTTGTTAAGTAGAATGGAAAAAATTGTCACAACCAAATACAAACAAAAATACTAATATTTATTTGGAAAGAATAAGAAAAGCCCATTAAGTAATGACATGTGATCATTAACTTGTCCATATTCTCTAGAAGAATAGTAAGTTTAATCACAACCGTTGACTTTTAAGCATTATAAAGGAATATAAAAGGATAAGGATATCTACTTGAGCACGGCTTTCTTAGGTTAATATAAATAGAGATAATATAAAATATTGCATGCATAAAGTAGCGAAGATTACCCATTTTTAACAGTGTTTGGCAAAAAATATTACTAGTAATTTTATGTTTGGAACCAAAGGATTAGGAATGTTAAAGAAGTTCATTAGAATCCCCTCTATTATATTTATATTTTAATTTTTTTCAGTACACATCTCACGACATTAATATTATATATGTAGCGATACTTTCAACGACATAATTATTTATAACAAATTTTATTATATCGCTAATTATTTACAATGAATTTTATTTTGTTGTTAAATATAATATTTGTATCGTTAATTGTGTATTGAAGAAAATTGAAAAATAGGTATAATGGAGGGGATCCTAATCCGACATATCCGATATCCATTCAAAAATTGGTATTTGTATTTTATCAAAATAAATATTATCCGATATCTAGTCAAAATGAATATTATCCATATTTGTATATGAAAATGCTTATATCCTTCTTCGCATCCGTTTTCATCATATATGAAGAAAACGGATGTGAAGAAGAATATAAGTATTTTCGTGTCTGCTAACATTTTTTATTTGCGTTTAAGACATATAATATTAAACTTACTTAATATTAATGTTGCTATTATATTGAGACTAAAATAAGAAATTTAAATTACTTTTTTTTTCTTAAAAACAGGTTTTATTTATGATTTCATGTTAGCAGGGGCGGATCTAGGAATCGAACCCAGCAGGGGCGAATTTTAGTCTTAGAACGGATTTGGCGGGGGTTCGGGGGGCTGCGCCCCCGAGCCAAATTTTTTTAAGATAATTTTGTATTTTCTGGCCAGTTGCATATGTAAAACATGTATTTTGTTACAATATTGTTAATATATATAACAAGTCAACAACCCCTTTGAGACCAATTATTTTATGCAATGTACATAGAATTCTATAATATACAATAAATAAATATTCATAAATCATTACCTAAAATAAAAAGAAATTTCAAAATAAATAAACATTTAGATAGAATTTAAAAGCACTAGCAGTGAAGCAGATATGGAGAAGAATTAGATTCAGGCTCTCGCCCCTTTCTAACTCCCTGTAAGCATACTTTGAAGTTTAAAGAATTAGATTATAAATTTATAATGAAAATTATTTTTTGTCCCATGCACTTTAACTTTTGTTTTAAATCTGCCATTTGAATTTACTGACTTACAAATTCTGCCCCAAGAGTACTTTACCTATAAAAAAAAAAGTGAGCATAGGCAGCTGCCTATGCTGCCCTTGTAGTAGATCCGCCCATGCATGTTAGAATGCATTTAAAGAGGAAAAAGAACATAAATTCTTCTTTAAACTTGAAACACAATATAACTAATTGGAATATTTATTAAACTAAATACTATGAAAGTACATGAATCAATGCTCTATTCCCAAGCAGGTTTATTTTTTATTTTTATTTTATTATGTATTATAAAGAATATGAATATTAAATTTGCAGATATTAATTTATCTTTGTCTTTAATCAACCACCTACACTATGTTTCTGTGTTTTTAAAGGAAAAGAAAAACATATAAAACTTAAATTTGATGAGAAAAGAAAAGAATAAAAAATTTATAAGTTTTCTTCCATGTTGTTACTGAGTTTATAAATGAAAAGGAAAGAAACTTAAGTTTTACATTCAAAATACTATGTTATTCTTATATTAGTTTTGTTATGTTTATAATATAAAGAGTATAATAGGGATTATAAAAGATTTACTTATATTATTTAATTTTCCGTTTAAATTCGTTTCATTTTTGGACAAAAAAATTTGGCAATAAAAATGCCCAATTTTTTTATCTATTTCTTATCTTTTTTGTTAATTAAAAAACTCAATAACAAAAGAAATGAATAGAAAATTTAAATTTTTTTGTTTATTTTTTCTTTTCCTCCATTTTAAAATTCAGTAGAGCATAGTGGGAGGAACAAGAAGACAAAACGTGCGAAAATGTATATACATTTACGATGATTAATTAATGAACCACCTATATAATGGATTGATTTCACTTTGACAAGTCCTCCATCTGATCTCTAGTTGTCATTATTTTTTTGTTTAATTTATTATTTTCTATCCAAAAAGAGCAAAATATCTTAATGAAATTGTATCACATGGTCAAAGAAGTGATGTGGATTGCGACACATAATTTGGCAGATGAGATTTACGGTAATGATATATATTGAGAATATTTACGTTAATTTTTTGATTATTAATTACGTGAATAAATATTAGTGATAAATTTTTTGAAAAAATGTATAATAAATGAGATTTTCTTATAATTTTTATTAATTTCATGTATTGATAAGTTTCGCAATTGTAATTTAGTATAATTTATCATAATACATAACATGACTCTAAAATTTAACACTCCATATCCCCATTAAAATAAGATTCTTATTTTTTTGTTGATTAATTTTTTTTGTCGTTGAAATTATCTTTTTATTAATATGAAGATTTACGTATAAGAAACCAGTTAGATATATTTCCGGACAGAAGCAGTAGAAGTAGAAACTCCACACCCGTAGAATTAGGTTTGTTAGTCCAGATTACTTATAATAAAAAAATGATTTATATTGAGATGAAAACATAACAATTTTTGTTGCCAGTGAATACTTTAATCAATTATCTATATGTTTATATTAATTTATAGACTATATTCCACTGAAAACGAAGAATCGATGTGATTTTATAGCAACTAGTGATCTCCCGTACATGTACTTACGTGTGTGTTAATTATTCTTAATTATTAATAATTAAAAGTAATAAGATAAAAAAGTAAATAATAGAAGAAACTTGGGATAATGAACAGAGAAAGATAAAAAAACAAAAACAGATAAGTAGACAAATGAGAGTAGTTGAAAGAAAAATAAAAAAGTGATTAGATAATGGGATCTTTATTTTGAAAGTTATGAGTGAATTTTATCTAAAAGACTAAATCTACAATTGCATAAGAGAGTCTTAAATTACGTTAATAATCATACAATTATAATTTTTTTCAGTTAAAAAATGAAGATATAATATAAAGTAAGATACCAAGAGACTTACTATTCTTTTATAATATAAATATCAATATATAAAAGACTCATTATAATGTATAATATATTCAAGGTCAATGATAAGTTTTTTTGATAATATAGTATACTAGTATAATGCCATGTTTAATGGACTAATATTAACAAACTTTCTTTATCATCAACTTGTTTAATTTCAGTTTTCGACCTTAATTAATTGATGCGACAAAGTGGGACATAATTGCATCATGCTAGGATCGATCTAAAAAGATTCTTAAAGGATCACCATACATTTCCATTAAGATATGGAGCACATGAAATTAAAAATATACCCTCACGTCTTTATTAATTTTTTCTCTCTCTCTCTCTCTCTTTTTCTCAAATTTCTTTTTGATCTGTTGGGGAAGAATCGGAGAGCCCGCACGTTAACTTGACAAAAAAACCTAAGCTATTAGGTTTTTTGAGCCTATTCATGTATATTAATTTTCCATAGTCAACTTCCATCAAGAATTAAAGGATCACCAATTCTTAGCTAAGCCATCGAAAATTCAACATCACCATTGAGAGAATTTTAAGGGAAGCACCAATCTTTCATCGAGAATTCACTACCAGAGATTCATCAGCCCGGGATCAATCTTCCGTAGTTCTAATACCAGTTGTAGGGGAAGAATGGGAGGGGGGGAGGGAGGTTGCATGCGCGTACACAAGACATTAACATACGTGTTTGGAACTTAATTTGACCAAAAAACTTAAATTATTAAGTTTTGGGTCCATTTATGTATATTAATCCTTCATTCTTTTATTATTTATCCGATGCGAGACTCCAACTCATGACTTGTGATATCCTAACACGATGACCTTGGTGGTTTATGCATGCTGAATTCCATGCACCATTACGGTTATGGTGATCATATATATGCAATTAAATGAAAACTACTTTTACATGTACATATATGGTTCAAAACTAATTTGATCATCTTGGAGATTTTAATGACTCCACTTGGGATTTACCCTTGGGACCTCTCAACCTTATGAAAAGTCTGTATTCATCAAAAGTCATGGCTGTATACACTGCTGGTTTCTCCGGTGTCACAAGCTCCTTTACCGGTTCTATTAGCAAATCGCTCTTTGGATTGTAGAAGAAGGCGAGTGAGACGCGCTCTTTGTTTGAATTAACGATCACTCTGTGCTCAACGCTCCTGTAAATCGCGTTGCTCAGAACCTAATGATCATTGAAATGGAGAGTTCAGTAATTAAGAACACAACCAAACTCAAAAATGTATGTATATAAAAAAATTAAATAGACCTGGCATACTAAAATATTTTAATACTGATATTACATAAATTTGTCACAACATAGTTTTGTTAAATGAATGTTGGTAAAAGACTAACTATTATAATTAAAGAACCAAAGAGGCACATTAAAATTAAGTATACTGTCACATATATATAATTTAAAATAGAACTAATATTTAAGCTGCACAAGCATTCTAAATCTTGTTGGGAAAGACTTATTTAAGGTGTAGTACTTCCTCTAGGGTTTAAGTTTTCCCATAAATATATTTTCATTTCACATATACGCTTTTTTACAGGATTAGATATGTATTTTTAATTAAAGTGTATTAAAGAAATAAAGGCAGTTAGTTTAATTATGAGCTGATGATGATCATTAGAATATCATCCGCGCGGTGACAGAAAAAGAAGATGAAAGAAATATGTAAATGTGTTGAGAAGCGATCATAAAAAGGATATACTGGGTAAGAAAATAAAGGGGAAAGAATACACCCAGAAGACTTTACCCTATTTTTTTTTTTTTTTATTTTCTTGGCCAAATATTTTACCCTAAAGTTGATTGAGTTAATATTTGTCTATGGTTGGCAAACGAAGGGAATGAATATATTGTATCCTCTATCCAACATCATATCTTAACTCTTATGGAAGTGCTTTCAAATTCAAGAATATTCAATTTCTCTGTACATAAAAAACTATTAAAGTAAATGGAGATCTTATTCAAATTAACTGAGTCCTTTTAGTTGGTCAACGAGTTAATTTCGAGTTTATCAGCTTTACTGATACAACATATGTTATGTTTATAACTATACAAACTTTTTGTATCATTTGTCGTATTATTTTAAGGGTGTACATGTGTATGTGTGTTTATATATATATATATTAAAAACATATACAATAATTTTAATATACATACAACTCTTTAATACTATCCATATTATATTATTTATACTCAAATTATAATACAAAATGGCACACACCACAATTTTAAATTGTATTATCGATACTAATCTGTGTCTTGCCTTGCACGAGTTATTAGTCTAGTACAATAAAAAGAAAAGAAAAATATTTGATGTTCTTGAAAAATCTAAGGTGAAGTTGCTACAAGAGGCCACATTAAATTATGAGTAATGTTAGGGATACAAATTATACACAAAAACTGTGTACATGCACACAGTAAAAAAAAGAAGAGAGAAAATAGGAAGTGAGACTTAAGATTAGATCGATCCTTTATATATTTTTATTGATAAACAATACATAAGTCCAACTCTTTGTATATAACTTTTATAATATTCCGAGTCAGTGGGGGCAATTAGGCAGAAAAAGGAAGAATATCAACCAAGTTAATACGCACATGTGGATTAATTTTAATTATTGGTTAAAAAAATAAGAGAAAAAAGAAGAAGAAGGTGACCCCTCCATGTGCCTATGCTTAATTCATAATCAAACATTAATCAAACCAAACACTTTCCAATTTCCACATTCAATGGATAATCTAGGAGGAAAAAAATAAAAAGAGGGATTTAAGTACCTGAATTTGATCTCCAATATTTACAATAAACGCATGAGAAGTTGGTTTAACTGTAATCCAGACATCATTTTTTCGGACTTGAAGTCCAGCCACGTGCTGATCCGGGAGGAGTATAGTCATTCCTCCTGGATCTGAGTGAGAAGACAGACCTAGGGTCAGGTCAGGTTGAGGACATTTTGGATAGAAATTAACTCTTAGACAAGCTCCAAAATTCTCCCCGCCAAACGCATTTTGAAGATGATCTTCCGTTAATCCAAGATTTAAAGAAAAAATCTTCATTAAATCCCCTCCAAATTTCACTAATTGCCTCGAGTATTCATCGATCACTTCCCTACAACAAAAGCTCAACTAATGAACGTATAATATAGTATATAACATAACTAAATTCCAATTAAGCGGCGCTGTTACGTACTTAATCAACGTGGCCTTAATATAAATTATGTCTATAATTAGCCCGGTAGAGTTGTTAATTGAGAAACTTTATAAGTGGACAGACTAGCTTGTGAGGAATCGCACTCTCACTCGCATACATAGACCATAATTTTATTTATAGAGAGCAGTTAGATAAGTACGATTACAATCTGGTGGCCAAACGGTTAGATGTGTACTCTAATATTAAGAATGATCTCTTGAAAAATTATATACTTTGAAGAGTAGGAACCATGCCACAAAGTACAAGATAATTAAGTTGTGTAGCAACTATATTTTAATGATCAAAATATTATTAATTAGTTCGAAGACTTTGACTTCTATGATTCTTAACTAATGAAATCTAACTTTAACAGTACCTCTAACTTTGATAATACCCCTCTCATCTTCTGACAAGATTTTACATGGTTTAAAACCTCATCAGAGATTGATACGTACAGTAAAAAACACAGTATCCTAACTTTCTTTATTAGGAATTTAATTTTTGTCTCGTCAAGATAAGATTTATATGTACATCTATCTCCTTAGTGACCTATCTCCTTAGTGACGTTAATAATAAATAAATAAAAACAAAAACTCGTAGATTTTGAGGATATATAACAAATAGTACCTGAGAGAAGAAGGAAGAGCAGGCCATTTGTTATGATCCTTTAAAGAACAAGGAAGGCAGTGAAGGAAATAATAGTCACTCCAATCAAGAATTGCACCTTTCTCAATACCTAATCTACTACCATACCCTTCATAGGTCTTTGGTGAGTTTGCATAAGCTTGTTTCACCTCCATCGGCTGATGAAAAAAATTACGCCACACTTCTTGTGCTCGGTCCATTAGGTCATGGCTAACCCCATGGTTTATAGCTTGGAAAAACCCCCACTCGCGACAAGCTTCTGAGATTTGACTTAAAGTTGTTGCTCGAAGAGTTTCATCGCCCAAAAGGCCGGAAAAATCAATTAGTGGTATGTTCACATTGGTTGCCGGAGAATTTAAGGCCGGCCGCTCGGATAGCGGCTTTATGTAACGGTCCGGGATCACGGGGACTCCACCGTCAGACAAGGATTGGACTCGGATTATTGGTTCCGGCCAATCTTTTACATTAGTACTCATGTTTAGGTTTGGGTTCCTAGGTTGATACTACTATAAAGTACCGTGAAATAAAAACAAAACACAAGTTTTTAAGAATTCCAAGCAATAAATAGAGAGAAATATGAGTAAGGGTAAGGATATGAGGAATTTGAAGTGGTAGATAAAGGGTGAGGAGGGTGCTAATTAAGCTAAATGGGGTGGTGTTTGTGAAGTGAAAAGGACGTGAATGAGAACGTGACATTTATGTGTGAGATATATTATTAACATGTTATATATATAGTTTTGAGTGGAAGAATACTAAGGCCTATAACTACTAATATATATATATATATATATATATATATATATATATATATATATATATATATATATATATATATTTGCTCCTTTGTTGTGTTGCACAGACATGGGAATAATGGGATATTTTAAGAGGCCGACATAGAAGGAAAAATACGCTAATCACATTTCGTTAATAGAAGCTAGATGGGTTTATAGGCACATGCCAAATAATAATTCACAAGTGACAAAATAAAATAAGTTGAAGGTAGAAAAAAATTCTTAATTCTCTAGGATGTGTCTATTTTCTCTCCTCGCGCAACGACATGATATAACATAACAACAATGATATATAGAAGAAATAAATCAATAATTATCCTGTAACCCTAGCAGAAAAATATACACAAGTAGCTTAGATATATCATATATGCTACTCTACATTTTGTCTGGACATTGGAGATGCAATATTATTGTATCTATTTCTCTCATGCTGCAATCATTAATTCCTGGAGGAGAAAGATGAGCATAAGGTTTTAAGATCTTTTTATTTTATCTTCTAAATTAATAGTTTAGCTGCTAAAAATTAAGAAAGTAATAGTCTTTCTCTAACGGTGAGTTTTTAAATAAAAAGTCTAATATTTAATAAAAAGGAATAATTTTTTAAAAGTGGATCCAAAAACATAAATATTTTAATTATTTTAGTAAAAGCAAATATTTTTATACACAAATTTTAAAAATTTTACTTTATTATTCCAACCATTTATTCACCACCCCCCCCCCCCCCCCCCCCACACCCACCAAACTGTTTTGAAAACGGAATCACTCGCAAATTCACAATTAAGGAGATATTATTATCACTACGAGGAGGAGAGAGGTTGATGCAATTTCGGCGCAGTGAGCAATTTGATTTTTTCACATTTGGCATTTTATGTAACGTGACATAATAATGAAGTAGACGCAAATATAATTTTATCTTCAAATAGTGATGTTTGTTATATACTTTTCTCATAGTTGCTCTATCAATTAACAACGTTTAGCGATTCGGTACTTTATTGATTATTATATAATTAATTAAGCTTACGTAGATCCATCCAAAAGATATTTTGACTTGTTCTCTCCAACTAGTTATAGGGTGGTAAATCACATCTTAAGTATATGCAATTTGGCTTTTGTTCTCTTACGCTAGTTATAGGGTGGTAAATCACCTCTCTTTAGTGTAAACTAATTCAATATCTTCGTCAAATCCATTTAAAATTGTGTATATGCACACCTAAAGGGGATGAATATATGTCTTTCTGTGTCTACGAACAATAGTAAATTTTAATTTTTCTTGCACGAGTGTAATTAATTTAGACAAACAAATTAGATGTTTGCTTTGAACTGTCTATTTTAAGTTAATCTTATATATAATTCTTCCTGTATTACTTTAGACTAAGATACCGCGTGTAAGCAGTGATATTTTTGGAATTTTTTAATACAGAAAACAAATAGCAAACAAAATTGAATAAACTGTAAACATAAAATAATAATCAATCACATATGCACATCAAGATTTATACTTGGTTCGACCCTTTAATCCTTTACTCTATGAGCTTACATCTAAGATTAGATATCAATTGATACCTATGAGGTATCCTTTAATATTAATAAATCAGTTACAATACTTTATACTCCATATACAATAGAATTCAGAAAAACTCCCTCAACACATAGTTCCTTCGAGGAAATTTCTTCCCTTGAGCACCTCTGCTCATTTGAGTACCACTTCTCCTTTGGACACCTTTGCCCCCTTGAACGCTTCTTGTACAATATTAAAGGAAATCTCTTGTTTCACTCTGAAACCCCTTTTACAATATATGAACTTTAAGAATAAAAAAGATTACAACTGAACACTATTATTTCCAGTAATAATACTAAAAGCATGACACTTATAATTTTGCTAGAAAGATTGTAACTTTGTAAAGCTTTATTCAGTATGTATATATCAGTTGGGGGTAACTTAATAAAACACCAAGTAACACACACACACACACATATATATATATACATATATATATATATATATATATATATACATATACAACACTGATCAGGTCCGGGAGTCCGCATTTTGTTAAAATGCGGACCTTTTTTTCTTTTTTTTTGGCTTTTTTTTAAAACAACTAAAAAAAAATAAATAAATAATTATGGAACAGAAATTTTTACATAATACAATGTTTTGAGCGTGATTTGGATACATATAACAAAACATGTATGTTCAGGCTGCGCAGTCTGTTCATACATGTTTTGTTTTATGTATCCAAATCACGCTCAAAACATTGTATTATGTAAAAATTTCAGTTCTATAATTATTTATTTATTTATTTTTAGTTGTTTTAAAAAAAAAAGCAAAAAAAAAAAAAAAAGGTCCGCATTTTAACAAAATGCGGACTCCCGGACCTGATCGTTATTGTATACATATATATATATATGTGTGTGTATATATAACCAAAAGTTCAACGAATACATTTTCTGAAACTAGCAAAATTTATCAAAGAGATACGAAAGAAGTTTTAAATCGAAACAGATTTTGCTTTCATTTGAAAACTGATTGTTTAAGGATATTTAATAAGAGAAAACAAATTAATTTAAAAGACCAAGTTGTCTACTATTAACATGTAACTGATCCCACGAATTTGAAATACCTTGATGACTAGGACTGAACAAAAAACGGGTATAACCGAAAATCCAAACCGAACTGAATTTTTTTAACCGAATTTTTTCGGTTATTCGGTTATTTTTTGAAATTCGGTTATATCCGATTTAATATACGATTTTCGGGTTCGGGTTTGGTTTTACAAATTTTGTTATTCGGTTAACCAACTAACCGAATAAGAAAAAAAAATAAAAATAAAATATTTATTGATAAAATTTTGTGATTGGAAACTTTTGTATTGGAAATTTGAAATGACTTTTCTTTGTTGGAGAAATATAGACTTTAATTTCGATTATTATCCGAATAACCGAATAGTAAATTCGGTTATTCGGTTATTCGGTTACTGTGTAATTTGGTTACTTATTCGGATATTAAAAATACATTAATTTCGGTTTTCGGTTATAACCGACCGAATAACTTATTCGGTTCGGTTATAACTGAATGCTCAGTCCTATTGATGACTTCCCTTGTTTGAAAATATATATAATATAAAATTAATTTTAGAGATAATAAACCATATCATAACAAAATAAGTCTATTAAGAACATTTAAATGAATCTTTTTTAAGACTAGAAGATCAAGTCTACTGATATAACATTTAGTGTCTAATAGAATTCTTATAATAAGGAATAAAAATATGGAAGGATAAAAATTTAAAACCCTAACAATTTTCTTTTGAAAGATCCCAACAATAAGGAAGTTATTTTAAAACAAATTTCTTTTGAATTCAATATATTAAAAAACAACTTTCCTAATTGTTTACAAGAATAATAAATAACTTTATCAAAATAGATTTTACCAAGTAAAGATTTTAACAAAATCTGTTTATTAATATTAATTATATTATATGCCTTGATTCTAGGAAAAATGCTAGAAACCTTACATATATGTCATAGACCTTTCTAATCTATGATCTTCATAATCTCCTGTACGAGCAATATTTTGAATCCTTGAAACTTCAATAAATCATTCAACTTATAAAATTTTCAGCAATCAAGGTCTAAACCTGCAAAATTATAGTAACGCGACAAAGTATCTTGTCATTGTAGATACCTAAAATTTGTGCCTCCTCTAATAATGGTAGGAGGGTAAAATCATCATTTTACCCCAAGGTCAATGTGTCTAAGCTGAGATTACGAAGCTCAAAACAAGTATTTGGAGCTCTCACGAGAACCTCCAAGCAACAAACTACGCGAGACAGGGCGAATGACTAGCAGACATTTGCAGAAGGAAGGTTTTTCCCCTTTTCTCTATTTTTTCGAATCCAAAATTAATCAAACTTGATGCTATTATGTAGCCCTCAGAATGAGCTTTCCGAATTAATATGGCACACTTGCTAACTCTTCCCGGTTTAAAAGTTATGGACATTTTAGCGCGCAACACCAAAAATCGATTTTATGGCACAAAAATCGAGGCAGGTGGGCCCCACCCTAGGCCAGGTGGACCTGCGACAGGCCTAAGTGCATATATAAGGTAGTTTTTTGCTCATTTTTTGGGAGAAGAAGACATTTAGAGAGAGAATAGGTGTTATCTAGAGAGAGAAATAGAGAAATGAAGAGAAAACCTCTCTAAATCCAATCTAGAACTAGTTTTTTCATCAAACTTTTTTTACCAATTCAGAGTCAAGCCTTCAATATCTAGATCAAGAAGGAAGAATATATTACTCCCAATGTGAAAGATCTCACCTTTATCTTAAATCTAGTATATTCTAACTTCAATCTTGTTTATTTTGTAAATTGTTATGCTTGGGCTTTGTTTGTTTTCTAATTAATTTCTCATTTGAGGCTCTCCTAGCATCCTAAATAATATCTAGAGGTATATGGATCATATTTTTGGGATTATGAATGGTTATAAAGGATTTCTCACATATAGAATCACCTTCTAACTAGCCGATTATATCCTTTTGGTAATTTATTAATTTTGACTTTGATTCGATTCCTTTTTACCGATTATTTTGCTTGGGAGTTATTTTATATTGATTTATAGGTCACCCAAATATCCTAGATTAATATCTAGTAGTGAGGGGATCCCACCTTTTGGCTGGTGAGGAATTCTCACGAATAGAATATCCTTTTAGTTAATCTGACATATATTTTTGATTAGATCTCGATTGCGTTATTTTCAAGATCTATAGGATCTTAGATCTATGGATCTCATTTTCTAGATTCTAAGTTCTTTTAATAGATCTCGTCAATATGTAATAGTCATTCGCAATATTATTGTTTCGTTGTACGATTTATGGATTTAGGGTTTACGGGATTCCTTTCCTAAACCCTAAACTCCGTTTATGAATCTCGATGTATTGTTTGTTGTGATTCCGAATCATGTGAGCCTAGGAATGAAGTTAAGGCCCTTTAACATCGGGTTTAATGAGAATTGATGGTATTCTGACGATATATATAGTTGATTATTGTAATATTTGTGATTCTTGTAAATGTAAATTCGGGCCTTAAAATGATATCAAGGGTTCCATCCCATGAAAATTAGATTTAAGGCCTCGTGATAGTGGATTTTATTATTGCAAGGTGTTTGAAGCTATTTAGATGGCTTACATGCCCACTGGTAGCTCCAAACCTATATTTGTTGCTTGGTTTTATCTTTTGACATACAAAAATGATTTTCGAACGAAATGACAAAGATCTTGTAAAATTGAATCAACCTAGGTTATTAGATTAAATCTAGGCTAAAATTAAAATGTAATAGAGAACCTCGATTCCTATTTGACAAAGGATTTGAAAATAATATTTTTTCTAAAACGTCACAAAAAAGTTTTATCAAATAGAAGCTAAAACGAAACTTTTTCTTCAAACCAAATCCTTCGTGCATAGGTTCAAAGAGGCTCAAAGTTGCTTCCTAGATAATGCACCCACCACGACTTGACCTTAGGATACGACCTCTGAGTTATTTATACGACTCGACTTAAATTAGGAGATTTGACCTTAGCAGATGACCCCTAAGTTATTTATGATTTGACCTGATTCTAGTAGACGATACCCTAGACTTTTCCTAATGACACAATTCATATAGGTACAACATACATACACACACACACACACATATACACACTTCATAAGACATTTTATTTTTAAGGAAAACATTAGAAAAGCGATAATTGTGTCTTCATGGAAGTTGAGGGTTGCCTAACACATTTCCCTCGCTTAAGTAAACCCCTAAACTCTATATATGAATCTTGATTGCGGACCAATTCTTCGGAGTCACATAATGAGTCATCTCGATTGTTAAAATTCCAAAAATTCGAATGAGTTGGTACATCCATTTAAATATTTATTAACCGACAACTGTGGTTAATTGGCCCTTCATTAAAATTAATTTTTCAAAACCCCGTCGACATTTATGTCGGTTTTTTTTCAAAATCACCCTTAAGAAAAAAGTCAAAGCGCAAAAGATAATAAAAAGATAAAAAAGGAATAAAATAGATAAGATGGAAAAAATTCATACGTCGGCAATCGTCATTAAAATATATAAACCAACACCATTTTTATTTTGTTGAAATAAATTTGTGAAATTTAATTTGAAAATCTAACTAAAAACAAATTTATTTGATTTAGTGCAGACAAACGATAACTAGTATAAATTAAATAAATAATACTACTGTGCTTAGCGACCATGTAAAGGAGGTGAGAGAATGAATCCATGTTTCCTCACCGTGTGAGTCCTGTATGATAATATCCTTATTTTTACATCAAGTGCTCTTTGTGATCTCTGACTATATACTGCAAAGCAATGGATTAATGTTGCCACTTTGGTTTCGATTCCTAAGGTCAGGATTGATGAAATACTAAGGACCGATTCTAGGAGAGCAATTAATTCATATCTGAGTAGTATTAGGGCAAAGGGAAGATAATTTGATTTCACCTTGTTCTGCACTTATTGTCGACAACTATAGCGCTTCGATAGCAATATAGTAATAAGTGAGATACAAAATGTACTTGGGGCCCAAAGGTGGTTAAGTATGGCTCTCTGAGGGATTATAGATACTTATTAACCTAGTGAAAATCAAATGTGTCTGGATACTATGAGTTAATGGGTTGTAGCATCTACGTAAACTAATTGAGTTTGGCGTGAGAGTTCCCGCACTGTTTTTCTTTAAAAGGGTAGATGTCTTTATGTTGACCATAACAGGTTTGATATATAGCTCCCGCATTGCAGGTGAACTCAGCGGTCGCACGGTTCGGCAGTTAGAGGTTTACATGTTTTGGTTTGAGCTTGTTTTGATAGATATGAGGATTACGTCGTCCCCGCCATGGGCGAGTGGGAGATGTTGGATTTTGGGTATCCAAATAGGGCGCCCATGCATGGAGGGTCCGACCCATATGGTTTATTAGTCAGCTTGTGATATTGACTGCGTTAATTATGTAATTGAGAGTTGGAGAGATTGTAAGGAAGTGGTTCAACTACTTAGGCCCATAAGACTCACGTCTCCTCTCCTTAGTTGATACGATGAATTTAGTTGGCCTAAAACCCTGAAACTTTTATCAGTAACCTCTTTCAATACAGACCAAATCCTATCTGTTACGAATTGTGGATTTGAACTCCGTTCTCATATCGTAGTTCGGAGACACCGTTGGATTGCAAAGGACGATCAATTTAGAAGGTTTTCCGCACCAAAAGTTCTATCACGCTTCAGAGGTATAAATTTATTATTTTGTTTTTGTGTAAATATGTCATGACATGGATCATATTATTCCTTCAACTACTAATTGTGTTATTTGTTGTTTTCAAATGACTTATATATTTTAGAATTTATAAAATGATTCAAAATAGTCAAAAGATTTCAATGAGAAGAAAAGAGAGTGTTGATAGATCTAGACTAGCTTTCCAGACAATCTACCTCTAGATATCCCTCTAGATATCTCTAATTTTAAAACGTACCATGAGATATTAATAATTTTAAACTATACACTATCCTCAAATGAGAGTCCCGTGAGATTTAGGTATTAGTCAGTGTTGTTTAGTTGATTTCGATCTGAATTTTGACAGAACCAAGTTCACTTTTGGTTTGTATATGTCAAAAATAGATTCTAGTTCTCTTTTTTTTATCAGCAAAAAAGAATTTAATTAGAAACTCAATGTAAAACAAATATGGCAAATTCAAAAGATCGGATTTCTTATTCAGATAACAAAATTTTGGTTTTTTTGTTCCTTCTCTTCGATAAGAATAGGAATTTGAAATGATATAAATTCCACTTCATTCTATTGTGCTCAACGAAAGAACTACCCAAACATAGTACTTTCTCAGAAGAAACTGTTTAAGTTATAGTAAAAGCAACTCTTTACGATCGTATCAATTGGTTGAAGGGACGACAAGGAGTTGCATTACAAGAATTGAAAAACCTAACATTACACCATACCATAAAACAAATAAGAATTAATTTATATACTTTAGAGTAGTTCTACACGGACCGGAAATTGGGACCGGAAAATTAGACATTTCCCATTTTCCTTGGACATACAACCCTTTTTTTGATATATATCGATTTTTTTATTTTTTTTAAATCCACAGTATAAATATATTTGTTATATACCAAAAATAAAAAACCCAAGGGAAATGGGAAAAAATGGGGACCGGTCCAATTTTCCGGTCCAATTGACCGGTCCGCCTAGAATTATTCTATACTTTATACCGTTAAACTTGTCCTAAAGAGAGTAAACAAATTTAGAAATGAACCGGCATAAAATTTATATACTCTATAGGGTTAAAATTGTCCGTTTATTAAAAAAGTCAATAAATCCAATTGCCTGGACGCAAACATATAATTATTTGTTTTCATATTATTTAGAAATGTTTACCAATGATTTAGTATTAAAGAAAAAGATATGAATTGACAAAAAACTTATTTTATAAAATTATGATAGTAAGGTTCCAAAATCTCAAATTAATAAATAGAGATCAAGATGGAGATGGTAGCCTAGTGAAAAAAGACAGCACCCGTGCTAGCAAGGTGGCCAAATTAGTTCCTCTCAGCTCCAGACGAGTGGAGAGTTAATTAATTTTTTAAGTTTGATGTTTATGACTAATGATGTAATTAAGTTTTAATTTTGGTGGCTCATGGATCATCATTAGTGGCAGGACACAGCATCCAAATACTTAACAACCTAGTATTAGTTAATAGTAGCTGCGCGTTTTTCTCATGCCCGAAAAAAATTATATATAAAAAAGTACTCCTTCATTTAGTTTATATCATTATAATTATAAATATTATAAATTATTTAAAAAGTACTAGTAATTATAAAATTTATTATTTTTAAAACTTAAATGACTCATGTCAATTTTAAATTTAAAAATATTTCAAATTAACTTTTAAAAAGTCAATATTAATTCTATACGGAGTGGTATCTGTTAATAATGATGTTTTTTCAAATAAGTGTGTGACCAATGATTAAAGTAGGAAAATACTAAAGTAAATAAAAAGAAACATGCATGGTCCTCCCTCCATAGATTCTTTCAGGAATCAATACAGCGTGGGTATATATGATTAGTCCATTTTATGTTCATTTTTAAAGTTTCTTTATATGATGGTCGAATATTGCTTCTTGGTTAGCTAAGAACACTCCACATGGGAATTTTTTTTTTAGTTATTTGTAGATGAGAGTTTTACTAG
Source organism: Aralia elata (assembly GCA_034770075.1). Classification (NCBI taxonomy): domain Eukaryota; kingdom Viridiplantae; phylum Streptophyta; class Magnoliopsida; order Apiales; family Araliaceae; genus Aralia; species Aralia elata. The sequence continues at coordinate 15,644,185 of CM068382.1, read as the reverse complement.
CTAGCTTATATGTTTAACAACATGATAAACTTGACTAGATACATGATAAAATTATTCTGAATAATGCAATGATTAATATTGCAAACTGTCAAAAATAACGTAGTAAGTATTATTTCAAAAATTAAAATTAATAAACTCACGTCGTAATTTAAAATTTAAAATTTTATAAATTAATTTGAATAAAAAACAATTGAGATCCTTTTTGTACAATAATTTTATATTATTATTTTTGTATAAAATAAGAAGATAAACGATTTTCTATTTTAGAACCGAAATAGCAGATGGCATGACATGATATCTTTGATCATCTACTAGCTAAGGCTACACATACACACAAAATATTTTCTTTTTAATGTATGTATAACCAAGTTATAGAGCTGCAAATTTAACTTGTTACTTACGGCAAGTGGCTCCTTCATTTCTGTGTACACGCATGTATATATTTATATATTTGCTATACTTATACTACTCCAGATACACTAATATTTTGGTCGGTGCGTGGTCCATTCACTCATTTGTGAAGTGGGAAACAAGGAATGGATTGGTGAACTGACCACTAGGAGATAGAAAACAGACACACACACATATATATTTGTATATGCGCGCGCATATATACACATATACAAATATATATATATATGTGTGTGTGTGTGTGTGTGTGTGTGTGTTCACATTTACATATATACAAACATTTTTTTAGGTTTGATGGTTTCGCGAGTCAAAATTATGACAAGTGACTAGTTGTTAGAAATAGTTAACTAACTGCATGCACATTGGATATATATCCAAAGGCCTTATTTTGCATATTTACATGGGGTTGTAAATTACAGACTTCAATGGAGCTCAGTTCTCCACTTGTATACTTACATGGCCTTATGTATATTTGAATTATTGACCATTTTTCAATGGCTGCAGTTGATAATGTAGAACAAATAGGGTTTCTTGTAAAGCTATTGGTATGTAAATTAGGGTTTGTATAGGTCCCATCAGATAACAATCTATATATGTAATACATCATAGTTCTTAATTAAATTAGAGATATATTTTTAAAACAACAATTTTTAAAAATAATTGATATATATTCTTAATTAACATTGAGTTGTTAGTTGGAAATGAAATAGTAATTGTAACAATATTTAATTTACATGAAATATATACAATGACGATATATTAAAGTTTTTATGTCATTTCAAAGTTAATAAATAAATAAATCTTTAGTTTTTAAGCGGACATATATATATATATATAGCATAATTTTAAAATAGTGGGAGGATATATATGTTTTTGTCGGATATATGTACAAAAAGAGATCTAGAGGTATTTGCAAAATAAACACGTGATTAATTTTAAGTACTATGACATGTTGATTGTCTAACGAGACTTGATTGAGAGAGAAATTGGAAAGTGGTGGACACATTAAAGAAAAATAATTAAAGTGGTGGACACATTATTTAGCAATCACAAGTACCTAACAGCATCTTTATAAAAATTAAGCATCTTACTCAAAAATCAACTTTTTGACATGGTGATGAGCTAATCTTTTCTATCATCAAAATAATTAAACCATAATGACTGTATTATTCATAAATCAACTGTCTGAAATGATGATTAGTTAATCTAATCTATCTTAGTCTATCTAATTATGTTGTGAACTTGAGTAGTAATATATATGGACACATCAAAAACAGCTTTGAATATATAATATTTTAATGTGTGTCACTGAAAACAGCTTTGAATATATAATATTTTAATATGTTGTAAATTAAGTTTGGATCTTCTGATTATATAAGCATGGAGTTAGTTTACATCAAATATACATATTTATTAGTGAAATATATATGTTGATGATAAAATATGCCGTGTTCTTTTTATTTATTTTTTTTTATATTTTTTTATCTTTTTAAATATTTTGGGTAGCTATATTGGCAACCCAGTGGTTAGTATTGGCGCTGCACCTGTAATGAATGCTTTGACACAAACTTAGAACCCAATTTTGTCCAAAATTCTATGCTGATATATATTTTAGTTAATACTAGGTCCGCTCCAAAATTAGAGATAGAATTTAAATTTTTTATTGTGAGTAGACACAATAATTAATTATATATCCATATATTTATATCAAATTATAGACCATATCATTATGTCTATTTTTTATTAGTCGATTTATTTTTCATCATCAGATACAACATGACTAAAAAAAAGAAATGAACAAGAAAGGAAATAATTAATTGATTATGCACTGTTTATATAAGCTCATGGACAATTATTTATTTATTTATTTATATTTTTGAAAAGTAAATTGCATTAAATTAAACATCTGTTAAATGACGGAATGGACGGTGAAATTTAAATTAAGATGCATCTTACTCGGCCTTCTTCGGCTTTTTTTGTAGGGAGTTAATGTATACATACCCTTGATTAATTGTTACATATCCAAATATTATAAATCGCCTAAACTATTCTTAAGAAATAGGGAACCAATTAATATATTTAACATTTGTCCATTTTGTCCTTGAGTTAGTTATTGTAAATTTTTTGCAACTTTTGTAAACACGTATGCGCGAAGGGTTGTATAGTTATAAGAATAATGTTAGAGACACAAACTATTTTATAAACATTTTACAAACTTGCTGATGTGACACTGTTGTATTGGTGATAGTTAAAAAAAATACCTCCCCACTACAACACTATCACCAATACAACAATGTCACATCAGCAAGTTTGTAAAATATTTGTAAAATAGTTTGTGTGTCTGCATTACTCATAGTTATAAATCAAGTTATATAGATCTTTCTTTAAAAAAAGATAAGAACAAAAAAGGGTTGAACGTAAGCTTGGACAATGATGTTTGAGGGGTCTTAACTTGTTTTTGAACTTTTTTGAAAGACAATGACCAAAGATATCGACAAATAAATAAAAATCTTGATTGTTTGTGTTTTTCTAATTTACACGTTAAATTTTAAATGCACCATATTCCCATTAATAAGAGTTAGAGATATATTTTTTTTTAACTTAATTAATGAGTCTAAATTCAAAATTGATACAAAATTATTTAAGTAGTTAGTAGCATTTTAAAGTTAGTTTAATTTACGATAATGATAGTTGTGTATATATTAAAGTCGGATAAATTGTACTAACAATTTGAAAGTTTAAGATTTTATTCAGTTGTAGTTACTATATATTAATATATAATGATAATAGGGTCAAGGTTAAAACTTAAAAATGATAAATAATGGCATGTTAATTATTTTTTCATTTATTAAGGGTAATTGAGTCAGTTTATCATAGATGGGTGTGCAACTATCAATTTTAGGATTGCAAATAGCAGCTCCCTTTTTGTAACTTTAAGCCCACTCATCACACGCTGCGGACTTCGTGACAGAGGCCTAATCTGATTAAACATTTTGGGTAACGATTTTCAACTTGTTTAATTTTTTGTTATGTTTAGTGAATGTTGGGCTTAAGCCCAATAGGCCAATTTTACGAATGTAAATAATGTGGACTAGCAACTCTATAATACTACTCCCTCCAAGCCCAAAGATAAAATGTCACTTTGGGAAGGAAATATTGAAAATATTCACACTAGTATTAATGTCTAATCAAGTGCATGCATACACAGCTCATTTAAAAAATCATGGTTGTAAGAAAAATATTAAATTGCACATAATCAAAGAAATTTATTTAAACTTTTCATAATGTCAAAGTAATAATTATACTGTGGAAGTAATAATTATGTTGTCAAAGTAATAATGACAATAAGTGTCGTTAAAAGTTAAAAATATAGTTAAAAAAGTATCGATAAATATATATTTACTCTGACAATATAAAAATGGCTCCTGTATTATAAATCGTTTTATTTAAATATGGAAAACTCGTTTTATTTAAATATGGAAAACTTAATATGTTGATTTTAGTGGGTTCAAGTCCTCAAGAATGCTCAACTTTGATTCGTTAAGACTATTAACTCATGAATATGAGCAGGGGCAGATGGAGGTTAAGGCAAGGGTGGCAAGTCACCCCCTTGATTTTGGATTTCTTTTGTTAAGATAGGTATATATATGTATAAAAAAAATTGTGCCCACCCTTTTAAAAAAAATTATTCTTCTTTTTTGTAGAATTATGCTCATTATTAAAAAAAATATAATTATACTCCTTATTGAAAAATATAATTATACTCCTTATTAAAAATATAACTTTAATTAATAGTAGTATAAAATGTCACAATATACTTAGATTTGTCACCATAGTTTCATTATCATATCATTATCACTAAACTTTTAATTTTTTTATTTTTAAAGATAAATATGAAACAAAAATATATTTTTAATATTTAAAAATTTTGTATATGAGACCCATTTTATAGAATAGAATAAGATTATTTTTGTGGAACAGAGGGAATTGAAAAGAAATCTTAATTGTATGTCTACTCTAAGTTTCGAATAATAATTTCGTAGAGATTTTTATGTTATTATGATTGAAATATATATGGTGATGTTATTTATTAATTTTTCAAAGTTTTATTAAAGATCAATAAGGATGACTAATTAGGCCCAAAAATAATCATCTATGATGCTGTATTATATTTATAAAATAGACCCAAATATAACATAAAAAGACATCACTTTAATTTGATTGTTAGCTTAATGACCCTATAGTCACAGGAGCTCTACTTGACTCTCGTTTGAAAATTGAAAATATTGAAATTATATTTATTCAATTTCGATTAAGCTCGAAGCTCAATGAAATTTAAGTTATCAAGTTCAGAAATTTATTACTCCACCCAACTCAAATTATTTCGTACAACTTGCATTAAACATGTGAGACGAACTTCTTTATTAATTATATATTCTGTCAGTATGCCAGGATTATTGATTTTGTTTTAAAGTATTTATTTCGATGTTGTTTAAGTAGCACTAGCATTTAGTATAGAGAAAAGATCCTCCAAGAAATCAAGATACATTTAAAAACGTGACAAATCAGTCCGAAGCAACCATAGCATTAGTGTTTCGTCTTAAATGGTTTATTTATTTTTCTATTTGATGGAGGAATTGTAACTACTGCTCCCCGGACGGGCGTCCAATAAATTATCAAGTGCAATTATGTTACAATTTATATAAATCCATAATAAAAAATTATGTATCCCTGGCGGATACTCCCTCCATTCCAATTTAATAGTCGTTCTAGGGAGTTTAAAATTTTTCTATATATTTGAGGTTAGCAAATTTTTAAGAAATATTAATTACAATTTTTTTCATATTGTCCTCAAGTGATACCTTCATAATTTCTCTCTCATTTATCTAGATAACTTTTTGCCTATTTTCTTAATTCATGCAAGGATAATTGTGACAATACATATCAATTTTAATGATAAAACTAGAGCAATAAATGGCTTTCTTAATAAGTGTACAACACTTTAAAACGTCAAATAAATAGGAATGGAGGGAGTATTAAGCTATATCTCCCGTTTCATAAAAATTACTCTCTCCGTCCTCAAAAGTATGAGCTAAATATATTTTTTAAACATACTAAGAAAAGTAAAAATAGATGAAAGAGCGTATAAAAAATTTCAAATTATCTTTAGTGGTCTCACAAAATTACATAAAGTGATAATAATTTTTATTTTTTTATACTAATAGATCCCACTAAATGATATATTTATTCTTTCATTTTATGCATCTTACCTCATTCGTGTGAGGATAAAAAAAATCGATATACTATATTCAAAAATTTCAACTGAAAAAACATTTATCACTGAATTTTATTATATCTAAGGGGGTGTTTGATAAAAATTGAATGAATCTGAATCTGAATTTGAATGAGCTGAATGTGAATGAAAAAAGTTGTTTGATAATTGACATGTCTGAAACATCTGAATGACAGAATTTTATTATTTTACCCCTCTGAAAAAATTCAAAATTGTTGTAAATTTATTTAATATTACTTAATATAATAGTTAATATTTTTTTTTTAATTTTTTGATTTTTTAAAAAAAAATTTTACTTCATTCAGCTGCTCATTCAACCATTCAGCTAAAAAAATTTGACTTAGTCATTCAACTCAATCATTTGACCGATTCTACTATTCAAATCAAAATAAACACACTGATCGATTCAGTCATTCGGTTATCCAGCTCTAAACAAATATTTCCTAAGTTGACCGATAGAGATATAATAGTATATTTTATCGTTGGTCACTCATGCGTTGTGGAAAGGTAACAATACAGAGGAAAAGATTGATACTACTCTGACTCTCTATCTATCTATAAATAAATAAATAAATAAATAAATAAATAATCCTTGGTTCCCACTTCCCAGCCGATAAGAAAAAGAACGCGTTTGTGCGTGAGAATGAGTAATTGGACTCTTCAAGCAGGTGGCATTTCTCCGTTGTCTCATTTATTAGACCCCACCACTACTTTTGTTTTCTTTTTCTTTCCGCCCGCCAAGTGTTGCCGTGTAGGGGGGCCAAATAAGAGTCGGTGGATGATTTTTCGGTGGAAGAAAAAGCAAAGCCAATTATTGCAATTTAATTAAAACTCTCACCGATTTAAAATTAAAGATATAATTTAATTTTTAAATTTAAATAATTTTATATTAAATTTTAAATTAATATAAAATTTAATTTTAAAATTTTAGATATAATTTAACTTTTAAAATTAAATAACGGGATATTAGACTTTTGAATTTATTTAATTTTAGTTAATACAATAATTATAATTATATAGTATATAACAAAATTTATTAATTCTAAAATTTATTTCATTTTAAATTTTTATGAGTCATATAAAATTTAATGTTTAATACTTCGTCGTTTAATTTTAAAAGTCAAATTATATCTCTAATTTTAAAACGAAAAGAATAATTAAGAGTCTGATGAACTTTGATCCATTAAACTTTTACTATAATTCATTGAACCCGAGTTCAACTAAGTGTCTCAAATAATTTCAACACAAACCTTTTTTTTAAAATCACCGATTAACATAATCAATCTATATTGTACATAAATAATAAAGTAAAACTTAATTTTTTGGTCCTTGATCTTTGATATGAGACTGAAATTTAATTACTACTAAAACATTTTATAAAGTCTCCCTAATTTTATTTTTTAATTATTTTAAATAGGCTTAATTTAACTACAATTAAAACACTACTTAGTTTTTTGGTCTTTGATACGAGACTAAAATTTAACTACTACTAAAATAATTTATAAAGTCTTCCTAATTTTATTTTTTATTTATTTTAAATAGGCTTAATTTAACTACAATTAAAATATTTTCTCCGCACACGATTATTTAGTAGCAAATGATAATTCAGTAAATTACTTTTTAACTACTAATCTATTCAATATTTTTGACACATAAGGAGTAACTTATTATATTACAATAATTTTATATCTAAATAATTATATACCAAAAATATATTAAAAAATTATGAGAAAATAATAATAAATATTAAAAAAATGAAATATATATTGTAAAATATATTAATGATGGAACTTTAGTTACCAATTTTATTTCAGATAGGAGATCTTTAGTTAATTAATGTTTAAAAAAATACTCAATCAAATATCAGTTATTAAAATTTAGTTACATTTTAAAACCAAAAAAGTATGATGATAACTTATTATTCTACAATAATTTTATTTCATTTAGAATTCCTTAAACAATAAGTTTAGGCTTGTGGGTTCTATTCATTTATGAACTCTTAAAAATTATATATAAATTCGAAAGATTGAAAATAAAAACTAAATATTAAATTTAAAAATTAAATATTAAATTAAAAATAAGAAAAATAAATTAATAACACTCAACTGTGAGTCTTTAATAATTGTTTGTCTGAGCAGCATTTGTAGTCATTTTAATAATACTAGCAAGTTAATTTAAAATTCAAAAAAATATATAATAATCATATATATAGAACAAATAAAAATTTTGATTTTATTTTATTTAAAAAATAAATCCGCGCGGGGCATTTGGGTAGTTTAGATAAATTGGTGATCAAAGATCTATTTCCGATTTGAGACTCAATAAAAAAAACATAAAAAAAACAAGGTTCTTTTTACTTTTATAGAGCTTGTTTTGACTAGTTCAACTTTTTACAATTCACGTATGGTTTTATTTAATTGATTTAGAGATGTCGAGTAACTTTTATTTCTCATTTATATGAAACCTGTGAGGTTACTATTATTATAATTTTGAATGAGATAATTAATATTAATTATGAAATATTATATATGTATATATATATATTTATATATTTATATATTTATATTATAAAGCGGAAGAGAGAATTGGTAGTTATTTTAAGGTGTAAACAATTTTCTAAAACTTTTATACTTTCCTATTTTACCCTAACTTTCTTTACATAGATTTTTTATTTACTCTTTTCTCTCTCATTATCTCCCGCCCACTATCTTTTAGCATCCTCTTTTCTCCTTTTTAAGACACATGTAGTATGTGTTATGTAGTATATTATAAAGCGAGAGAAAAAAATTGACAGTTAATTTGGTGTAAACAAAATTATGAAGCATTTTTACCTTTCTATTTTACTATAATTTTCTTTACACAAATCTTTTATTCACTTTTCTCACTCTCATTATCTCTCACCTCTAACTTTAAACATTTTTTTTAGCACACACAGTGTGTGCAATGTATACTGGTATATATAAATCTCAGCATAATATGATTTTGGGGGAGGAGGGGGGAGGCGGAGCTTCATGAAATGAATGCTTTTTGAAGTGTGTATTAATTTAACAGAGGTAAGATCTTAGTTTCTAATCATATACTCCCTCCAATCCTATTTATTAGTCGATTTAGGAGATAATTTCTTTTCCCCCATATATTTTGATGTAAACACATTTCTAGGAGACATTAATTCCAATTTTTCTCGTAGTGCCTTTTTTTTGACACATTCAAAATTATGAAATTTATTAAGCTTGAATATCTTTACCAACAAGAGGAATAATACTAGGATAAACATCCTCCAACCAATAAATAAAAAAAGAAAGATAAGATTGTTGAAGCCTATTTGATTTGATGATGATAACTGTTGTAATTATGTGAATGAAATTATGTTCTTAATTGTCTATGTGATTATGTGACTACGTGTCTATACGCTAATGTGATTAGGTGCTTATATGATCATATGAGTGTATGTGATTATATGATTATATGTGCTTAAGTGATCGTGTGAATATAACTATGTCAATGTGATATGTGCGATTTCTTTGTACAACTAGATGAATTGCATATCTATTGTTAAATACAACTTAATTGATGCAATGAAAGGATTAATATATATTTGGTTCTAAGCTTTGTAAAGTCCTTATAAAATAAATACATGTACAATGACTTAGAATAAAAAGATCAAGGTTGTTAGGTTGATCTTATTGTAAAGTCACTTTGCACGTTCGTAATGTAAACAATTGTAAGCATGATAATCTAAATGATCTTTAAATAAGTTTGTTAAGTCCTTAATGATGAAACGATGTAAAGGACTTAGATTGGAAAGATCAAAATGTTAGGTTGATCTTGTTATATAAATCTGATGTATAGTTGTTAGACTTAATTGCTCGTTGAGTTGCTCTGATAAGTCGATAAAGCTTATGATCGTAAAGCTTCAGCAGAATCGCAAAGTCCATTTCAAAAGATAAAGTAAAGACCAATCAGTTAGAAGAACTAAAGTTCGCAGAATACTTCAAGAGTTATTCAACAAAGAAAGAGTTCGATAGTCAGCTCAAAGTCTTAAAGTAACCATCGTAAAGTCTGTTGCAACATCATAAAAAGTCGGTGTTCGTAAAAATTACTCTGCCTGTTTGCAAGGTCAGTATGGATCGCATAGTTAACTATTGTTCGTAGCACATCGGATGGATCATAGAGTAGATGCACATGCTGTAGAGTTCACTTCGCAAAGTATAGATCATTTTGTAAAATGGATAAAGAATCGTAAAGCTCACTCCATCCTGAAAAGAGAAGTCCAAATATGAAGAAATCAAAGCTGCAAAAGAAATCTCTATACTAAGGAAAAATCGCAGAGTCTTGAATGAAGAATTGTAATGTGATAACTAAGATAGCAGAGCAAATAGAAGACAACAAAATCTTCTTTTGTAATCGTAGAGAGGTACATCTCAGAATTATGTTCCTTACATAAAGATTATCTTACTTAACAAAGAGCAGAGCAGATTATAAGGTGATCAAAGAATAGTTAAGAAAATCAAAGCTTGCTGAGCAAAAGACTGAACGTAGAGCAGTTCAAACAATCGTTGAAGTAACTCAAGGATCGTTCAGTAAAGAAAATGTTTGTTGAGTGAAGAATGGCTCAAAGAATTACTCTACAAACTCATAATGTAAAGACGGTATGGCAGAACCAGCAGAACAAAGAAAAGGTTACAAAATCATAAAGCTGAACAAAGAGCTAAAAACAATTGTAAAGCGAGCAAGTAAAGATCAGTTCGTAAAGTTACTCTGCTTTTACATAATGGTTAAGTCAGTTTGCAGAGTCACTAATAGATTGTAGAGCAGCAGCTGACATTGTAAAGCTATAAAGAGACTACAAGATCGTAGAGTTGTCTCTGACACCATAAAGCTGCTAAGTTTGCCCAAGCTTCGTAACACACTCATTCGTAGAGCAGATAGTTGAGCAGAACGTAGAGCTCAACTCTACAATTTGTGTAACTCTACTAAGGCCACAGATCGTAAAGCAAAGTCAGGTCTGATAAAAAGACTGACAATGGAACGTCGCAAGTAGAAAATCCCAAAGTGTCAAACAATATATCCTTGGTAGAATGTGAAGATATGTCTACTGACTAGTTTGCCGAAAGCGACCTGTCAAAGAAGTAAGTAAAGCAACAGTTTATGTGACAAGTTCAGAGCCATAAAGTACGTTGACACAACAGCTCCAGAAAGTCAACATTAAGCATATCAAAGTATCCGTGCATTAAATGTTCAAACGGACACTTTGCAACTAGAAAATCTACAGAAAACTATAAAAGAGCATCAAGATTCAAAATTAAATTGAGTTATTAGAGAGATGGTGGATGAACATAAAAAACGTAGAATGTAAGACCAAAAAGAAAAATACAAGAACACACTCTACGATCCACCAAGAACAGAAAGAGCTGAAAAGATGAAGATGTAGAGTAGATTAACTCTACAACAAGATATGTGTTCTGAGCTGCTGAGTATAAGAGAAAGAAGAGCATCAATGTCATCTTGACATCAATTATGAGAAGTACCAAAAGGAAGGAGCTTTACAGTCATCTTAGTAGTTCATCATGAGTAGCTGTCAAGTACCAAGAAGAAGGAGCTGAATTGCCATTTTAGCAGCACAACAAATAATCACAAGAATGTGTTAAGTACTCAAGGATGATCATATTCAAGCTGCTGAGTACTTGAAGACAAAGGAGCCTAAATGCTACTATCAACAAATCGAATATTCGGAGACTTAGTGACTCGAAGGAATCCTAGGGATTCAGAGGGTAAGAGTGTCCTTGTCTTAGTGACTAAATTTTCAAGTCTGCTGGGCTTGAAGAGGTCTTAGTGTCCTTACCTAGTGACTAAAATATCCAAGTCTGTTGGACTTGAAGAGGACAGAGTGTCCTGGTCTACGTGACTGAATCCTTAGTGGATTTTCTACTTGTGAAGTAGAAAAGTGGAGTATGAGTTATTCAGTCTCCGAACCACTTAAAATCTTTTGTGTCATTTACTTTCTGTTATTTATATGATGTGATTGATGCGTGTGATTAATGGCTAACTTCCATTTGAACTAACTTCAGAACTGAGATTTTAACAAATCTTCAATGGGAGTTTTTCAAACTAATATTCCGCTAAGAAAAATCAATATTGATTAAGCAAATTCTACATGGTAACATTTCTTTAATAAATTACAAAAGTTATGGAAATCTATTTAACCCCCCCTTCTAAATCTCCATTGTGCCTCTGAAAAATAACAAAGATGATCGGGCCAATTTAGCTAAACTATGAGACACTGAATTTGTGACGCCCCCAAAATAGGTCCACACAACCCATTTTGAGTCGCCAATAACATTCTACAAAATACAAATACAAATACGAATTTTCCCATTTACAACTAATATTTGTCGTGCAAAATACGACCACACACATACTGTGACTTTCCATACAAATATCGTACCGTATGGTACCACAGTATCCAAACCCAAATTATTACAATGCCGTAAAAAGACGACAACACATGTTTTAAGTCTCTAGTACAATCATTATTAAACTATGTCATAACTTGATAAGGACAACCACTAACTCGGACCATCACTCCACTCCCCGGCTAGTCCCAGCTACATTTTTCTTTCCTGAGAAGAAAAATGGAACAAAACTGAAAAGGTTGAGCTCAAATAGCCCAGTAAAAATATCATGACTAAGATAATGAAGAATAAAATTTATCTTTAGTCTTCAACAAAATTAAATCAGAGATTTAAAGATATTTTAATTGTTCAACAACAACAATTGCAGCGGAACAAACAATCCATTAGAAGAGTCAAGTAGATTATAATATCTACCATCTTCTATAAATTAAAGGATCACCACCAATATTTTATCTCTGTAACACCAATCAACAATTCCTGTTTATGAACATCCAAATCAACAGTTTATATTCAACAGCCTTTCTTTGCACTACGTGACAAAGATATTTATTTGTAATATCACCGGTCATGATCATGCCAAACGCCAGTTCATCTTTGCATTACAGCCAAAGATGACTTTCACCATACGCCTTTGTTTGTAACACAAAAATTCATGATTATACCAATACACAGTTTGGTCAAAATCATGTCACGCCAGTTCACCTTTGCACTACGGCCAAAGAGAACTATCACCATAATTTAAGTATGAGGATGAGGATGATGACAATGATACAGTGAGATTAAGGATAAGAAAAACTTTATAATTTAATCAGTATCAAAGATTGACCAAATTGCCAACACGATAACCAAATTGTGGAGTCAAATTCAAGAATGATATTCAAGAAATTATTTCATGCTTCAACTATAACGTATAGAAAGATTCCAGTGAAAAGATATTAGATGAAGCACAAACTATTAAGGATATTCTACTAATTTTCAGGGATTTTCTCCATTTAAAAATAAGGTTTTGAAAACAAACAAAGATTTCTTATCATAAATGGAGAAATGTGAAAGAAAAAGATATCCCTAAAAGAGTACAAAAGAAATGATACGTTATACGAGTATAACAGAATATATGAAACCGCAAATGGATTTTCACCCGTCATGCGATAATTCACGTAGACAGGTTATTTCCACAAAAGATTAATAAGTAATGAATACGACGGGTTATTCATCAGGTATGCGTCAATCCGCACGAACAGGTTATATCCACAGATTAATAAGGAATGAATACAGAAGGGTATTCACTAGGTACGATACTCCGTACATACAGGTTATTCCCATAGAGTAATAAGGAATGAATACAAAAGAGTATTCACCAGGTACGACACTCCGTACATACAGGTTATTCCCACAGAGTAATAAGGAATGAATATAAAAGGATATTCACCAGGCATGCGTCATACCGCACGGCCAGGTTATCCCCACAAATTAATACAGAATGAATAACAACCTTTATGAGTATAATATCACTTACGAACATGAAAGCAAATGATATTATATATGAGTATGAAAAAAATGATATTCCCTACCTTCGTTAATAAAATACTGGATGTTGCTTTCTATGAATTTTACTAACTTTGGACAATACTAGTATTCTCACAAATACTCACAATAGCCTAGCACACTAAGAGAACTTAAGAAATTTAGAGAGAGAGAGAGGAAGTATAGGCAATGAAGGTGTGAAAATTTCTTAAGCAAACCCTCCCTATTTATAGGAAAATCAAGTTGAGGTCATTTTAGTCTTTTCCCTAAATTTTCTTGGTTTATTACTCTTATACCCTTGGCATATACTTTTAATATCATCCATCCATTTTTTCTTCCATTTATATCATCCATCCATTTTTTCTTCCATTAATATCATCCATCCATTTTTTCTTCCATTTATATCATCCATCCATTTTTTCTTCCATTAATAAAAAGATAATTCTATTATCAAAAAGATAAAACCATTATAAAAATAACTCCATTATCATAATAAATCCTTTTTTCTGTATTATTGTGTTAAATGTATTAATATCACAGATAGCATATACTCGCAATACTGACAACCAGATTATTCCAAGGAAAGAGGGGGCCTTCCATAAAAATGACGCGCAATTAAATAACCCCTTTCCTTGACAGAATTTCTAGACATTGTCAATAATGCTAAAATATCCTATCAAATGATATGAGTTACAGTGTCGTGATAAATAGTAAAATATATTATGCAGATGCTATTTAACAATTATTGAATCAAGATACTGTGCAAATGCTACTTTATCAATTATTGAATCAATAATATAAAACACTATGCAACATCGTGAGCTACTGTAGAATACCGTGTGCTACTGCGGAATAACGCGTTTTACTGTTCTTTTTATCACCGGGTATTTCAACAGTTATCGGTTAAAGTTTTGCCGCCAATTTCTATCACTTTCTATATCCGACAGTTAACCCGTTGTGGGGCCCATTATCATTGACAATATTGTCATTTCGGCGCCGTCGTACGGTACCGAATATAATATTCTCCGACAGAAAGAATATTTCCCGACAAAAGGAATATTCCCCGACATACTATTTATCAGATAATTTGCATATAACACCCTTAACTATCATTTATAACAATTAAGCACTTCACTATTTAGAAAAAAATAATCATAAAGAAAATAATAAACTTTTATTTTATAAATTCGGGGTCTTACAGAATTGACATCATCCTCACTCACTATGCCAAAGTACGAGTTGTCAAACTTTGCCCTTAAGTATTTACTTTCTTAATTTCTCTTTCATTTATTTAGAACTTTTTACATATTTAACATGACCCCATATATTTAGGGGGTGTTTGTTTAGGACTGAATACATCTGAATAGCTGAATGGCTGAATCGGTCAGCCATTAAGAATGTTTGTTTTGGATAAAAATCGTCTGAATGATTGAATCGGTCAGATGATTGAGCTGAATGGCTAAGAGACTGTTTATTTAGGACTGAATACATCTGAATGGCTGAATCGGTCAGCCATTAAGTGCGTTTATTTTGGATAAAAATCGTCTGAATGGTTGAATCGGTCAAATGATTGAGCTGAATGGCTAAGTCAAATTTTTTTTGCTGAATGACTGAATGAGCAGCTGAATGAAGTAAAAAAAATTTAAAAAAGTTGAAAAATTTAAAAAAAATATTAACTATATTATATTAAGTAATATTAAATAAATTTACAACAACTTTGAATTTTTTCAGAGAGGTAAAATAATAAAATTATGTCATTCAGATGTTTCAGACATGTCAATTATCAAACAATTTTTTTCAATCAGTATTCAGCCATTCGGCTCATTCGGCTCATTCAGATTGCTTAGCCATTCAAAACTTTTCATTCGATAGAGGATATTCATTATTCAGTTTTTTTATTTGTAAAACAAGATGCTTTTAATAAATAAAATTCTAAGTCCGTCTTTGGACCGTTCTTGTCAAAAAAATAAAAAAATAAACATGACTCTGCATTATTTTCTTTAATTCATGCACGGGTAGTTGTGACAATACACATCAATCTTAATGATAAAATTCGAGTAATAAATGACTTTTTTAATAAATGTGTAACACTCTAAAACGTCAAAAAATGGAGGGAAGTACCAGTTTAGTCTTTTTTCCTTTTTTTTTTCTTTTCTCTGAAACACGTTCGAGTTTTTTTTTTTGGGGTAATATTTATGCATGTGTTCGAGTTTTTTTTTTTTTTTGGGTAATATTAATGCATACGTTCGAGTCTCTTTAGTGAAGAAGGGAAGGGACACTCACAGTCCGGGAACGGACACTCGCAGTCCATGTCATAGGCGGACCGGATATTCTCCAATACATATGTTTGATTTGATTAAATCAATTGTTATTTTAGAAACATAGAATTGAGATGTCTGTTTGCATGGTATAAGAGATCAAGAGTCATATCCTATCATAAATAAACACAAAATATTTCAATATTGTGTCTTTTAATTTGGAAGATTTACGAATGTGTAAAATCTGTGTGGTCTACAAATAAACAATAGAGATGATCTCTCTTGTCGTTTTCATTTTAAAAATAAAAATAAAGAGACATCTCTATCCTTTCTTTTTAAACTCTCTTATCTCTCTCACTAATGCAGATAAGAATTTTTTAGATTTCTTCAAGGTTTGAAGCTTTTATTTTGTCTAAGGGGGACTATTATGTTGCGTTTGTGAGTTTGGAGGAAAAGGATGGGAAGAGAAAGTATATGAAGGGAAGGGAAGGGAGGGGAAGGGATTATAATTTTTTTTTTATCATGTTTGTGAGTTTTAAATAGGAAGGGAAGAGATGAGATGATTATTATATTTTCCTTGTTTGTGAGTTTAGAAAAAGGGAAGGGAAGGGAAAATAATTTTATTTTTAAACTACACTATTACTATATTACCCTTATATATAAATATAATAAATGTATGATTTAACAATGTCTAACTATTGAATTAATATAGTAATTCAATAATAAATGTATGATTTTCAACTAATGTTCAATATATATATATTATTAGGAAATGGGCCACCCCACTGTACAACAGTTGTATTATTTGGTTTGAAAAATTCGAAAGAAACCAAAATTATGAGGGGACTACGAAGACAAAATTTATATTTTTTTAGAACTAATAAAAGAATACATATATATTTCTAAACTTAAATACGATAAAATCAGAGGGAATGCATGGGGTGGGGTGGGGTGGGTGGGGGCACAGGGAGGGGTGGGGGCGTTGGGGAACAGAGAAAAATTGTATTTTCAAAAATTGGGAGTTATAATAATTAGGGACAAGATTGTCACATTATTTATTTTGAAAGGTTATTTTTGGTAATGTAAAATATTTCATTTTCCTATCCTTTCCCATCCCTCCAAATCCTCCTATTTTTGGGGGGAAAATTTTGAGTCAAAAATGAAATCAACTATACCTCCAAATCTCTTTCATTCCTTCCTAAAAAAACTCACAAACATGGGATTTGGAGGAATTTTAATTATTTTCCCTTCCCTTCCCTTCTCTTCAAATAAAAACTTACAAACACAATATTAGTCTCTTTTTATCCCCTTGCGTTGAGCTACAAAATGGTATTCAGGAGAACCTAGAAGCCCACGCTGACATGATAGTACACAACATTTTAATATACATGTTTAAAATTCAACTTGCATAAAAATTTAAGTAATTAAGTATTGAACTTATTTATGTACTATATATCAACCATTCACTCTTCTATTATTTTTTCAATACCTTATTGTTTTAATCCCACAACAATTTTGGGATTACAAGAGGAAACGAGCAACAACTCTAAATTATATATATATATATAGAGAGAGGCAGGATCAGGTCCGGATTCCTGGACCTGATCAAAATCCGGACCCCAATTTTTATTTTTTTTCGTTTTTTTTTCAAAACAACTAATAAAAAATATATAGTTATTTTTGGTACTGAAAAAATTTGTTAATACACTGTTTTGGGTATGATTTGGATACATATAACAAACAGTGTTATACAGTCGGTACAACACTGTTTGTTATATGTATCCAAATCATACAAAAAACAGTGTATTAACAAATTTTTTCAGTACAAAAAATAACTATATATTTTTTATTAGTTATTTTGAAAAAAAATTAAAAAAAAAATTAGGGTCCGAATTTTGATCAGGTCCGGGAGTCCGAACCTTATCCTGAGCGCGTGTGTGTATATATATATATATTCATTATTTTCTTAAATGCTGCCTCCATGGCTCCAACAATGTATTCAACTGATAGGATTTTGTCACGAAAATTGTTGTTTGCTCTTGTTAATTTAAATTATTTATTTAAAACATAAAACATGTGTTACACACACAATTCACAAAGGTCTTCAAACAATTTTATTAAGATTAATCAAGAAACGAAAAAAAGGCTGAATACAACGAATTAATAAAGATAACATTTTGACTTTTAAATACATCATACTAATTTGAATCTCAAACACCACGTTTATAAATTAAGCAAATTACGTTTAAAATAAATTAATATTATACCAACAAATTTTTTAAATTTGTTTCAACTTTTAAATATTCTAAACACTGCAAATAATCAAACACACAAAAGTGTTAGTAGAATGATAGACAGCCTTAACCAAACATTGGATTTGTTTACTAAAAGCATTTAGCGCACACTCCGTCGGGCGGTATAAGAATCAAACAATGATATTCCAGTAGAGCAACAACCAAATACGACGGAGAAACCGATAGACATATATTGAGAGATAGTTGGGGTCCGCGTGAACCTGAATTTGAATTTTCATTTCAAACTTTGCATTTGCATTTCATTTGAATGGAAACCAGTAAGACACAGAGGTGGTGTGGCGTGGACCCTCTACTTTGAAGGTTTGACTTGTCCCAAATAAGAATAAAGAGAAGAAAGAAGGAAGAAAAGTCACACTTTCCTCCTTCCTTCCTTCACTCGTGTCCCCTTCCTTTATTTCAACAATATATAAATAATCCAGCTAGTCGTTCATCCCAATTCATTCTCGCAGTCGACTTCTTCTTCCTCAAATTCTCCATCAATTCTTGAAAACCCAGCTCAATCAAAGGTATGTTTTAACCTCCATAATTGATAATTCTCTCTTATGTTCATTTGTTTTGGGTTTGTCAATTTTTTGTGTTTGGAATCTTATTTTTATGTTATTTTGTTGCAGGGTTTCATGTGTAAAGGTTCAAAG
The DNA here is from genome assembly GCA_034770075.1 of Aralia elata. Taxonomy (NCBI): domain Eukaryota; kingdom Viridiplantae; phylum Streptophyta; class Magnoliopsida; order Apiales; family Araliaceae; genus Aralia; species Aralia elata. Next base: position 15,625,336 of record CM068382.1, on the reverse strand, counting down.
ACTAAACTTTGCTCATCAGACATAGTCATGGAGCCTGGATTTCAAGAAAAGAAAGATGGGGTTTTGACTAATGCCTCAAGTTTACTTGAATTAGCTGCTGCTGATGATCTTGCCGGCTTTATTCATCAGATTGAAGAGAAGGGGTTGGATATTGATGATGTTGGCTGTTGGTATGGTAGAAGATTTGGGTCTAAAAAGATGGGATTTGAAGAGCGAACCCCATTAATGATTGCTTCCACGTATGGAAGCACAGAGATTCTGAAATACATAATTGGAACTTGGAAAACCGATGTTAACAGAGCTTCTCCTTCAGATTTGGCTACTGCTCTTCACTGCGCTGCCGCCGGTGGGTCTGAGTCATCGGCGACCATCGTCAAACTGTTGATTGATTCATCGGTGGATATTAATTCCGTCGATGGAAATGGAAACAAACCCAGCGATTTGATTCCTTTGGGTTTCAAATTTTCGACTAAAAGAAAGGAATTGGAATTATTGCTGAAAGGTCTTCCTCAGGAGATCGGCGAGATAAATACAGAAATACCACAATTGGTTGAGAAGAAAGAATACCCAGTTGATATTTCGTTGCCGGATATTAATATCGGATTATACGGAACAGATGATTTCCGGATGTATAGTTTTAAAGTAAAGCCATGTTCGAGGGCTTATTCTCATGATTGGACTGAATGCCCTTTTGTTCATCCCGGCGAGAACGCCAGGCGCCGTGACCCAAAGAAGTATACTTATAGCTGCGTGCCCTGCCCGGAGTTTCGGAAGGGGAGCTGTGTGAAAGGAGATGGTTGTGAGTATGCACACGGGGTGTTTGAATCTTGGCTTCACCCAGCTCAGTACCGAACCCGGCTGTGCAAGGATGAGACAGGATGTGCGAGGAAAGTGTGTTTTTTCGCCCACAAGGTGGAGGAGTTGCGCCCATTATATGCTTCCACAGGATCGGCTATGCCTTCGCCTAAGTCGGGTTCTGTTAGTTCGATGGATATGGGTACATTGAGCCCGATGGGGATCTGTGGTTCGACGCCACCAATGTCTCCGTCTGTAACTTGTTCATCTCCGATGGGTGGGAACTTGTGGCAGAATAAGGTGAATCTCACACCACCTGCCTTGCAGCTCCCTGGTAGCCGGTTGAAGGCGGCTTTTAGTGCTAGGGATGTGGAATTGGAAATGGAATTACTTGGACTTGAAAGTATTCGCACTCAGCAGCAGAGGCAGCAATTGATTGATGACTTGTCTAATCTTTCTTCCCCGTCAAGGTGGAATAACAATCGGTTTGGCGAAATGAATCCTACTAATCTCGACGATGTTTTTGGGTCTTTGGATTCTTCGTATTTGTCTCAGTTGCAGGGTCTTTCGCCACGAGTTGCAACCTCTGCAACACCCCAAATGCAATCTCCAACTGGGCATCAAATGCGCCAGCAAAACATGAACCAACTCAGGGCGAGCTACCCATCAAATGTTTCCTCCTCACCGTCGAGAAAGGCTTCAGCATACGGGTTTGATTCATCCGCGGCAGTTGCAGCAGCAGTCATGAATTCCAGATCCTCAGCATTTGCCAAGCGCAGCCAGAGCTTTATTGATCGCGGAGCTGTGAGCCACCGCGCTGCTGGCTTTACATCGGCTGCAGCAAATTCAGCAACATCAATGTCTTCCAATCTTTCAGATTGGAGCTCCCCAAGTGGGAAATTGGACTGGGGCTACCATGGGGAGGATTTGAACAAGCTAAAGAAATCAGCCTCTTTCGGGTTTCGTAGTGGTAATGCAGCAAGGAATTCCGGAATGACTCCATCATTTGCGGATGAGCCAGATGTGTCTTGGGTAAATTCATTGGTGAAAGATGTTTCCTCTGCTGGGGCTGGGCTATACAGTTCAGAGCAGAAAAATGGAGGAGAAGGGGTTCATGAGATGCTTCCAGCATGGGCTGAACAGATGTACATAGAGCAGGAGCAGATGGTGGCATAATGAAGCCATTCATTTGGTTCCTAATTTAACACTACACACCTCAATATTATTCTTTAATATTCTTGTTGATTTTTAGTACTATATGTAGCTAGTACCTGAGAAATGAAACCCTATTACATTACAGATCAAGAATGTTTGGCCAGAGCTATTAAGTGAAACAATTTTTTCATTTTTTTTTTGTAATATTTGTTATTTTATCCCAGTTCTGGGAATTGTCTCAATTTATTCCGCAATTTGAAGAACAATGTTGTATTATGTGCAGTATGCTCGTTTTATTTATTGGAGATGATGGTGGGTTGTTGATTTCTAGTGTCTTGTAGTTTGAAACTTTGAATAAAGTTTCAACTCTAACTAATCATTGAATAATATTTGCAATCTAATTGTTTAAGATATTGATTATTCTTTTTCTCTCTTCTATCCGGTCACCATTACATTATCATGTTGTAATGAATATTTTCTGATAGTTCTTTCTTATTTCCTCTCTTTATGAGATAGATGATGAGAAAGAATATTCTATTAATTTTCAATGTAAACAATTTGTTTTATAATTCTATGCACAATAAAGGGTGTTGCTTAGCTTTTGTCATTTGCTCAGAGTATGACAAGAGAGATGCCAAGCCAAGCATCAAACATGATGACCAATGGAGGGTCCAACTTCTTTGAATTTTAGACACAAAATTTAGTTTTTTTCCCCCTTAGGAAAAAACTAAGAAAATAGGAGTATTATCCATTAACATTCAACTTAAGGTGTCGTCTTTCATTTGACACGTACATGACAAATTTAATTATGTCAAAACAAACTCACTCAATCAAATAAAGTGTCTGGGCCTCCTATAGTGACCAAGCTGCAAGTTGGATGACTAATATAGCACCATACACATACGTACTAAGTCATAGGTTAGGCTGGGTGCTAAATGATCTTTGAATTAGATTTCTTATCTTTTGGATTATTGTTGTACTTTCTTGGAAGGAACTCCTTATTTCGGTTAGTGAGCGGCACAAAAAGAAAAAAGGGAAGTAGTAAAATGCAATTCATATTTTACACACTCAACTATAAAGTGAATTTTAACTGATTTTTGTACAGAGTTTAAATAGTAAAGAAATGGATATATTTAGTACTTCCTCAAGAATTTTTCTTAAATTATTAGTCAGAGCCTTTTAAAATCGAGTACTGCTACGACCACAAAAGATGGATATAAAATGATGTGTTGAATTATAATTAGTTAATATTTTACTATACATGGGTTGAGTTCAATGATTATAACTAACCACTATTATACACATCATTTTGTACGTTCTTTTTGTATCTAATATTTAGTCACCAAAGCATTAACACTAAAACAAGGCATCAATTACTGGCATCAACAATTTTTCTGAAGTTATTTGTTCGAGTTTTTTTCTCTAATCTCTACCACTTTGCTATTTTGTTTTTCTAATATTTTGACTTTTTTGTTAACTTTGAAAAATAAAATAAAAATAGGGTTAATAAAGAGTTCTTTTTTCTTATTTTATGCTTTCTTAATATGCGGAAAGTTATATAGTATTGACTAAAATCGAATTGAGGAGGGATTATTACAGTTATTAGGGGTAAAAAACAGAGGTTAACTTCTCTAGCTGTTGAAGTGAAGGATTTGCCTGACACTGGCTAACCAATACTCTTAAATTTGGAGGGACACTGTCCCCTCACCATATAGCGACAGTAGCGTAGCGTAGCTCCGCCTATGATAATAAAAAATTACATATATACTTTATTGCCATCATATTATGAAAATATATGTAATTCTACTTTTAATGTAGATAATTTTAATTCAAACGTGTAACAAGAACTTAACACCAACAACTCAAGTTTCACGAAAATCTTTGTTGAAAAATGATTTCTGAAAAATCTTTTTTATGAAATTGTTTTTAATGAAAATGGCTTGTTTTCCCTTATTTGGTTGCTAAACTAAAAATCAGATAAAAAAATATTATCATATTCTCTACTAGAATTAATTAAATAAACTTTTTTTAGTGTACTTTGTCTTTTTGTCTTCTTTTTTTTTTCAATATACGATGCATTATAATAAATAAATATTACCATATTTATAATTTCTTCTATAGAGGAAAAAAATTGACAACATAAGAGAGAAATATTACCAAATTAGAGAGCTTAAAGATGAATAAATAAAGAAAAAAAAGAATTAATTTGCTAAAGAACAATGAAAACAAATAAAGGGAATAAAAGTAAAGCTTAATGTTGAGAGATATAATTGCACATCTTTTGCGGAAAATAACTTACGAATCTCAAATTCATAAGTCATTTTCCTAATATTATGAACAGTTTTCCCTTGATCAGAAAATATTTTATGGTTGAACCATCTTTTCGTTAGCATGCTAAATATTGGAAAATCGGGAAAACATTTTCTGAAAAACGTTTTACTTGAAACAAACAAAACTTTAATACATTCTAAATTATAAGATTATTATTAATTTTTGAAAATTGATATATTTTTAAATTTAAAATTGAGATGATTTATTTAAAATTATGCAACAAAAAATCTCACAGAGAGTAATATTTTTTAAATACTTCACAATATTCAATTGACTAAAAGTCTGAAATTAAAATAATTTATGCTAATTTTAAATTTTAAAAAAATTTAACTTGATAACAAAATTTATAAACTAAACCTTTATTTTAAGACATGTGCAAAAAGGAGAAAGGTTAAGGACAAGTTCGATTGGGACCCAATTCTAGAACGGAATCTTTAAAAGCTTCTCTTTAGCAACACTAAAGTTGGCCGCCCATGGGCTTAATTCTCCACAAGAAAACAGCTAGATATTCAATCGTAATCATCATCTCTGTTCACCTCAATCGTCTTTCTTTCAACTTTATTTATACTAGGATCATCATCTATTCACCTCAATATTCTTTATTCGGCTTTATTTATACCAGGGACACATGGCATAGGTATTGGTGTGGAATATAGATTTGTTTATTAATTTTATATTTTAAATTTAAATTCAAAATATAAAAAATAAGAAAACTTCAAAGTCGAGAAATAAAAGAGAAAACCAAGAATATTTCAAAAATTGAAAAGATATTACTTAACTCGGAGGTAGGTATGCACAACAGGCTGGCTTGGTTTAGTCTGGTCTGGGCCTTGCAGGTCTTGAGCATCGACTAGGCTATGCCAGACCTTGACCTTTGGTCTAGCAGGCCAGGGCAAGTTAAACTTGGGCTGCAAAAACTTGATCTGTTTAGGTTTTTAGGCCAGGCCCAAGGTTAGGTCAAAGTCGGTCTACTCCGGCTAGTTTAATTTTTTATATTTAAAATATTAAGTATTAAATATTAAAAATAAAAATTGTAATATAAAAGCTAATAAAATTTTGTAAAAATAAAATTTTAATAAAGAACTAGAGTACTTACAATAACTAATTTGTTATTAATATTTAATATTAAAATTAGCAAAAAAAATTAATAAAATTTTAATTTTAAATTCTAGTATTTACAAGAAATTAACTTATTATTAGTATTTAATCAACTAACTTTTAATGTTAAATATTAAATAAACTAACTAGCTCTATTCATTGAAGATACAATCAGCTACAGTGCACGACAATACAAGTTTCTATTGTATTGTCCATGGTTCTCTTGTAATTATTTACTTTTCTCAAAATTCTAAATGAATGAATGAACAATGCAAATGTGACTTTACCTAATTAGTGGAGTGCTTAAAATTTTAGTAAGCAACTTATATTTAAGCACTATTTTAGTGCATGTATTATTTATTTATTAATATTAATGTGAAGATTTTAGATCTAAATAATCTCACACATGATGATACATTGATACTTCAATGATAATTATGGTATTATGTGGTTTTGTATGAAAGAATTGTTTTGTTTGCTTGTTTCTTAATTGTAATTGGTAGCTGTTAAATGTTAAGAAAAAGGGCTACTAAGCCAAGCCTCTAAATAATCTTACACATGATAATACATTGATACTTCAATGATAATTATGGCATTATGTGGTTTTGCATGAAAGAATTGTTTTGTTTGCTTGTTTCTTAATTGTAATTGGCAGCTGTTAAATGTTAAGAAAAAGGGCTACTAAGCCAAGCCTTAGGTGTTAAACCAAGCTCGGCCCAGGCCACAAGCCAGTCCATAGCATTACTGAAAAAAAAAAGAGAGACCTATAATGGATATAAAAGGGATTTTTATTTTTTATTTTTTATTTTTAAGAATCTATACTATTACAATTCAAATTTAATAGAGAAAATCTAAGGAAGGGATCATGAGAGAATGAAGAGGTATTACCCCTTGACTATCACTTTTAATCTATAAAGTATTCTGTTTGATTTTTTCTATCGTGTATATTAATATTGGCGCAAGGATTTATGTGTGTGTATATATATATATATATATATATATATATATATATATATATATATATATATAAAATCTCTTTAGAATGTCTTCTGGTTCTGAATGAAAAAGAAAGGCCTCAGTAGCTTTGGGCTTTCTGGTTTGTCTATTGTCATGGAATGGTAGCATTTGGGCACCCCTCCGTTACAAAAGAATAAAAAAAAATATAGCATTGGGCTGTACTGGTTTGATCTACACGGCTATGCTGCAAGGAGGGAGAGAGCTTCAGCTCCTCCATAGTTCAGCATCCCAGTTAAAATACATACACAAAGAAACAATGCTCCAATTCCCAGCTTTCACTGGTTTACTCTCTATATATGTATTTGTGTATGTGTTATGAATGCACACGTTCATAGTTGCAGTCTAGATGGTTGTTAAATTTCCCCAAAGGGAATGGGTTCTTGTTCCCCCTTATCACTGATCAGTTCTTACAATTTCTTCGTGTTTATTTCCAACGTTTGGCAACAATGCAGTGAACTATTTCTTTGTTAAGGAAAAATGTTGCTTCTAAAAATATCATTGCTAAATTTTTGTGTATGTAATGTGTCTTGTTCTTGATTTCAGGATTGAATATGGGAAATCAACTAAAACCCAAAGCCATAAACATGCAAAGAAGGGAAATTCCTGATATGGTTAATCAATACCCAGGTACTTCTTGATTTAATATGTTTTTTTTTTAATGTCAAACTCTACAAGTCTCCAATGGATGATGTAAGAAAGTCAGTCATCAAGTGTTTTCTTTGTAATACAATGTGTGTGCGTGAGTAAGATTTGGTGGTATGTGGTGCATTCATGATACATTGACATTATTTGCCAGCTAGCTCTAAAAAATTTGTTCAAACATCTGTTTTCCATGAATAGCAGAAACTTATTATAATCTTTTATCATGTAAATTTGTACCATTTCTAATAATTGTACCGACATTTATATCTTGCTTAGTGGTTCACTTATTCCGCAATGATAAAACGTATTTATAATTGTTTACAAATGAATGCAGTGGTCAACTCATATTTTGGCATGTGCCACTAACTTCAATATTTTAATATGTACTCTTTTCACCCACTTTAAAGGAAGTAAACAAAAAAGTTAATTAGTTGAATTCAAAACATTTTTACTTTCAGTCCGACATATTGTTTTGTGTCTTAGCTATATTCAGGATTGTCTAAAGCCTTAACTTGTGTCAAAATCACAATATGTCTTGATTTCCCGTGCTTTAACCGAAGAAGTAGGAATTCTTGTTCTTTGTCCTAAACTGCCTTTTCCATTAATTTGTACACTTGAAGAGTCACAAGCTAGTTCTGGAACTAGTTATTGTTGAAGATTGATAATGGGGATCAATGACTTAGTTCCCTTGTTTATTATCGATGATTTAGTTATTTATTTTGTTTATTTCATTAATATAGAATTGTTTTAATTAGTTGGGGTATTTTTGTCTTTAGTTATTTTTTTTTGTCTTCAAGTCCAATTTAGGGTTGTTTTGTTTAAATACTGATTTGATCCTCACACAGAGGACATTATTTTGAATATTTAGATTATTATTGGTTTCTTATATTGTGGAGATATTTATCTAGAGTTAATAGATGCCGAGTTGAAACTCTAAACCCTAGAATTTAAGTGCAGAGCTTAAATCCTAGTTCTGGCCCTCTATTAATCAATAACAAAATTCGTTTTACAAATTATCCTACATCATTTGTGGTATCAGAGCCAAACCTTGGGAATCGCTTCAAAATCACTGTTCACTGTCAGAAGCCTTGTTGGAAAACCTCGCACAAGAATCGTCGCGCTGCTATCAACACCGAACCAGACCTGATGCGCCTTTCTCTTCGTCGTCATCATCAACAAAGCCAACCACCATCAGAAAACAATCATCGTAGCCGACCCATCAGATCGACCACTTAAACACCACTCACAAGCCATCATCGTCGCCAAATCTATAAACCACCGTCATTTGCTGCTCAACCCCATTGAACCACCGAACCAGAAAAAAAAATCGAAGAAGAAAAGCAGAGAAAGAAAGGAGAAGAAGGAGAACAGAGGAAGAAAAGAATGAGAAGAAGAGAAATGCAAGAATATATACCGTGTCGTGCGCGCCGCTGCGATTTCGTGCCCTCGCGCTGTCGTCGCTGAACTCTCTCTCCATTTCCATCTTCGTCTTCGCTGCTGCGATTGTTTTAGAGGGAGGCTGTAATATTCCGAACCCTAATAAGATTTGTATATGTAAATTATGTGTTTAATAAATGAAATTTCTTGTTCCGACTCTGTGTTATGTGATGATATACTCTAATGAATGACTGTTCAGGGAATCATTGAAAACCTAATACGATTCGAAAACGCTATCGTATACGTTTAGAATTATAGCATATAACCTAAAACTAGGTATCAAGAAGTTTAAAACCTTAAGCCCTAATGAGATTCGAATTTTGTGCTCAATAAAGATCGAAATGATATTTCGAACCAGGTGTTTTATAATTTTATAGTGTAAACGATGAATTTGGTCAAATAAAATTTTTTTGTCAAGCTGCTTAGTCGTGCTTACATTGACAAAATAATTTGTCGTGCTTTCCACGATTTCACCAAGAAGTATCCTAGCAAATTATTTTTAGTAAGCTGTTTTGTCGTGCTTAAATTGATATAGTGCTTTGTCGTGCTTACGGTAACAAACTGCATTGTCGAGTTTGTAAAATATTTTCATTGAGGAGCTTAGAAGATAGGTTCAATTGCAAGCTGTATTTGTCGAGCTTGGAAGATATTTTCATTGAGCGGCTTAGAAGAATATTCTAAGAATTTGCTAGGTACTAAAGTGTAATTAACCTAGGTACCAAAGTGTAATAAGCCGAGCCCCTAACGTGCAATTAGTGAAACTTGGTTTTTCTATAAATAGCAAGCTCAGTTCATTCATTCCTTACTATTTTTCAAAAGCAGTTCAAGAGCAAAAACACTCTATATTTATATTCTGAGAGATATTGTGAGATAAGAATTACTTTCTAAGCATCGAAGCGCTACGCGATTGGAAGTAAAGCTAGCAACTACAAGATGTATTACTCTAGTGGTTATTATTTTCATTCTTTTTCTATATATTTAGTAAAAATATACTTTTATAAGCAGTTATAATGCCCAAATTATTTTAAGTATATAGTACAAAAGTCCTATTTACAAGCAGTTATAATGCCCAAATTATTTTAAGTATATAGTACAAAAGTCTTATTTTCAAGCAGTTATAATGTCCGATTTATTTCTCTTATATATTAGAAAATATACTTTTATAAGTAGTTACTATGTCCGATTTTCTTCAAGTATTTAGTAAGAATATTCATTTTATAAGCAGTTATAATGCTGAAATTATTTCAAATATAATAGCCGAATATTCATTTTATATGCAGTTATAATGCTGAAATTATTTCATGTATATTAGAAGGAGTCTTATTTATAAGCGGTTATAATACCCGAAATAAAACTTAAAAGATTTAATCGTTAAAATGCTTAATTAGCCTAGCATAATCCAAGGAAAGGAAAAGCTTGGAGGATAAAAGTTCTAGAGCTTACACTTCAAGAGATTGAGCGAGAAATGAAACATTAGCGTTAACATATTATCCATATTCAGGCAAGTCTACTTATTTGTTGAAATGCACTCCGTACAATAACGCAAGTCTACTTATTTGTTGAAATGCACTCCGTGCAATAACGTGTCTTATTTATGAAATTTATTGTTATGCAATGTTTCTTTTGCACCCCGTGCATTAACATGCTTATTATCTGTTATGCGCAACGTGATAGTGATTGTTGAATTTCAATTGAAAACCATGTTAGTATCTGAGTTGAACAACTCTCTTGTATGGGCATGAGTTTAAGATGTGTTAGGAAACCGATCTAACTCACTGAGGTAACATTTATCGCAGTGTAGAGGTATCGTAGAAGCGATATACACTGTTGATACAATTGTAGCAGTGTTGATGAGACGGGGAACTAATTCATTAGTTCGTGGGTGGGGAACCACTCAGTTCACTATATTGATAATCATTGAAATCTTGTATCAGCTTATTCTGTATATATATCTTGAAAAGGTGATTCTCTTCTCATATATATATATATATATATATATATCTGTTAGACTTGTTGGGCATTCTTATGCTCATTCTTGCAATTATCTTAAAACAAATTACAGTTAAGGAAGAATTACCAGACGATTCTGGCGGTACAAAGAAAGTTGAAGATGTAGAAGATTTAAACTATGTTAGATTAACATTATTGGCAATGTCTAGAAAGTTCTGACGAGGAAATGGGTTAGGTCATTTAATTGCGCGCCGTTTTAACGGAAAGCCCCCTCTTTCTTGGGAACTAACTGGTTGCTAATACTGCAAGTCTCGGATAGATAAATGGAGATTTGTTTTCAAGTCTTTTAGGACTTATTTGTAATAAGAACAAGTTATCTGGGAATGTTGTAACACGAAAGAATGATATTTTATAATATTATCACTTTTCCGCATTATACTCTGATTATTAGAAGTTAAGATTTCTATATACGATTCAAATCAATTATATTGCGAGTTTTTATAGACATTTCTATAGTAGTATGTAAAGGTTGTACACGTGAGCACGAAGTCCGACCTGGCTGAAAGAAGCTAGCAGGTGGATTTCGGGGTGTCACAGAGGCACCCTAAAACTTCTCAGTTCTCACTTTCCTAATTGGCTTTCCTAATTCGTATACCCAGCCCATTATATTTTCTTTGCTAAATTACCCTCTATCCTTATAGTTTCAGGCAAATTCGTTTTCTACCCTGATTCTTTCCTTAAACTTGTAACCTTGGCAGTTTTCACCCGTGTCTCACACTTTACGATCAGTTAGGTCACCAAAAAAAAAAGAGTACAAAAACTGCTCTTAAATTTTTTCGCAAAATATAGGATAAGTACTCCAATTACTTGGATTTTTTTACTCGTTGCTTAGTACTAAATTTTTTCAAAACTTGTTTGATTTTATTCTCTTAAATTGCACATTATTCCTATTAGTTGGACATCATTTAGTCGTGATTGTTGATATTTTGGAAACTGCAACTGCATTTGCTATAGGTTATAATTTAATTGCTACAATTAATTATCTTAGTATTGCATTTGCATCATGATGAGTAGAACTCAATATGGCCCAACAATGAACGACAAATTAGACCTCTTAATCACTAAAATGACTAATATGGAAACCCGTGTGGATGCTATGTCTGAGGAACTTGTCATATTATCTGAGAGGGTTCGAGTCGTTGAGGGACGAACACAACATTTAGCCGAGCCTATAGGAGAAAATGCGGGAAATGATGGCATTCCCGCTAATGAAGAAATACCCGAGGGAGAACCTGAGCTGAATAGGCAAAGGGAACACCTTGAGCCTAGAAATATTGAGTACCAAAACCTTGAGCCTTGAAATATTGAGTACCCCGAGAGATAAGACCGTAGACATCGAGACGTTGGGTATGGTGAACGTAGAGACGATGGCTACCGTGAACCTAGAGATTATGGATACCGTGGACCTAGGAATGTCGACCTTTATGACCGAGGTTATGATGATGACACTAGAAAAATTAAGGTTGATGCACCCGAGTTTGATGGTAGGTCTGATCCTAATGTCTTCCTTGATTGGTTGTCCAATATGGATAAATTTTTCGATTGGTATGAAATGTCCGATGAGCGTAGAGTTCGCTATGCCAAGATGAAGTTAGTTAAACAAGCGAATTTGTACTAGGCTAGTGTTGAGAGAGACACTGAGCATTTGAGGGATCCACCTATTAGGCACTGGGCAGAGATGAAAGCCCGTCTCCAAAAATATTATCTACCCATCGGTCACAAAGATAGGATGTTTGAACAATTGACAAATCTGAAGCAATGCAATTTGTCTCTGATTATGTCAATAGGTATAGGGAGTTGATGGAGCGTTGTAAGCTTGTTGAGGAGACGAGATTGACCATCATTAAGTTTAGGGAGGGGTTGAGAGAAGATATTAAATTTCAGATTTTTCCTAGCCAACTCACTTGCCTAGATGATGCTTACCAGGCTGCCTTAGATTAGGAATACAATGTGAAGAGATCCTCTTTCCGGAGAGCGACCTCTTATCCAGGCCAATTTAGTGGACGCAATGCCCCACGGGGCAGGTCTTTTTCCACACCTCAAGATACTTCTAGGGCTAATAACACCGCGAGTGGACCAAGTCGGGACCCTAGACTAGGGAAGGGTACTTCAGTACCCAAACCTACAGTCAGTAGCAGGGATAGGTGTTTCTCCTGCAAAGAGCTTGGCCACAAGTTCTTTGAGTGCCCTAACAAACATCAAGTGGGAGTAGTTCATGCAGGGTGAAGAAAGTGAGCCAAAGGAAGATGAAGTGGAAGATGAGTATTAGACGGAGGATGAGGAGGCGGATGAGCACCTTGAACAACTTGATCAACCCTTGAATGTTATGAGGTGTATCTTCTCTAGTCCTAAGAAGGAGGAAGATTGGAAGAGAACCGCCATATTTCAGACATATAACAGAGGTGGTGATATCTCTTCCAAGCTGATCATTGATGGGGGAAGTTGTTTAAATGTGGTTGCCAAGACAGCTGTGGAACGATTGAAGCTAAAGGCAGAACCACACCCCTAATCTTATAGTGTTGCTTGGGTCAATAAGACATCTATTCCTGTGTCACATAGGCATCTAGTGTCGATCCACCTTAAGGGTTATGAGGAAAAAGTTTGGTATAATGTCCTTCATATGGATGTTGCACACGTTCTTTTAGGGCGACCTTGGCTATATGATCATGATGTGACCCATTATGGGAAACTGAATACTTATGTGTTCCCATATAAGGGGCAGAAAATTACTTTAGCACCCGTGAGACCCTGAGTGTCTCCCAAAGGTCAACCAAAAGAGAATAATGCGCCTGTACAAGAGACCAAATTTCTTCATACCCTTAGTCAGAGGGCCCCTGAGAAGAGTGTGAGAGAGGAGAAGGTTGTGTACGTTATTTTGGCTAGGGAGGTTAGGGACGTCCCTGAGAAGAGTAGTAATGTCGAATCTAGTGATGTTAGGCAGATTGTTCATGAGTTTGTTGATGTGATGCCTAGTGAGTTACCTAACGGATTACCACCTCTTAGAGATGTCCAACATGCTATTAACCTCGTACCGGGGTCTTCTTTACCTAACCTACCCCCATTATAGGATGAACCTTACGGACCAAGATGAGATGTGACGACAAGTAGGTATTTGTTGAGTAAGGGTTTTGTGCGCGAGAGTCTTAGTCTTTGTACGGTGCCAGCCTTGTTTACCCCAAAGGCAAGGCTCATAAGAGTTTGAGGATGTGTTGTGATAGTCGAGCTATCAATAAGATCACCGTCAAGTATAGGTTTCTTAGGTAGCTTGATGACATGGTAGATATGATGAGTGGAGTTCGTGTGTACACCAAAATAGATCTACGGAGTGGATATCACCAAGTCCGCATCCGTGAGGGAGACGAGTGGAAAACTACCTTTAAGACTAGTGACGACCTTTATGAGTGGTTAGTCCTACCCTTTGGTCTAACCAATGCACCTAACACCTTTATGAGAGTTATGAACCAGGTGTTGCGGTCTTTTATTGGCAAGTTTGTAGTGGTTAATTTTGATGACATCCTCATTTATAGTCACACCCGAAAGGAACACTTATTTCACTTGCGCTAAGTTTTGCGTGCTCTTCAGCGTGAGAAACTTTATATTAATCTGAAAAAGTGTTCTTTCGTGCAAGAATCCGTCATATTTTTCGGGTTTGTTGTCTCCAAAGATGGGGTTTCTGTTGACCCTGAAAAGGTAAAGGCTATTAAAGAGTGGCCAAAACCTTCTAATATACATGAAGCTAGAAGCTTCCACGGACTTGCTAGTACCATTATGGCTCCTGTCACTGATTTCTTAAAGAAAAGGGAGTTTGTTTGGTCTAAATCGGCTGCCAAAGCCTTTGTGGAGATTAAGGATAGGTTGACTCAGGCACCTGTCCTCGCGCTACCAGATTTTAGAAAGGTGTTTGAGGTAGCATGTGACGCTTCCGGCGTAGGAATAAGAGGAGTACTTAGTCAAGAGGGTCATCCCGTTGCATTCTTTAGTGAGAAGCTAAATGAGGCCCGACAAAGGTATTCTACCTATGATAGGGAGTTTTATGTGGTAGTTCAAGCGCTTAGGTATCACTACAAAAAAGTTGATCATTAGCGACGACAGTCATTATCGATGGCAATATGTCGTCGCCAATGACCTCAGTAACGACGGGGATGCCGTCGCTAATGTCTGCCGTCGCTAATGACCTGTTCCCCCAAATCCAGCTTGGAGATCGATGGTAGGCCGTCGCTAATGAATTTTAATGTCGTCGCTAATGAGATTAATTTGGCGCCATACTTTCGCGGAGGAGGGAAACCCATTGGCGACGGGATAAAAATGACATAAGCGACGGGGATGCCGTCGCCAATGAGTTCTTAATTTCAATCCCTAGACACGACGACAATGATCAAAATTTCTGATACCAATCTCAAATTTCAGCGGCAAATAATTTCTCTCGCCCTCCTTCCCTCGACGTCGAACTCACCGGTGCTCCTTGTCGCTACCGGCAGCGGCTTGAACAAGTGGGTCGCTTGGGGTAACGGAGGCAAGGCGTGGTTAACTCACAGATTTGGGCAAACTGATTTGGGCAAATTAATCTTCCTCTGCGTTTGATCCTGGTAAGTTAAGGTTGTAATTTTTCGCCTATTTGATGTACCTTTGCAAGCTCGTATGTATTTCAGTTGGAGCATATATACATTTGCTTTGGTTTGTTTCTGATTTGAGCATACATTTTCTAAGGACTTAGAGAGGCAAGGACTTGCGTCTCTAATGCAAGGACTTGCGAAGGAGGTTCAATTCAGCACCATTTTCTAACATTTTCTCTTTGTTTATTAGTGTCACTACATGGCTTTTTGTTTCTGACGGTGTATTCTAATGGTATTGATTTGCTTAACCCATTTGTAATTTATTAATTGTCGTGTTACTAGATCAGTTTTGGTGAGTTTGTGGATCGTTAGATATATATATTAGACAAATGTTGATGGTGTACCCTTAGTTTTGTATAAACCTAATAAGTTTTAGGGTTTTGATTTGGGGCTCTCAGAATTTAAGCTGCTGCTCTCTTTTGCTCCTTGGGAGGAGCCTGAAGTATGAGCTTTAAATTTTAGGTCTCATTTAGTCTTGCATTTTAACTTTTAAAAATTGAGGTCAATTCTATGAGAATACACACAACCCCTATTTTGCTGTTACAAGGATTAGGATGTTTTGCTAAAATGACATTGGCCTGTCTAATTATTAGTTGTTGACAGTTTAATATTAGGATTAGTATTCACTTGTCAATTGGGGTATTAGGATTAGTATTCAGTTATCAATTGGCCTGACATTAGGATTAGTATTCACTTATCAATTGGCCTGACATTAGGATTAGTATTTTCAATAATCTAACATAAAATGTAAAGAGAGAAAATATTGTATGGGAACCGAAAAGGAAATAATAAATTCTCAATATGTATCATTTCATTTGAACACATTGTATAACAAACTTGAACACATTGTATCATTTCATGTTACATTTAATTTTAGTGGGAGATGAAGTTAGGAAACTCATAAGCATACATATACATTAACCCGAATACTTAATTGTGTTTTCCTAACTTTCCATATATATATAACAGCCCGTTGTTCAAGATGTCTATTGATCGAAGTTGGATGGAACGTAGGGTAGCCAATGATAAGAGTGGGCTTAGCTCTGAGTACCGTAAAGGGGTTGAACAGTTTCTGAATTTTGCATTTGAGCAAGCCAGCGGCGATGAGATCAGATGTCCTTGTAAGAGGTGTGTGAATGAAGTTTGGAAGGAAAGGAGTGATGTCATGTGCGACTTATTTGCATATGGGTTCAAGCAGGGCTATACGACATGGATCTATCATGGGGAAACCTGGTTGGATGAACATGAATCCGAACCGGAATCTAGAGGTGACGAAATCTTTGACTGTACTAACATGATAGTCGAAGCTGCTGGTTCATTCTTTCAGTGGAATACAAATAGGGATGACGGTAGCGTCGAACAAGAGCCAAATGACGGGGCTAAGGGTTTCTATCAGTTATTGCATGAATCAGCAATGACTAAGCTTTTACACTATATCGCGACTCGATTCCGATATCCGGAGGCCGAATTTTCAGTCCGTTCGCCTAACTTAAGAAAACTTAGAGCAATAGTCGAAAAAGAGACCAAAACCCGCCTCGGGCGTCAAAACGACCCGTGAATGTAGACATAGCACCTCGTAGGTATTAAGCACGCGTTACAACTTAGGGGACTCGATTCTGATATCCGGAGGCCGAGTTATCAGTCCGTTCGCCTAACTTAAGAAAACTTAGAGCAATAGTCGAAAAAGAGACCAAAACCCGCCTCGGGCGTCAAAACGACCCGCGAACGTAGACATAGCACCTCGTAGGTATTAGGCACGCGTTACAACTTACGGGACTCGATTCTGATATCCGGAGGCCGAGTTATCAGTCCGCTCGCCTAACTTAAGAAAACTTAGAGCAATAGTCGAAAAAGAGACCAAAACCCGCCTCGGGCGTCAAAACGACCCGCGAACGTAGACATAGCACCTCGTAGGTATTAGGCACGCGTTACAACTTAGAGGACTAGATTCTGATATCCGGAGGCCGAGTTATCAGCCCGTTCGACTAACTTAAGAAAACTTAGAGCAATAGTCGAAAAAGAGACCAAAACCTGCCTCGGGCGTCAAAACGACCTGCGAACGTAGACATAGCACTTCGTAGGTATTAGGCACGCGTTACAACTTACGGGACTCGATTCTGATATCCGGAGGTCGAGTTATCAGTCCGTTCGCCTAACTTAAAAAAACTTAGAGCAATAGTCGAAAAAGAGACCAAAACCCGCCTCGGGCGTCAAAACGACCCGCGAACGTAGACATAGCACCTCGTAGGTATTAGGCACATGTTACAACTTACGGGACTCGATTCTGATATTCGGAGGCCGAGTTATCAGTCCGTTCGCCTAACTTAAGAAAACTTAGAGCAATAGTCGAAAAAGAGACCAAAACCTGCCTCGGGCGTCAAAACGACCCGCGAACGTAGACATAGCACCTCGTAGGTATTAGGCACGCGTTACAACTTAGAGGACTAGATTCTGATATCCGGAGGCCGAGTTATCAGTCCGTTTGACTAACTTAAGAAAACTTAGAGCAATAGTCAAAAAAGAGACCAAAACCCGCCTCGGGCGTCAAAACGACCCGCGAACGTAGACATAGCACCTCGTAGGTATTAGGCACGTGTTACAACTTACGGGACTCGATTCTGATATCCGGAGGCCGAGTTATCAGTCCGTTCGCCTAACTTAAGAAAACTTAGAGCAATAGTCGAAAAAGAGACCAAAACCAGCCTCGGGCGTCAAAACGACCCGCGAACGTAGACATAGCACCTCGTAGGTATTAGGCACGCGTTACAACTTACGGGACTCGATTCTGATATCCGGAGGCCCAGTTTTCAGTCCGTTCGCCTAACTTAAGAAAACTTAGAACAATAGTCGAAAAAGAGACCAAAACCCGCCTCGGGCGTCAAAACGACCCGCGAACGTAGACATAACACCTCGTAGGTATTAGGCACGCGTTACAACTTAGGGGACTCGATTCTGATATCCGGAGGCCGAGTTATCAGTCAGTTCGCCTAATTTAAGAAAACTTGGAGCAATAGTCGAAAAAGAGACCAAAACCCGCCTCGGGCGTCAAAACGACCCGCGAACGTAGACATAGGCACCTCGTAGGTATTAGGCACGCGTTACAACTTACGGGACTCGATTCTGATATCCGAAGGCCGAGTTATAAGTTCGTTCGCCTAACTTAAGAAAACTTAGAGAACACAAACTAAACTAATTTAAATATTCTTTCTTTTCGACTTCGTTATTAATATTTTAATTTTGTAGGGTCTTGTTGATGAGACTCGTGGGGGTTGGAGGCAGCGGCACAAGCGATGACCGTGGAGGAGATGGTGATGACCGCCGAGCTGATGAGACGATGGAGGGTGGGACCGGCGCTGAGACTGGCGATGGGACCGGACGTACGATAGATGACAACGATGATGGTACTGGCACTCCTGATCTGGGCTGTAGTTAGTTTACGTTATCATTTTGACTTTCATGTATAAACTTATACAGTTTTTGAGTTGTACAAACTACAGTTTTGTTTATACTTAGGTTGATGGTTTATGTATATAACTATTTGATTGTTATTGATATCCGTTTGTGAAGAAATATTTGTTTTTCATTAGTTTATAACAGGTACAATTATGTATATGTAAATGAACAGGGGAATTTGTAATTTGTAATAAAAAAAAATATTTTTTCAAAAAGTCATTGCCGACGGCATATAGGTCATTAGCGACGGCACAACCCCGTCGCCAAAGACTCTTAAATAAATTCCTGAACTCATTGCCGACGGGCCTGCCGTCGCCTATGTATCATTGGCGACGGGTCGCCGTCGCCATTGCCGCCGTCGCAAATGACCTTTTTATCGACGGTGATCGACGGGAGTCAGGGGCGACGACCTCTGGGGCGACGGGAATGACGACGGACATTCGCCGTCGCCAATGGGTCATTCTCGACGGCAGAGGAGTCATTGGCGACGGGAATGGCCGTCGGCAATGACCTTTTTTTTTGTAGTGTATTAGCTGCATTATTTGTTGCTTAAGGAGTTTGTGTTATACTCCGATCATCAGGCATTTCAGTATATAAACTTTCAGAAGAAGTTGAGTCATTGACACACTAAGTGAGTTGAGTTTCTTCAGGACTATTCTTTTGTCCTAAATCATTGTCGAGGGGTAGAAAACAAAGCCGCTGATGCATTGAGTAGGGTATCTATTCTCCTTAACACTTTAAATGTGAAGGTTATTGGGTTTGAGCGTAATGTCCATGAGTACCCTTCTTGTCGAGACTTTAGAGAGACATATATTGCCCTACAGAATACTAGTGTACCACCCTCAGGCGATTTTCGTATCCATGATGGGTATCTTTTTAAGGGCACCCATTTGTGTATTCCTAGCACGTCTATGTGTGACCATTTAGTTTGGGAGTTACACGCGGGAGGGATCGCAGGTTATTTTGGTCGCGATACGACCATTGCGATTGTGGAGGATATATTATTTTGGCCTAACCTCAAGAGGGATGTAGCTCGTGTTGTTTCCGAGTGTCGTACATGTCAAACTGCTAAGGGTAGGAAGCAAAACACAGGGTTGTATATGCCTTTGCCGGTACCCCATGCTCCTTGGGAGGATATTAGCATGGGTTTTGTCTTAGGGTTACCGCGTACCCCTAGAGGTTATGATTTTGTTTTTGTTGTAGTGGGCAGTTTTTCTAAAATGACACATTTTATTCCATGCAACAAAATCGATGATGCTTCACACATTGCATCAATTTTCTTTAGTGAGGTTGTGAGGCTACGTGGTTTGCCTTTATCTATAGTTTCTGATCGGGATG
Organism: Aralia elata; assembly: GCA_034770075.1. Taxonomy (NCBI): domain Eukaryota; kingdom Viridiplantae; phylum Streptophyta; class Magnoliopsida; order Apiales; family Araliaceae; genus Aralia; species Aralia elata. Next base: position 15,605,447 of record CM068382.1, on the reverse strand, counting down.
TCAAATTCATGAGTTATTTTTGGAAAACCCTATGGAAGAAACTAAATACCACACTTAAGTTTTCCACTGCCTATCACCCACAGACTGATGGTCAAACCGAGGTAGTTAATAGGAGTCTAGGTGATTTGGTGAGATGCCTTATAGGAGATCACGTGTCTAGTTGTGATAGAGTTTTACCTATGACTGAGTTTGCCTATAATAGTTCGGTTAATCGCTCTACTGGGGCGAGTCCTTTTCAGATTTACACTGGTTATCAGCCTAGGAAACCTATTGACTTGGTCCCTCTTCCCTCTGCATAAAGAGCTAGTGAGTCTGCTGAAACTTTTGCACGACACATTCATGATTTGCATGCTGAGATAAGACGGAAAATTAATTTGAGTAATGAAAATTATAAGTCTGCTGCAGATGTTCATTGTAGGTACCAAGAGTTCAATGAGAATGATCAGGTGATACTTCGACACCGTGTCGAGATGTTACCTCAGGGCACATGGAAAAGATGCATGCTAAGCGAATGGGTCCATTTCGTGTTAAGAAGAAGGTTAATGCTAATGCTTATGAGTTAGATCTTCCTAGTAATATGGGTATTGATCCTGTATTTAATGTGACCGATCTTACTCCATATCATGGACCTTATAATCCGTCGACCCCATCTCCTGCTTCTTCATCTACTAACCTTGTTAAGTTTGTACTTGTTCCTCCTTTACCTGTTTCACCTGCACCTCCTCTTGTTATTTCACAGTTTACAGCAGATAGTATCGAGGATGTATTGGATGAGAGGTCTGTGTCGGCTAGGCGTGGAGGATATCGCCATTTTTTGGTTAAGTGACGAGGCAAGCCTGACTGTGATTGCACGTGGATTGGTAGGGACGAGTTTCATCGCATTGATTGTTGGAGCGTTGCGAAGATTTCATTTTGACAGAGCTGAATTTTTCCCAGCCAGAGAGAAATGATGGGGATCGATGACTTAGTTCCCTTGTTTATTATCGATGATTTAGTAATTTATTTTGTTTATTTCATTAATATGTAATTAGTTTAATTAGTTGGGGTATTTTTGTCTTTAGTTATTTTTTTGGTCTCCAAATTCAATTTAGGGTTGTTTTGTTTAAATACTGATGTAATCCTCACACAGAGGACATTATTCTGAATATTGAGATTATTATTGGTTTCTTATATCGTGGAGATATTTACTTAGAGTTAATAGACGCCGAGTTGAAATTCTAAACCCTAGATTTTAAGCGCAAAGCTTAAATCCTAGTTCTAGCCCTCTATCAATCAATAACAAAATTCGTTTTACAAATTGTCCTACATCAATTGAACCCTGTTATTTGCTTGCATTGCACATGTAGTAGTAGTTCGTAGTATTCATTTGATATGTTCTCTAACGTTCTTATCTATTGATACGTCAAGTGTCTATATTAACAGGTTTGCAGGAGAGTAAAACACTCGACACACATTTGTCAAGGCTAAAGTTGTTAGGAAAGAAAACAAGAAGCAATATGTTACATCACTCAAAAAAAGTTTTCACTACTAATAAAGGACATAAAGATAGTAGACCTTTAGTAAAAATGTGTGGGATTACATCTGCTAGAGATGCTGCTCTGGCAGCAAAAGCTGGTGCTGATTATATTGGAATGATTCTATGCCTAATTCAAAACGTTCTATTGCAATACCTGTTGCAAAGGAAATTTCAAAGGTTGCACGGGAATTTGGAGCAACGCCTGTTGGGGTGTTTGTTGATGATAATGCTGACACAATATTAAGGGGGCTTCAGATGTAGCAGACCTGGAGTTTGTGCAGGTAACTAAACATCTAATTTTAGTAGCTTTGCATTTATGTTAATGGTTGAATGCAGTTCCTTCAACTGGTTATTGGTTAATGCAGCTTCATGGAGATGCTTCAAGAGCTGCATTTCTAATATTAGTGAAAGAAAATCGGGTGATATATGTTCTTGATGCCAATGAAGATGGAAATCTTTTGAACTACATATCTGACAAAGAATGTTCTTCAGTTGATTGGATACTTGTGGATAGTGCAAAAGGTGGCAGGTAAAATGCATCTTTCTCTTCATGTCAATAGTTCCTGAGCTTCCTTTTATATGTTTGCACATTCATCCATTATGTGATGGTGACCTTCAAACATTTATGGAGTCCTTAGACCTACAACAATTTAAACAATCTATGTTCCTGCTCCTAGTTAGATTGTTTCATTTGTACAAAAATAGCTAGGAATTATCTAAACATAAGGGTACTTATGAAGTTTATGGAGTAAATTTTGTAAAGCCAAAATTTTTCAAGTTGATAGTTATCGTTGGAAGTTGTTTAGTAGGGAACGTAAAGCTTGTGGACTCTCTTGGTTAAAGGGGAGTGTGTCTAATTAGGTTTTTGTGGAAGGTTTGAACAAGTAAGGCAATTAAGATAATCATGGGTTTCTTGCTGTATAATAATCTTATTTGGATTGGTTAAACTAAACCCACTTTCTTTGTTTAAAAAAAAGGAGATACTGAATAAGGACTAATACACTATTTGTTTCTTCACGTCATTGTCGTTTATTTAATATGTTCCATGCTTATCAAAGTTCACAGAATTAGATTGGTTTGCACCATTTGGAACAAGTTTTAGAATCATCCTCATCATCATCATCATCATCGTCACCTTCTTTTGTTTTTTCTCTTCTTAGGTTTTGGGTGGCTGGCCCTCGCCATTCTAGTCCTTTGTTTTTTTAGTGTTAATGACTGTTAACGTGTTTTAGAACACTTGTATTATTTGTGTTACATAGTTTATAGATTTTAAGTGTACTCGTCAAAATTATATATTTATATTATTATATATAAGGAGAGAGAGAGTTTAAGTGATTGGGATTAGCGCTCACCGGCTTTACTTCAGCAAAAATAAATAAGAGTAAATTTATACGCACCTCAACTCTACATACTCCTTCCCGATGCGCAACTTAATGTGTCGTTTTACAGCACTTTTTTTTTTTAAATTCCTTGCTAAAACAAAACAAATCAGCAGCAAGACTAAAGAGCAAAACCTCTCTGCTCTAAAACCCTTTGCCGCCATCGACTCCAACAACTTGAGAGAGAAGAGGGGTTTTAGCGGTCGTCAGCCAATCGGGAATTGTAGAGCATATCATGTGGCGGCACCGGAAGCTCCTCTATGTTACGTCGGAATCGCTAGAAAGTTCGTCGCTTTCCGCCTCATGAAACAAATGGTTATCTTTCTTTATCTTTATTGTCAATCACTAGTTTGATCGGAGTCATTTCAGCTCAAAGATTTCAATTGAAATATAATTTATTTACAGGGGTGGGAAGAAGGCGAAGGTCTTGGGAAAGACAAGTAAGGTACCAAAGGTCATGTCAAGGTGAAGAACAAACAGGATACTTCTGGTAATTTCTAATAATTTTTTTTTCGTTTGATTTTTAATTACTAAAAATTTGAAATAATCTATGAGACACCTATTTTTCATGAGACACAAGAGAGTCATCATGAAAATATTAACTTGAATGTGAGTAATGATTCTTTTTTCATGGTTATTATTTTTACTTTAGATGTATGAACTCACTTAACATTGATGATTCTTCTTGTAACTTGTAGGAATCCATATGGGGAGATGAACTTCCATATCTTGGCGCGGTGTGGAATTTTAGGTCTATAGGTGAAGGCACTTCCAATGTTGGCTATAGAGACTTTTGATGAACACAATAATTGGAATTCGTTTCATAAACACTAATCACGATTTACATGTTTACAAAGGGCATATTCCCGGGTAATTAAAAAAAACGATGATACAATGTATCTATAGATTTCTGTGTAGCTTCACTGCACCGTATGACATTGTAAGGCGTAACCTCCCCTGTTCCTGACAGTCTTTGCATTGCCGAATGCTTCAAGTACTGGGTTTCCCTGAAAGATGTCTTCTTCCCCTGAAAGTAGCAACCAGCTATTTTCCTCGGCCGGTCCCTAATGCCCAGCCCCTGTTTTCCAGTTGTGGTTTTATTCTGCAGACAAAGACTAGCATGAACAAATAACAATGTGACCTCCATAGTCACTAAACGGATCTGCAACACTAGCAAACTTTTGGAAAGTAGTAACCTAATACAGTGGCATGAACAACAAATGCATAAAGTTATTCAACAGCTGTTAAAGTAAATGAAAATGATGGCACAACAGTATAGTAATTACATTAACTGCTGTTAAAGTAAATGAAAATGAAGCACAAAACCGTAGTAATTACATAAAGTAAACAATGTTACTCACTACCATTAAGTGTACCTTCATCATTCTTGATATATGTTGCTTGCTGTCAAATTATCCACAAGATAATGATAAAAAATGGTGACTAACCTTCAACACTGCTTAATATTGTTGCAAAATGAATAATTCATCCCAAACACTAGAGGTTGTGTGCTTTTATTTCCATTTCTATATTATTATCAATTGATCCGAGCATAGATTATTTCAAATTTTTAGTAATTAAAAAACAAACGAAAAAGAAATTATTAGAAATTACCATAAGTATCCTGTTTGTTCTTCACCCTGACATGACCCTTTGGTACCTTGCTTGTCTTTCTCAAGACCTTCGCCTTCTTCCCACCCTTGTAAATAAATTATATTTCAATTGAAATCTTTGAGCTGAAAGGACTCCGATCAAACTAGTGATTGACAATAAAGATAAAGAAAGATAACTATTTGTTTCATGAGGCGGAAAGCGGCGGTCTTTCTAGCGATTCCGACGTAACATAGAGGAGCTTCCGGTGCAACCACATGATATGCTCTACAATTCCCGATTGGTTGACGACCGCTAAAACCCCTCTTCTCTCTCAAGTTGCTGGAGTCGATGGCGGCAAAGGGTTTTAGAGCAGGGAGGTTTTGCTCTTTAGTCTTGCTGCTGATTTGTTTTGTTTTAGCAAGGAATTAAAAAAAAAAGTGCTGTAAAACGACACATTAAGTTGCGCATCGGGAAGGAGTATGTAGAGTTGAGGTGCGTATAGATTTACTCAATAAATAAACAAACTCTCCACTTCATAATGTCATACACATGACCTAATCATGGAATTCATTGTAAATTGGATTATGAATACTCCACATTCATCTCATCCCATGTTCCTGGCATGAAATTTAAGACGTCCTTTGGCACGTCAGATATAATATGTGCATATATCTTTCTTCAAAATTGCATGTTATATGCTAGAGAATAATTTATAAAAAAATAGATTACAAAATATTTAATGCTAAATATTTCTTTTGAATGCCTTCAAATACGTGCCGAAATGATGGTTATGAACCATGCCACTCAAACTGAGACGGAGTATGTAGATTCCTTTTTGGTCCAATCTCGAGACATTAATATATGAGATCAAATGCGCATTATTTTGGTATAGTAGTTGGTTTAAGGTCAAGAAGTTTTTGCTACCTTAATTGGTTTCATTGGCTGAAACTAAAATTTATTCCCAATAAAGATTATTTGGTGTTGTGTCATATAAGATGCTTCAGTAAACTTTGTTCTCATGTATTATAGCACTTCTCTGCCTGACATATACTTGCTTCCAGTGGTAAAGGGTTCAATTGGTCCCAGTTTAAGCTACTGCCAATTAAGAGTAAACATGGATGGATCTTGGCAGGAGGGATCCACCCTGAGAATGTCCGTGAAGTTCTTTCTACTCTAACGCCACATGGACTTGATGTCAGTAGTGGCATTTGCGCATCGACGGCGTTCAGAAGGACAAGTCTCGGATATCATCCTTCATGAGTGCAGTGAATTCAGTAAGTTACGTTAACTTGGAACAAGAATTGTCTAGTTCTTGAATCTGGAATATTGGTGGTTCTGCCAATTAAAAAACAAGCCTGATGTATATTTGCTTTCTGATATATACTTATTTCTATATCTAAGAGTGCATCATTTTGGAATCCAGGTGTGTTGTTCATTCTAAGTAGTAATCTTATTAGTGATTAGAAAATGATCTAGTAAAATATTTAATGACTCTATCAAAACTTCAAATATTTTAATGCATTGATTACCTTGACGGCTACTACTCCCTCTTACTAGTAAATATTGTAATTTTTGTGTTGTATTTTTGTCTCAAAATGAAAGCGGGATGAACAAAATACAATCATTTTCAGTCATTTTGCAATAATTACAAGCAAAAAAATGTGTAAAAGTGACTATCTTTACTAGACAAAGGGAGTAGTTAAGCAGCCGGTTAGATTAAATATTGGTTCAACTTGCTCGGATGCTATAAAATTTATGCATTGCACATTGAATGTGATGGGTTCTCTATTATGACTTTTCTTGGCACATATATTTCTCTTCTGCTACCTAACTTGTTAGTTTATGTATTATGTTACTTGCTTTAATTAATTACATTTAGCCGCTACGAACAAATTGTACTGATCTCAAACTCCTTTTGCCACAAAATAAAGTATATCTCATATTCTTGGCATTATACAATATGAGCATTATTCACCGGTGATTTTTTTTTTTTTAATTTTTTCTTTTTAAATGGTTCTATGGAAAATTTCAATAGGTCCATCAACTAGTTAATGGCCGCAAAAACTGGATCATCCCTATTGTAATGTAAAATTGTAGAGTAATAAAATAAGAATATATTATTGCCCATGTTATTAACATTGTAGGAGGGCCAAATGAATATTCTTGGTTGCCCATTTCTATTTTCATTTGAATACATTATGTCAAATGTCAAAAAATAGAACTGGTCATAAAGAATCAGCAGCCTAGCAAGAAGGCTCAGGCTGCTGTTGTTACGTAAAGAATCTGCACTTTCTTTTTCTCACTTTTGAATTCCGGTGAGCTTAGAATCTGCTTGGTAGTATACAACATCCCCAGTATCACTTACATAATGATCCTTTTTGAAGCTTTTCATAAGGATTCCCAACAGATGAAATGGAAGAGGCCCCGACTTCTTTGGTTCCCGGTAGTACTTCCCAAACACCGTCTTAGCAGCTTCCGTCTATAACATCAGATTTAGCGACTGTCAGGACTCGTTTAAAAGTTGAATTACACTAGATCAAATTGTTTATATATGTAGCCAATTTATGGATAGGAAGGGATACTCACAGCTTCTATTAAGTGGTAATGTGGGATTTGAGGGAAGAGATGATGTACGACATGTGTTCCTATGTCGTGGTGGATGTTATTTATCCATCCATAATCGCGATCAAGGGTTGTTAGTCCTCCTCTCAGATAACTCCATTCCTGTTATAATTAAAATACAAAAATATATATGAGTTCTTTGTCGACAAATAATCAACTCTGCTTAGCAGTTAGCAACACATGAAGTAAACAAAAACTTCACATATTTTCTCTGTTTTAGTAGCTACAAAGTCATAAAATGGCTATATTGGGATAAGCCACCGATGCTTTTTTTTTTGAGATTTCCAAAGACGAAAACTAAATAAAGTCGATCCATACCTTGCCACGGTACCATGGAAGTTTGTCGTCGTGGCCATGATGATGCAAGTAGGTCACAAAATCCAGCCACATTACGAAAATCTGCAGTTACATGGAGTATGATGTTACTATATAATCTTAAACTAAACAAAAAACCAGAATTTAAGCTCAAAACAGCTGAGAAACTGGACTAACCCAGTAGGGAACACCATAGAGTTTAAGCATTTGAACAGGACCCATCACAAAAGATAAACCCACAAGCAGGGTAGCCATTGCGGTCCAACAAACAGTTGAGGTGATCACATCTTTCCTCTCATTTGGGACAAATAAATCGCTGTTAGGGTCATAATGAGATCCTTTCTTCCCAGGACTTCGACCCCACTGTTAATCAAGCAAAAATATATCAACACCGCGAAAAAATTGATTCACAAGTTCAGATTGACTGGAGTGACTAAGCAAATAGCAGGCTCACCAGATAGAAAGGGTAAGCGAGCATGGTGAATGGCAAAGTGAACCTAAATAGCTTGGTAACATCATCCAAACTATTGAATAGCTTCTCAGTTAACTGGAAATAATATGAAAATTATTAATGATTAATAATCACTAGTACCAAAAGGTATTAAAAAGCTACCCTGAATCAAGAACAGAGTAATTAAATAGCTCTAAATAGATTAAATGGCTTTACCGGATGCCACGATTCATCATTCTCAACATGTCCATGGTTTTGGTGATGAGTTCTATGGCTAATTCTCCTGTTACATTCATGTAACTAAAATCAGAATATAATGGTATTTAAATTCAGTTCCCAATAAAAATACTATGAATTATTTAATAAGATTATATGAACAGAATTTATAGGGAACTAACCATCCATGATAAGGCACAAGAATTGAAGAATGAAGAATATGTCCAACAACACTATTCAGTTTAGGATCATTTGAAAAGCTTCCATGCCCACTAAATCACATTTAAACAAACAACAGTAAATAAGAATGAAATTCAGCACCAAATCTCAGACAGAAAAATGCCAAAAAATAAAGATTTTCTTGGAAATTACTATAAATACTAATGTTTGCAGCTGCTTACCAATCATGGCCAAGAACAAATAAAGCCCAGAACATGGTCCCTTGAGCAATCCAATAAAGTGGCCAAACAGCCCAATTGTTAAAATAAGCCGCCGCAGCCGCCAATCCAAACACCACCACAACATCCCTCACAACATAGCTCATAGATCTCCAAGGATTCTTAACAAAACAATGCTTCGGAATGGCTGCTCGAACGTCGGACAATTTGAACGGCGGGGGCGCCCCGGGATCAAATTCAGCTCCTTCAACCCCGTTAACACCATTAATTCTCTCTCCTCTATTCTCCTCTTCATTTACAGTTTGAACCGTAAGTGGAACACTCACCTTAAGAGCCCAATTTCTCCCAGTAAAACCCCCAAATGAAGAAACTTTGACATTTTTTTCTTGCAAAAACTGAATCTTTGAGGGCCTGTTGGTATTAACACAAGTAATTCCCGTTCGGGGTCGGGCATAAATTCGAGGAAGAGGCCTTAATCCGCATTCTGAAATAACCCAACTCGCCATTAGAGACCCAGAAGGTGAGAATTCAAAGATTTCAGTTTCTGGGTCTCTCTCTGTTTATAGAGAGGAGAGAGAAAAGAGGGTTGTAAAAATGGAGTCTACAGAATATTAAGGATATGAGAAGATAACACAAAGCTCGTCCCTTTCAATTTCAGCCTCAAATCTCCCCAAGTAGAGTCTTGTTGCTTGTTTTCTTTCTATATTTGATTTTGAGATATAAATGATAAATCTCTGTATTTATAATAATAATGGGGATCTCTCTTTTCCTTCCTTGGACACTATTTAATGTTTATACAGAAATAAACAAATGGAACGTGAAATCTATGTGTATATATTAACTTGTATATTGAAATGTATAAACAAACTTTTTCTCTCTCTTTTGGTGCCCTTTTCTTTCCAAGAAACGAGTGGATGCTTTTTTTTGGATGGTGTCAAAACAGAAAAGGCAGTACAAATTCGAGTGAAGCTAGTTGATTTGACCCACTGTTCGAGGTAGGTAGGGTCTAAACCGTGTGGATGATCAGAGGGGTCCGTGGTCAGATTTGGCTCTCACAATTCTCATGTTAAAAAAACATTTTCTTGTGTGTGTATATATATATATATATATGTATGTATGTGTGTGTATATATATATATGTATGTATGTTTCCTTCATCCAATTGAATGAAGGTTGTGTGTAACATGATGTCAGTTTTTTTTCTTCTGTGGATTCGCGTGGAAATTTTGATTTTAGTACATTTCGGAAAAATTAATGAAGCACTTGTAATTTTTATATTGGTTAGTAAGATATTTGAAAAGTCAAAATCATGTTTTAGAAAGCCTTCACGCAATGCTAGTTTTTATAGGAACAGGAACAGGAACAGGAAATTTAATTGAAGGGGTCAATTATGAAAAACTTTACAGTACCATAGCTAGATGATTATATGAAAAACGAAACGGGTCAAATCTTTACACTTTCTTACGGTTTGTTTGGAAACTTCGGTTTAATGAAATGACAGTGGTGCATGCATTTAAATTATATTTATGAGTTAAATAAGTTATTTAAAATAAATTATAATAAGAATTTTAAATTTTCATTATGAATAATCAGTTCAACTAACTTGAAAATAGGTACTATAAAATTTCAAATATTACGGTTCAATTAACTTGAAAATAGACAATATAAAATTTCAAATATCACGGTCATAATTTGATTACTTTCAATCAGTTTATATAATATTACAATTACTTTTTGTACAAAAGATCAAATTTTAGTTAACTAAACATATCTTTCTAATAATTTTTGATATTAAATTTTACACAATATAATTAATTATGAAAATTAGATTTTCAAAAAATAAGAAGTATATTTGAATTTCTCCAATGCAAAATTTGAAATTTGTTGTTTAAAAAACCAACAAAATAGTAAGACTTATTTGGACGGTGATAGTAAGATAGTGAGTATTACATAATGTGGCCATGTGTTAGAAGTTGATTACCACTATATTTCAGAAAGCTTTTTTAGTGCCCATTGTTGTTTTAGTTAATTGGCTAGTTCAGAAAACTCATGCCAACTGATTATTTTCATCTTTCCAAGTTATTGCACCACTAATAATTAAAATACACATAAGTGTGTCAATTACATTACTTGCCTATTTCTTTAATGTGTCATAATTTCAACGTGATTTATATATATACTATTAATTTATTAAATTTTAACTCGGGTGTGTTTGTAAGTTTTATTTCGAAAAAAAAGTAATTGAAAGTTATTTTTTTCCTAAGAAAACTAAATAAAGTTAACGTTTGACGAAGTGTTTATTAAAAGTCAACAAAGAAATTAATGCCGAAATTGAAACAGTAAAATTTACACCGGACTGAAGTCGCTGATTAGAACTTAGACTGAAAAGGGCTTCCGGTCAACCACCATGACTTCCAATCTATGCACCTTCAAACCGACCACAATATTATTCTTTTATTCTCTTATTAATTAAAATTCAAAAGTTAAAAGTATATTTAATACTTATGTTTGGCGTGTTCAAAATCATATTCACTAGAGATTGAGAAGTGGGAACGCATGCAAGTATTATTAAATAATTTTTAAATGAGTCTTTTATATATTGCAGCAGAATTATGTCAATTTTTATTATGAGTAAAACAATAACGTAATTTATAAATTAACTCAAATACATTATTAATTGAGTTATGTTACATATAACAATAAATTTATTTCTATATCATCTTATCTAGTTTCACAATAGTTAATTCAACTTTATCATCATATTTGTCAACATTTATATCATCTTCCTTGTTAATTGAACGATGTGTCTACTCGCAAACAACAGTGAACACATTTTTGTAGCAATATAATTCTTTTCTGTTTTTAAAAATAGAAAATGGTGCTAGATTTTTCAGCGGGTTTAAGCAAAGTCCAACAGAACTTCAATACTCAAAACCCTTACTTTTGACTACATCCAGACCATCCTACATACAGAACTGAATCTATTTCACCAAGTCTGAAAGCTTAATTTTGGCAATTATAATCATAATAACACACAAGAAAAAGATCGACTTTATTTGACAATTAGCAAGACTTTCCCAGGTAATTCAGAAAACAAGAAACCTAAACTGATTTACCATAAAGCTCATGCTGGAAAGTGGGTTACTAAAAATAAATAGAAGGGGTAAAAAAAACATAGATAAACAATGTTTAGAATTGAAGTAGAGTAGATTTGAAATTGGTCACCAAGTATTTCTCCCCAAACCGAATTCGAGCATAATTAAGGCCTGAAAATTATTTAAATTCGAGCATATGGTATAATGTTTAGAATTGAACCTAAGCAGTTGAGTACTTGCTTCAGTGCTACTAGCTTATAGAACCTATTAAACTATTAAGAATCAAATAGATTTCAAAAACTTACTGTGTTTGTTAGGTAACTTTTCTTATTGGTGTTGGTAGGCCATCAGATTTCTGGTAATCAAAAGGTTTCCCAGTTGGAGTTCTAAGCAAAACTTTGCTAGTCAAGTGAATTAATTTGCATGCAAAAGAAAACAAAGCATGAAGGAAAGTTGACATATTTCAAGATACTTTTCTTCAAAACAAGTATGAAATATGTTCAAAAATAGTATTATGAATACCACTAGACCTTTTAACCAACAGGTAGAACTTACATGAGGCATGTGCTACCCAGATACAAATGTACATCCATTCATACATATGGGGTATGGACTTCGGCATCAAGATGATCTTCTATTTTATAAAAATATAAATAGGAAGGCTTATTTACAACATGGTCAGCCACAATAAAAACTTCAGCACTTCAAAGTGATGCCCACTTTGTGTCAAATCTGCCACCATTTACGATTTTCCATTCTCTTGGCAAGCTCACTCGCCATCGATGCAAAGTTCTCAGCTCCACTCTGTAGCTCTTCTGTATTTCTGCTGAGTCTCTGGTAGAAGTAGCAAGAAAAGAGAGTAGCTTAAACAGCCAAGCAAAGGATTTCTTGCACTGAGATGGTTTCAAGACAGAATATCAAATTGCCTTTTTCCCTTCGGTTGCACTTGCTTGGCACAACTTGCTTGGATGTGCCAAATCAAAACAAAACACTATATACCCAAGAAAGTAGCAAATAGCCAGGAATGGCAGAGTACTTGGGAAATAAGCTCAAAGACCAAGTGACCAAGAATTACTTATAAAAAAGGAAGCAAACAGTTAACACTACAAGACTAAAGTGACTAATGTAATCTAGTGATCTACTAGTAATCACATACTCTACTGAATCAGGTGACCAAATGCCAAATACCTAGTCCCTGAACCGATCTATGATGTATAAGGTTGAGAAGGCTATTATACTTCATCACTGAGAAAGTATGCATTGGTCTCCAATAAATGAAATTCTGTATTGTGAGGCACAAAATAGGATAGCAGAATCAAGAGGGAACAACCGCACAATAGAACATGGGAATTGACATTTTCTGATGTGCTTAGACAATAATATGTGATCCATCCCTGAAAGAAACTAGTCCCTTCCTTCCATAAAACGAGTCCCATTTGCAAAATTTACAAATATTACGGATGTATTTATGTTTCCATGTTTACCCCTAAAAATATTAAGTTGTTCGTTCGGTAGTGGTGGCATGATAATGAAATTATGATGGCAAACTTGAGGGCATTGAATCAATTTATACTAACATCAAAAGAATGGGACTCTTTTGTGGGTCAATTTTTTTTTATGACAAATGGGACTCTTTTGTGGAACAGAAGGAGTTTTACTCAAGCGGGAAAAATAAGACATAATAGTAGCAACATCGACGACCACAACAATAACAATAATGATGATGAGAATAATAGTAAGAATCAATATAATCATCATCTTGCAGCATTACTTAGGTCCAACTTCAAACTATCCAATTCAGCTCACAAGTTGTCAGTATATATGATATAGTTTCTAAATGGTGGATTCCAACTGTTATTATTTGGTGTCTGAACACTTCTCAACTACCTAAATCGAACTTCAAGAATGTGTACAGTTATTGTGCCAAGGCATTTAATCTTCCTGGAACTTGATCCAACATTTATAAATAATTAAAAAGAAGAAAGGGGCAGAAAGGACTGAAGAAAAAAAATATTAAGACACTTGTCCAGGAGATGTCTTACCTCAAGTTTTTCCTGTCGCTCAATAAGTTTGTCTTTTGCTTGAGCAGCAGCAGTGGACGCATCCTAGAAGTCATGAATAATGTCAGTCAATTAAATTCCAAAACTAAAGGATTTAGTGACTGTATTCATAATTAATTACCCCAGTCTTTCTATATTTAGCCCTGATTTCTTCTGCTGTTCTAAGTTTAGGTTTGGAATCGGTAGAGCCTCCTTCAAATAATCTCTCTCTCTCTTGTTCCTTGTCTACACAGCAGACGGAAATGCTGAGCACACTTAAGACAACAAAAGCATTTTCCAAAAGAAAGTAAAACATAATCTACCTTTCCTTTCATCTTTGTTCTTAATGGAAGAAGATGGAAGCGGTGGAGGTTCATCAATCTCAATATCATCTGAGAAAACAGATTATAACGGTTTAGTGTGCAATGGGGAGAGAGAGACAGAGAGAGAGAGGTGGAAGAAAATAGCAGATAACCTATGTTAAATTCGGTAAGGTCTCCATCTAAAATGTTTACAGAATCGGAGAATGGGAACCTAGAAAATATGCTCTCCAAATGTGCAATAACATTTTCTCGAGTTTCATGAAGATTCACACTCTGATCTGCTTTACCAACATTGAATCCCTTGATGATACCTCCAAAAATTCCCATGGTAGTAATCTGTGGCAACAAAAGACAAATAAGATCCTCAACTCTTCCAGGAAAATAGCAAATAGAGAGAGCCAGATGTAACATAACAAAACCTGTTTCTTCTTCTCGTTTAGAGACGAACTAACAGCAGAATCTGCAGCAGCTGCAAGGACTTTATCATGAAGACAAGGCAGAGCTTCTGGAATACTAAATAAGAGTAATTACATCTTAGAAATTCTTTAGCATTTCAGTTTCAATTCAATTTATGGCTTATAGAAAACAGTACATGTGTGCGCGAGAGAGAGATACCTGAAATCATTTTCAAAGGCCAAAAGAGATATAAAAGCAAATTCACACCCATTCACCTATAAGCAAAGATCGTATTAAAGACCATTAGAAAAATATATAACGAAGACAGAAATTGTGTCAAGGATACTTTGAATATCAATAAAGCCAAAGATAAAACAAGAAACCACTTATATACAGAGTAGATATTCATCATCATTGAAAATCATAATGAATATAAGAATATACACATTAAGAATCATGTCAAGTAACTTTGATTGCTCAATAAAATGTTATTTAGAAGAGAGGTTTTTACTATTTTGAAAATAAGTTGAAAATGCTATGTTAAAGGTGAAAATAATGTAAGATAAGTAGGTAGAAAATATATATTTGGAAACATATTAGACCATAAAAATGTCTTCGAAATAAAACCTTCAAACTTTTACCCCTTGTATAGAAAAACTTGACCCAGACTGTGCAACATAGTTGCTTTGTATTAAATGCTGAAAACCTTACCAAAATGACAAAACCAAGGACTAAAGAAAATGCATCAGAACAACACTAAATCCAAGCCACATACTTGAGTGGGCCCCAATTGGGTCTATGCTTCAGGAAACTTGCCAATCAAAATCCAGAAAATGATCCTATAACTACTTGCGCAGCCTTTTTTTTTTTTTTCCTTTTTGTGTACCTGACAATATTTCCCCCACAATTTTATGGACAAGTTGTAGAGCCTATTTGTTGTATAATTATCGTGACATTCTTAAATGTTTCCACAAAGAGAGGAAAATGCTGTTTCAGGTAACCTTTGCTGTTAACCAACGCCAACACAGGTTACTAGCAAGACAGGTAATCATCATGTGGGCTATACTATAGTGATAGTACTGCGACCGAGATGTAGACTTCAAATTATCTGCCTCCAGAAAATTTTGAAAAAATCTCGTAAAACTTTCAAAATATATGCATTTCCCTAATCCCTACTTATTGATGAGGATGGAAGCAATTTTTTTTTAATATTATTAGGTTGTTGTTATTATTAATGGATGATTTCAATGTAATTAATTTATTTAGTTGATAAGATTAGGATATATATTTAATTATACTAGTAGCATATTCCACAGTATTAATTATTTAAGATAGTAGATAATTGCAAGAATTATATTTCCTTATTTAATTAGGCTACTTGATATTTTACTTGGTCATTAAGTATTAGGGTTTCTTATTCCTATATAACACAGTTGTAATCCATCATTAGGAGATATTGAATGATTGATTATTATTGAATTTTGTAGAAAGAGAAACTAATTTCGGAAGAGAGAAACTAATTTTGGGTTTCTTCATTAATACTTCACACATAAACATTTTATATTGTTTCTCTCATCTAATTTACATTGAGTTACATTGGCTTATATACTAGTTTCACAAGGTAGTGCTCTATTAATTTATGGATAGTGCTTCCATAAATTATGGGTAGTGCTCCCTTAATTCTAGGAAGAAAACATGGAGAGGAAAACATGGAGGAAAAACATGAGGAAGAATATAGGGAAAAGGTGGAGGAATAATGGAATAAAGTGAAGAAAAATATTCTCCACTATTATTTCCAACACTCCCCCTCAAGCTGATAAATAGAAATCTCCTATTTCTCAGCTTGGAAAACGAAAGGTTCAGTTGGTCGGTCGGTACATGAACAAAACCGGTTCAAGTCGACAATTGGACAAAACTCCGTTTGTGAATAGCAATTCCGGCAGTTAACAGTACTCCGTCTATGAATAGCAATTCCGGCAGTGAACAGTACTCCGTTTGTGAATAGCAATTCCGGTAGTGACCAGTAACTCCGTCTATGAATAGCAATTCCGGCAGTTTGGACAATACTTGTAAAGACCTCCATCTCCATACCAGCACCAATCGTCATCTTCGTGAGACGATCATTTACTGTAATAAACTTGGGATGGTTGTGGTGTTTTAGTAGAGTTTTACCCCAATTGCAGAAAGGGTTTATTGTTGAAAAATCATCACTAGAGTAGAATCTGAAGTTTCTGATTTTTCACCATTTTTTTTTAAAAGAACTGTGCGTAAGTTTCAGAAAAAAACAGGCTGTGGGGTACAAACTGTAATAGGCAGTTTAAGGAAACTGCACAGATGGTCGTCGGAAAAGTCGCCGGAAAAAGTCGCCGGATAAAAGATCAGGCTTTGATACCATGTAGAAAGAGAGAAACTGATTTTGGAAGAAATAAACTAATTTTGGGTTTCTCCATTAATACTTCACACATAAACATTTTACATTGCTTCTCTCATCTAATTTACATTGAGTTACATTGGCTTATATACTAGTTTCACAAGGTAGTGCTCCATTAATTTATGGATAGTGCTTCCATAAATTATGGGTAGTGCTCCCTTAATTCTAGGAAGAAAACATGGAGAGAAAAACATGGAGGAAAAACATGAGGAAGAATATAGGGAAAAGGTGGAGGAATAATGGAATAAAGTGAAGAAAAATATTCTCCACTATTATTTCCAACACTCCCCCTCAAGCTGATAAATAGAAATCTCCTATTTCTCAGCTTGGAAAACGAAAGGTTCAGTTGGTCGGTCGGTACATGAACAAAACCGGTTCAAGTCGGCAATTGGACAAAACTCCGTTTGTGAATAGCAATTCCGGCAGTTAACAGTACTCCGTCTATGAATAGCAATTCCGGCAGTGAACAGTACTCCGTTTGTGAATAGCAATTCCGGTAGTGACCAGTAACTCCGTCTATGAATAGTAATTCCGGCAGTTTGGACAATACTTGTAAAGACCTCCATCTCCATACCAGCACCAATCGTCATCTTCGTGAGACGATCCTTTACTGTAATAAACTTGGGATGGTTGTGGTGTTTTAGTAGAGTTTTACCCCAATTGCAGAAAGGGTTTCTTGTTGAAAAATCATCACTAAAGTAGAATCTGAAGTTTCTGATTTTTCACCATTTTTTTTTAAAAGAACTGTGCGTAAGTTTCAGAAAAAAACAGGCTGTGGGGTACAAACTGTAATAGGCAGTTTAAGGAAACTGCACAGATGGTCGTCGGAAAAGTCGCCGGAAAAAGTCGCCGGATAAAAGATTAGGCTTTGATACCATGTAGAAAGAGAGAAACTGATTTTGGAAGAAATAAACTAATTTTGGGTTTCTCCATTAATACTTCACACATAAACATTTTACATTGCTTCTCTCATCTAATTTACATTGAGTTACATTGGCTTATATACTAGTTTCACAAGGTAGTGCTCCATTAATTTATGGATAGTGCTTCCATAAATTATGGGTAGTGCTCCCTTAATTCTAGGAAGAAAACATGGAGAGGAAAACATGGAGGAAAAACATGAGGAAGAATATAGGGAAAAGGTGGAGGAATAATGAAATAAAGTGAAGAAAAATATTCTCCACTATTATTTCCAACAAATTTTAAGTATTGTGCTTGTGGCTTTTAGCCTAATTATCTTTTTTGAATCTCCTTTATTCCTTCCCTCCATCCTTATCCTACCTCACTTAAAGATCTTACGAGTTGAATATGGGATAATTTGATTGTGGGGCGCTCCTGTGGTGATTTTTCAATTGTCATCCTGCATTAGTGGTTGCTTGTGTATAGAGAGTAGGGCTTCGGTGGGCGACAAAGGTGGTAGTTGGTCGGTGGGTAAAAGCATGTGGGAATGGGTTACAGAGTAAATCTGGCGGCCATTGTTATAGTGATCCTGCCATGTAAGGAGAAAAACTAGAGATAGATTAAAAGAAAAAATAAATAAGAAGGTGGTGCAGTAGATGAATTTAGCACACCAGATAGGTAAATTTATAGGTGTAACGTTGCGTATATATATGCCAATATCAGAGTTCAAAGGAGAGAGAGAACGAATTTTACTTCTTGCTTTAAGTATAGATTTGATAGAAAAATCCTAACTTAAAGTCTGTAAAATGAGCAAAGATTTATGTTTTGGGGAGGAATGTATTCATACTTCAAGAAATATATTCATACTTCCAAGACTAATATGGCCTTTGTTGTATTAAGTGTAACGAAAAAAGTATAACTTTTACGTCTAGAGGAAAGGCAAATTGGCTTTTCTTCTTTCAAGGGCCCATGATGGAAGCATTCTCTGAGTTAGTTATGTCAAACCTCAGGGGCCAAAAGTAGATTCATTGTAAAAGGAGATCCATACTTCCATCAGAGGTAGTTTCAAAAATACAAAGGACAGTTGTAAGAATTTTTCCCCTGTTAAATAAAAATTAAATGTTTTCATGTCTGGAACCATTTTCCTGTGATGTTGAGTTTTTCTCCAGACCACCCACCCAACAATTTGTATTCGCAGACCCACACTCAACAATGGCCTTACTCACCCCTCTCCCCCCCCCCCAAAAAAAAAAAAAAAAACCCAAACCCAAACCCAAAAAAAAAACATTTATCTTTATCTAATAGACTCTAGTAGGAACTACGACATGAAAAATGACTTACTCGTTCCCACAAAGACTTCACGCTAAATATCATAGCCTAATGCAGATATAGAGATACCATAATACGAATAGATATAACAGATTAACATTGAAAATGAGAGAAGACCAACCATCGTAATCTGCCCTGTACTGGAAGAACTCATCCTCTTGTCCATATTAGTCTTGAAGTTCCACCTAAGAATTGATGTTAAAGAGGTTTCACCCACCACTTCAAGATCTGGCAAAGACCTACACAAAAATAAAATTCTAGCCATGGTTATATATGGCTAATGGCTCTAAATGTATCGATCAAATAAGATGTTGCAGCTGCACAACAGAGTTGCATAGCATTAAACAGAAGTACCTGCAAAGGCGTTATGATTGTTGCAAATCTTTGCTAAGCCTAAACGCATTGAAAATAAATAAATACATGACAAAGCAAACAAACAGATAAGCCATCCACCTGATTTCAATAATTCCAGTCTGATAGACTAGAATTAGCCCACAGCCTTTTTCATCTCTCTTGAAGAGTGTAGTCCAGCAACATGGTTTCATAAGATTCATACGACGGATGGAGCTATTTTCACCCTAAAATAAAGAATCCTACCTTAGTTGCGAAAGTAATCAGACAATTGCTGAAATGAATTAGTATTAGACAAGAAGGCACCTGAAGTACAGACTTGAATGAATATAGTTGCAGCACATCCTCACAACAAAGTAAAATAAAAGAGTCCGTAAATCTTTGCCCTAAATTTGTGGTTTGATTAGAGTCGTCAACTTTAACTTCTTTTTCATCACTTTCACACTGGTTGGTATGTGCAGGTTCAGTTTTGGTTTCAGAATCCTGAGATGAGATCAGTGAATGCTTTTCAGACACTTCAGAGATAGAAATGTTGCCCTCTGCATAGAAACAAGACTTAAGAAGCTATATCACTGCTCATGTAAACAGGAAGGATTTATATCTAGTGAGAAAATAAAACTTGCCTAAAATATACATAGACAGTGCAATTGATTCTTTCTTTGGGTGTATCAGCTGAGAGCCAATTATGTCTCCCCTGGTGCTGTCCATAACAACAATGTGAGAATCTTTGGTCAAAATGAAAGCAACTTCGTCCAAAGGTTCTGTCGATATTTTGTTTGCAGAAGGCTCCAAACTACTGTTACAAGTATCTGGACATGCTTTAACAGCCAGAGATATTACTGGGGAATTTGAGCTTGATACGCAGTCTGTAAGAAACAAAAATGACGACGAACTAACATCAAGCATTGCAACCTGAAATAGGAAACTTAAAGAGTGAGTTTACTAAGAATGATTTGGTCCACATTGTAGATGGTAACTCAACGTGAGATGAACAACGGTAATAGATTATTGTTAAGCAATATATGGGAGATGTTTACCCGTCCACACTCAAATCCTACAGCAAGTCTGGCTCCAAAAGCTGAAAACTGCAGGGAGCGGACAGGAGAATCAAGGATGGAAAACACATCTGTGCATTGAGTATCGTGTCCATAACGCATATTGTGAACTGCAAAAAAAGGTAGGTATCCATTATAGAAAGAATAAATAGAAAAAGATATAGAATCAGCAAACAGAGAAACACTGAAAAAATACTAGTGAAAGACAACTACAAGTTTTAATTTGCAGGGAATAGATAAGTATAACATCTTTTCTAGGTGATGTAGAAACCAACTACGAACAATTTTACTAATGTGAAAATTTTGGATAGACTGTAGAAAGTAATCCTTATAAGTAAGGGTAGTTCTTGTTAAATTTTTTCTCAGAGCCGAGGCAGCCTACTTGATTCTAGTTTATTCTGTTTTATTTCAGTAAACTATTAGGACTATATCTCGTATGTTTTCTTGCTGACTTCTAAGCAAAGAGAATTGATTACTAGGTCAATGTGGGGGTTGGTAGTTCACTTGTCCCGTGTTACTTTTTAACAGCTATAAACAAAATTACTCCAACCCCAAGGTTAGGATTGAGCATTGTCATTTACTTTATAAATTAAATAATCTTCTCTCATGAAACTTTATATACATTGTAAAAACATTAACCTGAAGTGGATATATGCCGCCATTCATATCTCGTAAGACTCGTATTTTATTCACTTACCTTTATCTAACCCAAAACTCACTAGGAAAATTCCTGGTACATTCCCCTCTTCCCACCCACAAAAAAATAATTGGTTGACTGGAAAGTTCCGTACCTGTATGAAATCCTTATCCATGTCACAGTTTAACCCAAGATCAACCAATTTTACATATAGTTACAAACTTCATCTAGTTTTCGGAACTAGCATCAATTACCAAAAGGTGCTTGTGCAATCAAACATTCAAACCTCTTAAATTTCTCTAAATGCACACACAAAGAAAAACAAAAGAGTGACGTAATAAAAACGTAAATGATGGACATCAAAACGCTACATTGGAGCTTACAAATCCATACCTTCATGTTTGGTTTCTGTCACAAAGTGAAACCTTGTTTCATCAGAACTCCCCATTAGCCTATGTAGACGAACCTACATGAACCGAAAAATTATAAGACAGTAGCCAATGTATAGCATCATTCTTGACATTGCTTTTTAAAAAAGCAGTAACACTTGACGAAAATAACCGCACCAGACCACATTCATTGCCGATAGCTAAGATTAAAGTAGAAGACGAAGAGGAGAAGTCCAATGCTGATATAGACGCACTAGAACCAGCAACTTCAATACCTTCCACCTGCCCATGCATGGTGTTTGGTACGTAAGTAACACTCTCCCATTTAAGCAAAATGTAGAATTGTTGATCAGTAGTATAATATTTACAATTTTAGAAAGGCTAATACTTAACAGTAAACTTGGTAACATCGCACTTACGTTAGATCCTAGAACAAATATAAGTGACAGAACTGGAAATGTGGCATCCCATATTCGGACAGATCCATCTTGATAGCCTCCTATATATATTCTCTTAATTCTATTATCTTCAGCTGAGGATAGTTGGCTGGAAATGCCACCAGTTAGAGGCCACTTTGTACTCCTAGTAGTCATAGTATGTGCTTCTTGAAGTTTTGCGGCTGAAATTGTCTAATAAAACAATTAAATGAAAGAAAATTAATGCAAGTTTATGATGATACGCTGTTCCAGAGTAGCAAATGATTGTATTCAGTACCTCAGAGAGAGCCCTTTAAAAACTTACCTCATCATTTATCACACTTAGCTTTCCTACAGTCATGTTCGGCTCCATGGTAGGTATAACTGCAGGATATTGAGTAGCATTAATAGAATGCTTCATATCTGGATTGGACATCAAAGCCGACAAGCTAGCATCATCATAGAAATGTAACTGCCCTGGGTTGGTCAATACAAACAATGTAGAGGTATCACTATGTTCTGCTACACCACCATTTGGTACCAAACTCATATCCGCAAAAGAACCACCAAGTGTAAGGTCAACACGGTCAATGCATTTCAATGTTTCAATCCCAGATGACCAATCAAGACTTAAGATCTACAAAAGACAGATAAATTGAATATAAGTGAGAATCATTGCATGTTTAGGATTTTTGAGTAACTTAGTAATATACAAGTTCTATTCTAGGACTTTCTAACACTGGATACACTGTACAATGTACATAATGGGGACAAACTCTTGGAAAACCACTATATAGATGCTACAACATGGAAGCTGAATGAAAGAAGATTATAAGACAACAAATAAAGCCGAAAGGGAGAATAGGAATACTATTAAAACTAGCATATTTAATACGACTATATGAGTATATTTTGATGTATTTAATAAGGTCCACAACAAACAATGAGACAAAAAGAAGATAACTGTGTAGCAATCATCCTACAGGAAGGAGAGAAATAACAATCAAATACTTAAATCATATGCTGAATATCAAGATGTTAACAATGAATACCACTTGTAACAGGTTTGAATTGAAGAACAGGAAGCAGAACGTTTGGGGGGGGGGGGGGGATTGAGAAATTGTGTAATAGTATAGATATTTTCAAGGGCAAAAGTGCTCTTAAGCTAAAGCCTATAGCACATCTTGAACATACCGTCAGGACTTCTTCAGAACCAATTTCATCACCCCCATACACGAAGAGCTGGCCCCTTGGACCCTTATGTGCACTGTTTGAATACCAATGCAGAACAATGACGGGAAGCCTTTTTTCGGCTGAAGATAATTGTAGCTTAATGACATTGCTAGAGGACTCGTGACCTTTCTGGTCCTTAGTAGAGGCAGCAGTTGATAGGTTCCATAGCAATATATCTCCATCTACATAACCAACAGCTAAAATTGACCCATCAGAAGATACCCAACAAAGAGAGCTTATCTCCTTTTCTGCTTGTTCATTATCTGATGTGACATCAATATGTTCACGTCTCACATCATTTAAAGTGTCGATTACTATTTCATCCTTCAGTTGAAGATCCTTATAGCCTCTAACGAGTACAGCCCGATCTTCAGTAACATCCCACAAAATAATGAAGCCATTCTCATATGCAATGAGCACTCTGCAATTGAATATTGATCTGTTGTTAATGCATAGGCAGAACAAATTAACCAAAGTGAATATGTATTACAAAATGGAAGATCTAGAATCAATGACAGTATGTAATTATAAAAAGAGAATAAGACTACAATTATAATTTATAAGCTTCTAAGAAGGCACAGGTATGCTGAATTTAATTTGGTGCATATACACTCCCAAGCAAGGCTTACAACCATCATACACTAGTAATGAGAAAGTCAAAAACATATGATCAATTGAAGACCTCAGAAGTAGATCAGGTGGGGACCAACAGAACTTTATCTCATTAAGGAAGCAAAATGGTCATTAAACAACAATCAAAAGGTTCTCCTCAACTCAACAACGCCTTTATCCCTAGCTAATTGTAGTAGGTTAAAACTGAATCCATATGAAAGCGAAAAGTAAAAAATAAGAATTAAAAAGAAAACGAAAACTACATAAAAAATGAAAAAATATAAAAAATAAAACTCCAAAAAATAAAGAGAGAACCATATAAATTAAAGTAAATAAATACAAAAGGCTAAAATGAAAACTACAGAAGGAAGGGAAGGGAAGGGAGAAGAGAAAAACATAAAACAAAAACTCGACCTTCAATAAGTGGATTGCATTCATCCACTTGATCCTATCACATATGATATTTTACTTCAATCCCCCCAAGATTTAATATAAAAATTATGTGTGTGTGTGTGTGTGTATATAATACTCTTTGGAAAATTTGATTGGCTTAAATCAATTTAGAGTAATGGTATGGACACAAAGCATACACAAAAAATTGTGCACAAAATGACATGAGTATTTGATAGACCCATTTAACTGTATCACCTGCCACACGCTCACCACAACCACCAAACCATCCTCATAAATGGGTCCACCAAATACATGCACATCATATGCCATGTCATTTTGTGCACAATTTTTTGTGTATGATTTTGTTTGTGGTTATAGCATTACTCATCAATTTAAAGCATGGGCAATCCGTAAATATATCATTTCTCATTTTCTAAGTACCATTATAGAATAATAAAATTTAGGGTCCTTTTTGTCCCAACCTATGAACTATAAAGGTTCTTAAATACTGCAATACAAGGTAATCTTATTTCAATCAGGAAGTACAGAATTGCCCACAAAATTCGAACCAGGTGCGCTGCTACCGGCCCCTACCAAACTATTCATTGCCTTACAACAATTATGTTCTGGCCCCTTCGTCCCTGTCACCTTTCGTTGTTTTTGTCAACAGGCCAAGTCGTAGTTATTTGCCACTCCTTCAAGTCCCTTTGTACTACTTTTTCCTAGAACTCCTAAATACCCACATTGCTGATGGGTATCAAAAATGCATGTTTAGATGCAAAAAAAATAGAAGACACCTCCAAAAACTAAGTGGCGTACATTTTCTTAGAAGTATTGGTGTTATTCAGAGATAGAATCAGAAATAGATAGAGAAATTGATACTATGACAAAGCATGACAATTTTCAGTGTAATTTCTTCTTACCTATTTCCAGAGGAACAAGGTTGGGGGAGTACACCAACAATAGACTGATGATCAGGTAGTGAAATCCCGGCTCCATCTGCAAATTGACAAAAATGCGGAATTTATATTATAAGGGCGCCATTTTTGTTCTCGAAGGCACAATGGCCTCACAAAATACAGAAAAAGAAATCAAGAAGACAATTAAACATATAAACAAATGTAATCGACATGGAATTCTGAATTCAGAATTATGAACAACACCCTAGAATGCCCTTCCATATAAATGTATTCATGGACCAGAACTCCACATGGTTCTCGCAACATTTTCTCTCTTGTTTATACTTTAAAGCATGTTGCCAAGAGAATCAGTATATGACAGCAGGAGACAACCTACACGTGTTAGTAATAACTGAATGAGTATTAAACTCCTTGTTGAGGTTGTCCACAAAAATTTAGACACAGAAAGGCAGTATTTTCTCAAACTGCATGAGCCAGTTCACTCATGTTGATGAGTCGGCACCAATTTTGCACAAAGCCATGTGAAGAGCTGAACCCCAATAATTATCAGTTGGACCTACACCAGCCAGCAAAATCTGATTCTATAACATGGATGATGGATGGACACAGTGGTTCCATAAAGTCCCCACTGGCAAGCCTATGGTACTGACTAAAACAACAGAATATTTTTTTCTCCCCTCTTTTTATCTTTTTCTTTCTTCAATTTTTTGTGGTTAAACAAAGGGGTAAAGTCAAAACAGGACAATTCCATATCACAATCATATCCATCCCATATCAGTGCCTTATATTTCCTTTGATTTTATTTAACATTTTGGACATGTATTTGGTATGTATGTAGTCATATACAGGCTGCCGCTGTTCTCCTACAATTACATATACTGATATAGTTGTTAAGGCGTCGCCTAGGCGTCCAGTCGATCCGATAGTGGCAAGGCGGAAGGGCGACTTGGTGGAGGCTTGCAAGTCGGGCGCCTAGGAAAACAAGTCGCCGCCATGGACACCTAGTTGACGACATAGACGAGCTGAGCGAGCGACTTGATGGCCAACTGGGTTAAAAAAAAAAGGAACAAAACGACGTCGTTCGAGATTTGCAGCTGGCCCTAATAGCGATTTGCAGCAGTCGAAGAGCAGAAGTAGAAGAGTAGAAGGGGGAGAGCGAGAGAGAGAGAGAGAGAGATTACCCAGTACCTAGTACCCACAATTCCGACCGACGACGACTACCCAGCTCCGATTGCTTCTTCTTTGTCACTCTTCTTTCTTCTTCTCTGGTCACGACTCGCGAGGACGACAAACGACGCTGCTTTTTTTTTTTGTCGTTCTCATGTAGTCATGTGGTCGGCTGCTCTGCTTCTAAACTTTCATATATATCATGTTGCTCTGCTTCTCTGCTTAGTGCTTTCGTTTTTTTTTTCTCCAATGATTTGCTTTATAGTTTACAGTTTACACTTTACTCCACAATTTGCCACATACACAATTATAAATATATATAAATATATACAATTATATATATATATATATAAAAATTTACATACATAATTATATATATATATATATAAATTAATATGTGATGGTTGCTTGCAACTTTATTTCCTTTGTGGTGTTTGTTGAATTAATGAATTCTTCATTTCTTTTACTAGTTTTTAATATCAAGTGTTTTATTTTTGATTGTTATTGCTAAGTATTTACATAATTGTGCTTTTAATGTTATTCTATAGTGTTATGTTTTGGGTTTTAATGTATATGAAATTTTATTGCCAATATACTTGTTAAGTAAAATAAATAATATATAAATTGCACATTGTAAACGACTTGTCGCCATACGGACGCCATAGCGGTTGCCTTGTCGCCTAGGCGTCATGGCAGTCGGCTACCGCCATGACTCGTCGTGGCGTCGTGACAACTATGACTAATACACAATACCAAAATTGTGCCAATTTGCATATCTATGTATAATAAAAAGTTAACTTATATACGACTATTTGAAAACGATAACCTGATCATTCAATCCCCAAGTTTCCCCCACTTCACCCATTTTAGTAGGTCAAGTCAAGCTGTTATCTTCCGTACTTTCAATGAATTGATTTTTAAAAATAAAATTGTATATTATCAGGCATCAAAAGGGGATGCCATCCAAGTACTAGGCAGAGTATACAAAAAAACAGAACAACAACCCAGCATACCCTACAAAAATGGAACAAGGCCCAGACACCAAAAAGACCATTCTTGAGCTATCAGGCTAAACTCTATTACAAAATTAACAAAAGACTCTAGCGCCCCTAAAAAAGATTCCTGCTGCCAAAAAAGCAGAAGGCTCAAGAAAAATGAAATACTCTTTCCGTCTCATAAAAACCTTTACAAAAAAAAATCTCATACAAGATGGTTTAAGTACACTAAATACTACACAAAGACTTTTTTGTCCTCAAGAGTAATTAGGTGGGGTCCATTAATTTAAAGAAAAAAATAGATTCTTAGTACACTACATAGGGTCCACCATGGGCCGAAATGGTACTTATTTGATACTCTCTCCTCTACTTTATGTTTCTTAATTTGCGTGAAACTAAAGTCATTTTTTGGGATGGAGGGAGTAATATTTCCTTCTCTTTCTCCATAAAATCCACCATAAGCACTAAGGTATCATATCCCAATGCATTCTGCAGCTTTTAAGAATCCAGTTCCTTTTCAAGCATCCAAAAATGGCTCGTACTGAAGATGGCATCACCCTTCCACTCCAAAAAGCATAAAAATCGCACCCACAAAATTCTGACAAACTCACAAAGGAGCAACATAAACTGCTGATTCGCAGTCCTTCTTACAGATATAACAACAGTTTACTACACTTCAATCCCTCCTCCAAAGCAAGTCCTGATTTAAATTGCCCCAGTAGACACCATCTATGAGAAGAAAGCTACCTTCCGAGAGACCTCAACATGCCAAATGCTCTTCCAATGGAACTCACCTCACCCTATCCCCGCATGATTTTGTAATACAATTGCACCAAAAACCTACCACTCTGATGGGGACACCATCGCATCGAATCTCACCTCCGCCCTTCAACCTCCGCCAGAAGAGTCAGCAACCCAACTACCTCCTCAAGCTCCCAATCCTAGAAGAGCCTCTTAACACTGGTTTTCTTGACAAAATAACATCCACTGCTGAAGTTCCCTCCAAGTTCTCTCCACCCCCACGATATTCCAATACACAATAAAGGTTGTATCAGTTCAATTTCGATAGAGAATAGAGAAATTATTAGAGCCTATGCATGATGCATTTTCAGTTAGATATTAGTGCCTAAAAACTTAGGGGTGATTGCATTGGCCTTCAGGCCAAACCTCTTATTCTTCTTCTCACTTGCTCACACAATTTATTCCTACTTCTTAGCAGCCGTAGTAAGATATGTCAAGCCCCTGACCACCCTTTATATCTTCATTTACGAGGTCAAGGAACATTAAGAACAATTTTTTCATTGACACAGTATTCACCTTTTTAAACTAGATCGCATCCTTACATGTGTACATAAAATTGTCTTCAGAATGGCTAAAAAACCATTTGTGGTAAGCTGGTGCATGAAATAATATAATTTTTCACGAGAAAATTGTACTACCTCCACTCCAAAATTAGAGATACATTTTGACTTTTCGAAGTCAATTTATGAAATGTTAAAATTAAATTGATACGATTTCATTTAAGTTTTTTGCAATACTTTTTTGTCTAGTATACAAAAATTGTTTTTATTTATACTGAAATTAAATAAGTTCATGTTGATTTTGAATTTTAGGATTTCAATTTTGGAATGGAGTAGATAAAATGAAAGCATGTGATAAGAGATAAGTTTCAGAGTGACATGCTATACATTACCAGCTATAAGACTCGCAGTAATATAATAGGGTAATTGTAGGACTTTTCCCTCTTCAGCATCATACTTAAGCACAGACAAAAATCCATATTCATCTCCAACATACCTGAATGTAATGACAATGTGACAATTGTTTAGGCCAAGTACTAAATGAATTTAGATGTGAAAAAAAATAAAGTTTTCAGTATGTTACATGTAATGGAAGCCATAGATGACAGAAAAAGCAGTTATGCTGGACTCCCACTGTATACTAGTAGCTATGCGCCTGTGTTCTAGATCCCAAACCTTCCAGAATCAAAGGCATGTCAACTATTAATAATAAGTCTACAAGAGATTGCATGCACAAAATAAAGAGAGGCAATTTGACAATTTCTGGAGCAGTATTGCAATGTATCACATGATGAGCAAATGAGGCTACAATAGCTTACAGAAAATCTTACCTGAACTTCGTTTTCATTTGAGACGCTGACTAGAAAGCCTTGGTTATGTAAAAACTGAGAGAAAAAAGAAATATAGAATAAGTTATAAAACAAAAGGCAATTTTCACTACCAGAGAAGGTTTGCCAATTTTCACTACCAGAGAAGTCCATGCATTAACGAGACAATAAACTATATATATGCAATCGAATGGATATCATAGTGAAGCTAATTACCATTCAAGTATTTGAAGCTATGAAGACACAAACATGTCTTTATCCCAAAACTGAAAAAGTAAATGGCAGCTGGTTGTGGGGCATTGGTCCCACATTGTTTAAAAACGGCCTTTCAAGATGGTATATACTATCCATGGGTTAAGGGCTACTAGTCCCATTGTCGTAAGATTTAAGGTTGGTTTAACAAACATGGTATCAGATCCTTTGTGTTTTTGCACAAAAACAAAATTATAAGAAGAATACGACTTTAAAAAGGAAAATATAAATAAATTTTTGTAGCCAAGCTTGCAAACCTCTAGGTTTTTGAAGGGCAATGATTTAGGAGATATAAGAAGGGCTTCTATGTTATCACCTCCGATCACCTTAATTCTCCCGTCCCTACAACAAGAAAGCAAAGCAAACAAGGGTTATAGAAAAGAGAGAGATATGAGATATTATGTCATATAACACACTACTCCACGCCCTACTCCACACAGAAAATTCAAGTAGACACTATCAAGTAAAAATTTAATGCTCTATCTAATGAAGTTGTTTGTCTAAAATAATACTCCCTCCGTCCAAGTTTACTTGCCCTATTTATATTTTAATACTATTTTTGACCTTATTTTCCCAATACTACCCTCATTTAACCTTATAAAACAAATTCATTGAAAATAACATGACATACTTTGGAAAAAGTAACACTATTAAATTTGACATTAGAAGCATAACCACATTTCTTTTTCCCCCCCTCTATCTCTCCTCTATTTTATTATTCCAAGAAAGAGTTAAAAGATTAATTAAAATAAAAAAGATGATAATAAAGTAATTAAGATGGGTAATTTAGAGAGAAATTTTTCTTCTTAATATGCGAGTAATTTCAGACTAGGACAAGTAAATTTGGACAGAGAGAGTATTTGAAAAATGTTTAACAACCATAAAACTCAAGGTCACCTCCACACCGAGGCGGGAGGGGGGGTAAGAGGATATGCACAACAACAACAACAAGAGAGTTACAGAACTTGTAAAATGTATCCAAATTGAACCTGACAAGAAGAAACTAGAATTTAAAACCTGGTGCTGTGAGAATTGTCACACATTGACAAAGTAATCCCCCACCCCTCCTTTAATTCAACATATAAGTCGGATTAGCCACAGGATGGATGAAGAATATTTGTCACGCGTAGAAAAGTAAAGCCTTACAAGGCAATATAAGGTGGATCAGCCACTCCTTCCATTGCATAAGGTTTTGGGTTACATCCCCTGTGATGATGCTAAATATGTCCTGGGAAGTTCATGGATGAATTCTTTAATTCCACCATTTACATTGTCCTTACTCCTTATGGCTTATTGGCATGTTTGCATTTGCAACTATCTGACTCCCTTATGTCTGAACTCCGCAAGCATGAAAGGAGTGAACGTGAGGGAAGTTTTGAGGGTATGTGTCCAAAATTGGTAAACTTATCAAGATTAAGAACCATAGTTTACAAAGCCTAATAAGTTCCTCAATCCTACAACCTTGAAATCAAAATAGCAGAAGTTAATATTCTAGGGACATAGTTCTCGCGGCTAATTAGCATCTAAATATCCCCTTATTCTGGACTAGGATATTGTTCATGTGCCTAATTAGCATCTAAATATCCCCTTATTCTCATTTAACGCCTCAAACCTTCAATCGTTGTCTACCCCTTTCAGAAACCCAAGACCCCTATATTCTCCTTGCTATTTTAGCCAGATATTTAATAAATCAGCTTCTGCAAATAGCCAAATACTTGTTACTTCTGCCCTACATCAGGTTTTGATTTTTAAACTTGTAAGGTAGTGTCACACGCTTGTCCTACATCACTTAAATATGATACATGTCGAATCCAGAGTGCTCGCACATTGGACAGCTCTTATATTCAATTAGCTTAAAATATGGGAAAGCATATTGACAATAGAAAATAATCCCAAAAAAAAAAAAAATCGACACGAGCAGATTATTATCTGAAATGTTGGTTTTGCAAATTGTGTAGGACCACCGAATGTAGATGTACATTATACATAAAGAGATATAAGAAAGATACTTTGTGTACTGAGCTCAAGTGATCCCACCTGTAAGCATAATCAATAGTTATGAGATTTACTAATAAGTGAGTATAGCATATATATTTATACACACACACACACACACATATTTTATATATATATATGAAACATTTCCAGCTCAACGTGAGGTAATGTCGAAATAGCATGATGTTCAATTACTCATAGAGTACTGATAATAAAATAATTAACTTACAGTGTCCCTATTGCCAAGAGGTGCTGAATAGGGTCAAAAGCAAGAATTGATGCAGTAGATGGGATTCCATAATGAACAGAAACACGTGGTTCCAAGTCCGTCAATGTCATGCTCCTCTGTATATTATGTTCAAAAAGGATATGTAAAAAGTGTTCCAAGTAACTATACTATAAACACAGCATATAAACCAAATTATAGCTGATTTCTATCTTATTATTTCATTATTCAACAGGAAAAGGGAAAGCATATTTGTTTATTTGAACAAATGTGGGAACCAACCACGCAATTCAAATTACCTTTTTAAGATTCAAAAAAAAAAAGACGAAACAAATCACATAATTATGCTCCTTTCCGGCAAATGGTAGTATATAAACCTATGCACACTCATATATTGGTCGAGAAAAACTTTCAAAGTATAAGTTAAAAGAACGGGAAAAGTAAAAAAAAAGAGCTTATATTCTGATTGAACAAAGTAACGAAAAGAATTTTCTAGCAAAGATGAGCAATAACAACTTGAGAAGGTAAAGTAACAAGTAACAATAAAAAAAATTGAAAAAAAAAAGAAAAAGAAAAAAGAACAAAGACTGCTAGCTACAAGGTCTATCCATCCAAAGGCATATAGCAAACAAGAAATGAGAAAAGAATGATCACAATAGGAGGTGGGCTGTAGACAGGTGTTTTCAATTTTCGATAGCAATTAAAGCTTTTTGATGTTTTATATTATTCAGCCATAGAAGGATCGAGGCAATAAACCAGCGATGCAATTGATGTTACATTTAAATTGCCTGATTTTGAATTATAAATTATGACAAATTCATTTTCCAAGTTTTGCATCACCTAGAAAATTCATTTTATAAGACTTGTAGGCTGCAACTCGGCAATGCAGCAACCAAATACTCCCCCCCATTCCACAAAAAGAATCCTATTTGCCGAACTTTTTTCTTCAAAGAAAACAGTCTCATTTCATTCTTTTGATGGTAGATTAAAATATCACAATATCCTCAAGTTTTATCAAACAAACTTCATTATCATGCCATCAACAGCTAATTTAAACACTCAATAAATTTAGGGTAACATGAAACAAATAAATATCCTTAAAGTTTGTAAATTCTACAAATGAGACTCTTTTTACTGCATTGAAGGAGTAATAACCAGAACAAACAAAAATTCAGCTTCTTTTTTTCTTTTTTCTTTTTTTTGCTTTTAATAACATTTCTGATCTGGATTTTAACAGAGATAATCTCCAATAGGTTCCATGAAAATTTCACATTTTCTCCCAGTTTTTCAGATAAATTTGCAATATATATGGAAGCAACTAATATCTAACTATCAATTATAAATCGAAATCATACAAATTAAAACTGTAAGATTACCGAAAATTAGCAAGAATTTTTTTACTAAAAAAACAGAGGAAAAAGATGGACTTACCTCGGGAGATTGAGTGACCTTTGGAAATAATTTGTTGAGCATATCGTTATCGTAACCGAACTCACGAGCTCTCAGCTCTCTCCTTTCCTTATGGATGTGATTTTATTCAAATTCTCCGTCCCAGGTCTGGTGCGGATCCATCAAACTGTAGCATCTGTTTCGAATAATCGACGGTTCTGATTATAGTTGCAAGTTATTTCAGTGGAACTTGTCGCATGGGGTAATAACCTGAAATTGGATTAGTTGAAAGCTAAAGATGATGAGATTAATTAATTGGTTGGTTTACGGGAATAGGTCCCACACTTTCTGTGACTTGGTCTACCGACTACCGTTGAAGTCTGTCGCTTATTTGCTTTTGGTGTCCCTATTACTTTCGTATGAAGATTAGTATTTTATTTATTTATTTATTTTCATTCTTTAAGATAAAAAGATTTGTTGGTTTACCGTTGTAGTTTGCTTTTGATGGGTTATTATACTTGTTAAATGAGTAAAATGCAAAAATTAACACCGTACTTTTAGTATATTTAGATATTTGTTTTTTTTATTTAAAAATTTAGAAAACAAATTTTTATGTGACGTGACAATAATAACATGTAAATAAGTCAAACTAAAACTAAAAAATTTACTTACGTCAAAATTCAAACTTAAAACCTCAATCTCATAACCTTAACAAAGGATCCAACTGAACTACATGACTCTAATCATGATTTGTGCTAGTACATAGTTGAAAGAATTATTACTCTTTTAAGAATAGAGAGAGAATGTGAGTGGGCATGGAGTTTTTAGCACTTTAGTAAAGTGGGTATAGTTTTTTTCTAAATAATCTAGTGACCCTTTAGATGATAAATGTTGGATATTTTTAGTTAGTTTTAAAAGTGATAATGCAACATAAATATGTAATTTTGATGTATAAGCATGTATATTGGATTATTAGCTTTTGCAGAGGTACGATTTTATGATTTTAGAGGTTGCATTGCACAATTACGTTTAAACCTCATACTTTTTTTTATGTATTTAGAGGAAAAATAATAAAGTTTAGCCAAAATAATAAATAAATTTGGTGCTAGGAATCTAATCATACAACACTACGCCTCCTTTATCCGAAGTATTTATCAAGCACAAAAAAGATTTACCCACTTATTTATCTTTTTTTTAAATGGAGAAACTTGTATAAATATAATTTATATTGTCTCATTTACAACTTCCCTAAGGTTAT
Organism: Aralia elata; assembly: GCA_034770075.1. Lineage (NCBI taxonomy): Eukaryota > Viridiplantae > Streptophyta > Magnoliopsida > Apiales > Araliaceae > Aralia > Aralia elata. The sequence goes on along the minus strand of CM068382.1, from coordinate 15,571,029 downwards.
GAGGTTGAGGTTTTAAGTTTTAAGTGTGATGGAAGCGAATTTTTTAGTCTTAGTTTGGCTTACTTATATATCATTATTGTCACAAAGGACAGTCAATACCCTCATATAAAAGTTTACTATCTAAATTTTTCTATAATAGAGGGCTTGTTTTGCATTGACTAATAAAAAGGGACACAATATTTAAATATAAAGTACAGTAATCACTTTTACATTTTACTCGTACGTGAAACACTCTGTGTTTATTAAGCTACTTCGCCTTAAACTTTAACTGTAATAACCAAGAAATTATTACTTTTATTTTAAGTAGGATGTTAATTAAATAATATTAATATTAAAAATTTTGTGATATATATGAATGAATAAGTGATTATATGACTTGTATACCACTTGTAATTTAGAGGAAGTCTCACTAATAGGATACTTAAATCAGTGGACTAACCTAATTATTCCAATAATCCAGGAAATTGATTAAGGTATTGAACCTTAATTAAATATGCAATTTACTTGAATATGGTAAGTCTAATTGGGTTATGTAAATTAATTAATATTATTGATTTATGAGAATGTGTGAATATCAATAATAATGAATAATAGTTCAAGTGATAATAGATTTAATGAACCAAGGAGGGTAAGTAATTTAAACAAGACCAATTGTTTATTTAAGCATTGGACTTGTAGATAAATTGATTTAAGAGCAACTAATAAAATTAGCCCGAGTATGATTTATTAAGACTTGGCAACTAGTGGCCCAAGCAATTTAAATGAGAGCCCAAAAAAATAAAATGTACGGCCCAATCTTTAACCCATGTGCTAGGGACTTTTTAGTCATTCTCTTAAGTTAATTTGGCAATAAAAAAAATCAAGAATTTGGCTAAAAGGGGGTGCATGCATCCGACAAAGGAAGGAGTAAATGAAACATGTGTTGATTTTTTTTCTCTTACTTTAGCTAGTAACATACTCCCTTAGGTGTCAACTTAAGAAGCTAGCCACCATGTTTTACTAACCCTTGCAAGTTATATGGAGAGAGAGGAGAAGATTTGTGTTAGGAGATTTCATGAGTATACATAATATATCTATACATTTTTTTACCAACACAAAACATATTATTTTCTCTTTCATCTCACTATTCCAAGTTAGCTAAAGGAAAATATAAATATTAAGAGAGAGAAAGAGGGGTGTCGGCATCCTTGGGGGAAGAAGGAGGAGGAGTTTTTCATGCCACCCAAGCTCTTAAGTTATTTTGGAAGGAAAAGGAGGATATCCCACAAAACTAGGTAAAAAAAAAATCAAACTCTAGTTTCATGTTTTGTATGTTTTATGTAATCTTGTGATAGATCTATGGAAGTGCAAGTTCTAAAGGGCTAGAATATTATGAGAATGATAAATCTTAGTTATAACATGTTTAACTTGTTCATCTATATAAGTTGATATTGAAAAATTTGGGAAAAGGAAGTTAAAAGAGTTTTTATAGAAAACTTGTGTTAAAGTGTTGATATATATTTTTTATTTTGGAAATCTATGATGGGTTTATTAACTTTTCTTACTTGGTATGTTAAATACATGAGTTTGTGACAAAACCTCTTTGGAATCACTTAAAAATATTGAGAAATGAGCAAACTATGAATTTATTGCTAAAACACTACAACCAAAAAATTCTGTTGCGAATCAGCCACTTTGGCACGAAATTTTGAGACCAAAATAGCACCAAATCTAGTGTTTGATGATGAAAATTGTAGTTCGGGAAGATGCGAATCTAACGAGTCTGACTAGACCTAAATCAAAGTTGTACATTTCATTTTATGAAGGTTTTCGTAAAAGACTCCGAAACTGGAAACTAAGAAAAAAGTCAGAAAAAAATCCAGTTTTTTGGTGAACCGGAAAACCTTCCGGCGACCGGTTCACCTATTTTTCGGCCGGTTCCGGCAGTGATTCCAGGACCCAAAATTTTCTAAAATTGTAAAGAATATTATAATATTTAACTTATAATTTTTTTGGACAGTTATGTAATTATTAAGTAATTAATGGTTTAAACTCATTTAAATCATTTATAACTTACTAATTATTAATTATTAATGCCACTAAATAATTATTAAACTAATTATATATAATCTAAATATTATTAACTACTTAATTATTATTTAAGAGAAATTAAGTGATAATTAAGTAGAGTTAGTATTAATAAACTAATTATTGATTATTTAATTGAAATTAAATAATAAATAAAGCTAACTAATCGATTAATTATTATTTGATTAATATTAAATAATGATTAAAGAATGTTTAAGTAAGATTAAGTAATAATAATGTAATTGCTTACTTACATTATCATAATAAAATAATTATTTATTATTTAATTATTATTAAATAATAAATAAGTACAAATATTAATTAATTAATTATTCTTTTATTAAGAAGAAAGAATAATTAAAGATTTATGAAGTGAATTAATTATTTACTATTCAAGGATAAATAATTATTTTATTAATATTAAATAATAAATAAAGACAAATGTTTAATTAATTATTATTTAATAATAAAGGATAATTAAAGACTAATGAAATAAATAAAGTAATTATTTATTTTCAAAAGATAAGTAATTCATCAATTATTATTTAATTAATATTAATTGATAAGGAATGGTTAGTAAATAATTAATTATTATTTAATTAATAATAATTAAAGACTTATAATAAGTAATTAATTGATTATTATTTAAGTATTATTAAATAATAATTAAAGACAAATAATAATTTGATTATCTAATATTTAATTGATATTAAATACTAAGTAGATTTGTGTAGTTATTTTTTTAAATAATAACTATAGGTGATCAAGTGATTACTATTTAACTAATATTAAATAGTACTAAAGTGAAGGTATGGGTAATCAATAAATAGAATTATAGCAATTCATTAATTAAACAATTATAATAAATTGTTTAAAAGTTTAATAAGTGTATAACACTTAAGATAAACATTATTAAATAATTAAATTATTAACCTAAGATCAATTAAATGTCTTAAAAGGTTAATGATAGCGTATTATTATGTGTATCTTGTAATGAATATATCTACTAAATGAATAACTGAAGTAGGTGTATTAATGTACAATTATGTGATATACTAATTGATAGACCGACATTATTAATACTAGGTCACTCAACGAATTTTAATTAAAGCTAGATAGTCGTAGCTCGTCGAACATGCAAGTTTCCTAACTCAACTCGAGTTATTATTTTTAAAGCATTTTAGTGAATAATTATTGATGATTATTCGCATCTATAATATTTATTGACATTCGCACTTCGTGCAATTAAATTCTCATTCTATTAGTTTTGGACTGTGAATTGTTTAAATTTCTTTCATCAATGAACTGTTATGAGCTGGAACTATGCTAATTGTATTAGCTAGATCGAACACGTTAAATTGATAAACTCAAATCATTTTAAAAGCTAATTCTACCAGTTGATTGGTACGGATTCTTCGACTGAGATAAAGAACAGTTTTATTAAAGCATTAATTGAAAAACAATTATTGCTCGATTATTAAGTGTTTATGCATAAATCACCGGGTATGAAAGGCTGATCCCCTTGATTATCAAAACTTATTAAAAGGACCAGTTTAAATATTGACAACCTTCGCATATGTTCATGGTTATTTATAACCACACGGTATCTATTATTCAATTATTGAATCTTGTTAAATGTTCTTTCAATCTAATTTCATTGTCGAACATTGATAAATAAATTCCTTCTAATCATGATATATCTCATTTGTAATTAAACTTGCTAAGCAAATTAGTTGCTTACCCTTACTATATCATGACGTTTATTTCAGCTAAACCAGAAAGTTTTACAAAGAAAGACAAAGGAAAAGGAAAAGTGCAGGAGTAGTTTACTATAAACTCTTAGGCCTTATATTTGATGTAATTATTATGTAAACCTTTTGTAATATTAAAGGTATGTGTTAAGTTAAGGTTAAGTAGACCTGGAAAACATTGTTCTAAACTTTATTATAATGAACAATGTATGTTTATTATTCCGCAATAGTATATAAAATATTTATGATATTGATGGATCGTGAGCACCAAACCCGAGGTTAGAGAACCCGGATTTGGGGGCGTCACATTAACCCCTCATTAGGTATATATAACATTATATATAACATTAAAACTCTTTTCTCAACAAATGAGTGTTTATTAATTCAGTAAGTCTAGGGCGACATTGTTAGCGACATTTTTTTTTGGGTTTTTTTTTTGTTTTGACTCCCAAATAATTTATATGATTTATTGGAACTAAACTGTACAATACTGTTTTGTATATGTATCCAAATTACACCTAAATCAATATTTTTTTTAAAAAATTTAGTTCTAATAAATCATATAAATTATTTTGATCTCAAAACAAAAAAAAAATCAAAAAAAAAAATGTCGCTAGAAATGTCTACTAATTAACCAATGTCGCGGTAGAATCACTCTTATTAATTACCTATATATGTATAATGACTATTGTTTATTAATTACCTATGTACCACCAGCAGTATTAGTATACCCCGCCCAAAACATAATATCTTAATTATTCTTGATTCTTAAATTTTATATTTATTTTTGATTAATGTTTTTAATATAATATTTTGAATAGAATAAGTAATATTACTTCTAACTTAATAGGCTATTTTGTTTCCAACATGTTAATATTTTAGATTTTTTTTTCAATTTTTATTTATTGATTATATATTTTTAATGATAAAATTTTCTTTTACTTTAATATAATTACACTCATATTTAATCAAGGGTAACAAATTCAAGTTAGGTAAGTTAATCTATTTGAATTTTTTTCCTTCTCACAAACTATATTATCTAAGTTGTGATAAAATCTTATTTTATAATAGTAGCAAATTAATATTAAGTAAAATGATCTAATGATTGTTTGCTAGTAAACTATATTACTAATTTTTATCTTTGACTCGGTGAACTGAATGAAGGATCTTGTTGTACAATTATATTATTATTGATGTTTTGAATTTTATTTTTATAAATTCTTATTGGATAGAATAACTAAGATTAATTTTTATTTAATAATTAAATCACATGATCGATTAGTATATTATATTTTTATTTTAATAAGACTAACACTTATATTATCTAAATAATTATAATCTTCTTTATACTCGAAACTATAATTATATTTATATTTTAATAACCTGAAATTGGATTAGTTGAAAGATAAAGATGACGAGATTAATTAAGGAACTTTTCTAGGTGGATATGAAAATTGAATATTAGTGTATTTAAATTTTATTTATTTCTATTTTGACTTCGATAGTGGTTCAAAATATAAATAAATAAAATTTAAATACACTAATATCTAATTGTTATGTCCACATAAAATTTTTGTTAATTAATTGGTTGGTTTCCGGGAGTAACTCCCACACTTTCTGTGACTTGGTTTACCGACTACCGTTGAAGTCTGTTGCTTATTTGCTTATGATGTCCCTATTACTTTCATATGAAGATTAGTATTTTATTTATTTATTTATTATCATTCTTTAAGATGAATAGATTTGTTGGTTTACCGTTGTATAAATGGGTTAAGTACAAATACGTCAAGTACTCTCTTTTTTTTCTTTTTTCTTTTTTTTTTTGCTAATTAAGAGACTTGAATCCCACTCAAGCAAAAGCCTCTCGATAATTAAGTTACTTCACCTTAAACTCCGGGTTAAATGCTTATTTAGTCACTATACTTTAAGTCAACTTACAAATGAATAACTAAACTTTTTTTTCTAACAGTAAACTCACTGAACTCAACTTTTCTCAAAAAAATTTGAATTTCCGTCAGCGGGGTTAAGTATTTTAACAGAATAGTGACGTAGAAATGCCACATATTTATCGAATCCTAGTTGGAAGTTACTGTTAACAACGTTATACACACAAGCTATAGCCCACCCATCAAAAACAAGCATACCCATGCCCAACCGATCTGACCCAACGAATTTCATCCAATTCATCTCCTTCCACCTTAACCATCGGAACCGCCATGGCAACAACCACAAGTACCGCCACCACCCCTTCATCTCCTTCCTCCTTAACCATCGGAACCGCCACGGCAACAACCACAAGTACCGCCACCAACTTTTCTTTTTCCTCCTTCACCACCTAAATTAACCCACCACTTGTTGCTCTGCACATTTCCCCCTCTCTAAATTTTAAATAGAGCAACAAAAAAAAGATCAATTTTTGTACTTTCTAGATCCACATGAGTCAATACGTAACAATTATACTGAGGAGTTGCGTGATTATTTAAAATTTGTCCCAAAATACAACCCATTTCTTCCCAAGCCATATACCCATGTCACCCATATCTGTTAATTTAGCTCTGTTTTGGTAGGATATTTACTTTTTTATTTTTTTGAGTTTTATTGGTTTTAATTGATTTTCACATTCATGTATAAGACAAGAAATTACTCAAGATTAACGGCAAGCTCTAAAGTCGGGTAGAAGAACTGGAATAAAAAATCGAAAAGGTGAGAGATTAGATTTTAGTTTTTTTGACCATCTGGGAATCCTATTGAGTTCTTCAAAATTAGAATCATTTTTCCTATTATGTACATATGGGTGAACTGAATTGGAATCACACTGCATTTTGTTGTTGAAGTAGTTTAGTTGATTACTAAGAAAAGGACATTTAATAAATGTAAAAATTCATTTGAAATATTATTTAAGCCTTATCTAAAAAATCATTTTCTATTAATTACAAAAATAAGTAAAAAAAATATTTTTCCATGCTTTTTCCTTAAATTTTTTGATTTTATTTTATTTTTAAAAAATTTCTTTCATATTCCCCTTAATTTTAATTGGCATATTTTTAGTTTTTATGTTTTATAATTTTCTTAATTATATTTGTCAATAATTAAATAAAAATTCATTTGATATTAATTACAAAAATAATTAAATATATTTTTCATTTATTTTCTTATTTTTTTGGCTAACTTTTCTAATTTATATTATACTTAAAAATAATTTTTTCATTTTCTTCAAAAAAAATTCCCTCCAAATCCACATAATGAAAGCCACGTGGGATAATCCTTGACACATAAGCTTTTTTTTTACAACTCAGCAGCTTATGTGTCTATTTCCGTTTAAAATCAAATGACTTAACGGTTTTTTTAACGGTTTGTAAGAAAAGTAAAGTATAGTTAGTTGACTGTAAGAAAAAAAAGTTCAATTATCCATTTGTAAGTTGACCTAAAGTATAGTGACCAAAAAAGCATTTAACCCCTTAAACTCCAATCCCTTATTGGGTATATATAACATTATATATAATGTCGACGCCGGTTTTCGTCTTCTCCGATTTTAGCCTTTTATTAGATGATATTTGGAAAAGGTCGGCATTAATGTCGACGGGGTTTTGAAAGATCGTTTTTTTTATGATGAGCCAATTAACCAGAGTCGCCAATTGGTATATTTGAAATGGATGTACCAACTCATCCGAGTTTTCGTTTTTTATAAATCGCTGACTCATATGTGACTCCGAATTAATTGGTCTGCGAACCGAGATTCATAGAGTTCAGGGGTTTGCTTAAGCGAAGGGAAGGTGTTAGGCACCCCTCGACTTCCGTGAAACACGGTTACCGCAATTTTGATACTTCCCTATCCTTTAATTCATGAAACGTGTATATGTGCGTATGTGTGTGTGCATGTGTGAATGTTGTGGTGAGTTTGCATGAAGAGACCATTTGGATTTTTGGAAAAGTCGTGTTTTTTTCTTTTGGGAATGCTTCAGAATGTCCTTCGGTTTATACGAGAAAGCTTTATGAGAAAACGTTTGATTTTAATTGTCAAAACTGTGATATTGCATTAGGTGTCGTTTTGGCAAAACAAGAATTTTCTAAACCTTTGTCAAATTAGGAATCGAGATCTATACGTTGCTTTCATAATTCAAATGATGGGCAACCTCTAGGATCTCTTTAACCCTATGCACAAAGATTTAATAAAACGTTACTTATTTTTTTATAAAACCATTTTTTGTGATGTATTAAAAGCGATCTTTCTTTTTGCCTTCTCGTTAAAAGGAATCGACATTCATTAGCACTCCCAATTTCTTATCCTTGTGAAGCTAATAACCTAGTTTGATTTGTTTTATGAAAATCTTTATCGTTTAGCTTTGAAATCAATTTTGGGTCATAAATCAAATCAAACATTAAAATGCGTTGGGGCTATTCATGGGCATGAAAGCCATCAAAATAACCCCGAACGCCAACAATCACATATTTTCACTATGACGGGGCCTTAAACACGATTCTCGCCTTAACGTCGTTTTAAGGCCCGACAATTACATATTTACAATGAAAACTACATCATTCCTACTTCTTACATCAAAAGAGGTCCATCATCGGATTTGAATCACGGGGTCGCTTTCCTAGGCTCACACCCAAATCTCAACACACCCACAACCGGATATTACAAGAAATAACCAATACGGATAATCTAACAATACCAAGACATCCTAAAATAGCGATCTAAAGGAACCACGCCCAATATAGCACCGCAAAACAAACAAAAAATCAATAAATAAATATCATCGGATATTAGGAAGAATTTTGTTCCGATTGAACTCTCACTAATAATTCCTAATTCATTGTTCCATTATCAATTACATAAAAACTACATTTAATTCAACCAAAGGAATATGATAGAAATTGCAAAAATAAGGAGATTTTTACCTTGCGAATGAGATCAAAGTGGATGTAAACTTGTGTATTTTGAATAGAAGAAGAAGTATAGGTGATACAATCAAATCAAAAGAATATTATTCCTCTCTTTTTTTTCTTCCTTTCTCTCCTATTTTATTGCAAAACTATACTATTTCCTCCTTGAATTTTCGTGCTGCTACTGCTGCTTATTCTTCTGCTCTTCCTCTCGCCTGATCTAACTTCTCTCTCCCTCTGCATCACGGAATGAAGGAAATGTGCTGAAGTAGGCTGGCTAAGCCCAACCGCAGATTGATCTACGGCTGGCCGCAGATCAATCTGCGGCTGGCCTTAGCCCGCCATGCACTCAGCCCGCCATGCACTTTAGTTATTTAATTCTCCTCGGTTTCTGCACCGCACCTCGATCCTCGCGTCGTGCTGTCAGTTTTCGCCAAAAGGCTTGTATTTTGCAGTCCGGGAATTACTGTGAGACGTGACACATTATTCGGGAATGCTCATTTCGGATGGCCTTGTTGTCACGTCGGTTTTGACTGCAAATCGTCGCGGTGGCGTCGAGTGTTCGCACTTGTGCCCATTCTTCGCTCCCGCAGGCCGGTTCAATTGACGATTTTGCCCTCCTGTCACGGTTAGCATAGGGAACGCAAAATTTGGGTGTCTACAGCTGCCCCTCTTTATCATGTTTATGCAATGTTAAATGAAATGAACAGGATAAAGAATAGACACTCGATGCATGAAATGACAGTGCACATGAATGACAATACATACGTGATGCAACACATATATCTCATGATGCAACATAAGATGTAAGACATGCAAAACATTCATAAAAAAGGTGTTACTGCGGATGATCGGCTCGTCAGGGCCGGGTCTCGTATCCGGTCACTCTATCTCGTAATCGTCGGTTATCGTCGCCGGTCGATCGTCTTGTCGGGGCCGGGTTTCGTCGCCGGTCACCCATCTCGTAATCGCCGGTTATCGTCGTCGGTCGATCGTCTTGTCGGGGCCGGGTTTCGTCGCCGGTCACCCATCTCGGAATCGTCGGTTATCGTCGCCGGTCGATCGTCTTGTCGGGGCCGGGTTTCGTCGCCGGTCACCCATCTCGTGATCGCCGGTTATCGTCGCCGGTCGATCGTCTTGTCGGGGCCGGGTTTCGTCGCCGGTCACCCATCTCGTAATCGCTGGTTATCGTCGCTGGTCGATCGTCCTGCGAGTGCCGGGTCTCGTATCCGGTCACTCGGTCGAATTGAGAAGTCGTGTTTGACACTTACTTCATCAAAATCTCGTCTTTTATTATCACATTATGAGTCAAATGGGCTTTGGAATCGATTAAGCTTGCAATGGACCAAGGGGGAGCACTGGGCCCAGCCGTAGATGGATCTGCGGCCAGCCGCAGATTGATCTGCGGCAAAGATCGGGCATATAGGCGGCCAACCGCTTTCCATATCTGTCACTTTCATTCGTACCCCACGCGATTTTCAGACCTTTGCACGCCCTTTTGCCGAGTTTTTCAACTTTTTTGTAAAAACCGCTCCGGTTAGATCGATCTACGCGCTACAGGTAACATTTTGACCGATTGTTTTCCAATTTTGTCAATGTTTTGCTATACATTTGGCTATTTGCATGCTTAGAGATAGAAATGTATGCTTTATAATGCTATGCTATGTATTATTGTATATACATGCTATGTATCAACTGTGTGAGTCCTATTTTATGCTCATGATGCGGTCACACACATCCGTTGTTTCTTTTTGAGAGAAAATCATACATTATGGTCCTTTTACATGTTGCAATTACCCATATGAATGTAATTTTGACCTGTTGTGGCTTGGATTAATTGAAAACATGTTTGGTTATGCATGAGATGCCCATTTTACAGACGGAACTCTGCCGATTTTTGTTTTTTGCACATATAATAAACATGCATCATGTTGCATTAATTCTACGATGAATATTGGAATATTTGTGACATAATTCAAAAAAAGGAACTTACCTTCCTCCTTGCCTGTCCTATTCCAGCTATGGATCCCGACGCTCCTAGTAGCTCCTCTGCATCTCGGACCTCGGGCGTTCACCGTCGTAGGGCTGCACCTACCCCCGCTCTTCCTCGGACCCGTCAGGCTCGCCGACTGGCGGAGGCTGTCATCCGGCCTGATCATCCCGATGTTGAGGAGGCTGTTCTCCCGGATGTTGCGGTAGAGGGGCCATCCTCTAGCACACCAGCTCCCTCTTCTCATCGCGCCCTATCTGGCGCCTCTGTTCAGATACCCGATCTGTTGGGTCGGGATCTCAGTCGTCACCCCTCAGCATCTCTCGTGGCTAATGAGGTATATTCAATTCTACTCTGATTTTATTCTCAATTTCTCAATTCTAATTCTATCCCGACTGACCCATTGATGATTGCCACAGGTGCCCGAGTTTACTCAGCCGAGGGTAACTGGTTCAACATCTACTCCCTCTACACCGCTTTGCATAGTGATTACCGAGCGGTGGTGGATTCCTGGGGCTTTCGTCATTTCTTCACCATCATTCCCCGCCAGTGCCCCTGGGGTTATATGAGGGCTCTGTCCGAGAGATGGTTTCACCAGACCCAGTCCCTTCACCTTTTGGACTGTGAGGTCGTGCTGACTCCCTGGGATTGGAGGTACATCACGGGCATCGAGTTCGCCGGATCCCGTGTCCCTCTGGATCTTGACATTACTCCCGCGGAGGTCCGAGCTTTGCTGGGTTTCGCTGCCGATGATCGGGTCTTTAAGGCCCGCAACATTCGGTCCGACGCTTTGGCTGTTGACGCTGTCGGGGGCATATATGCGACGCCATTTCCAGCGGATCGAGCCACCCGTGATATATTACTTCGACGTCTATTCCTGACCATCATGAGAGGTTGTTTCCTAGGGAACAACTCCTCCACCATTCATTTCAGCGTCGTCGGAGCTGTCAAGGACGTAGACTGGATCGGCGATTATGACTGGGGGTCCTTCACATTTGCTTATTTCCTCCACGGCCTTCGTCTACGTTCGGAGGGACAGACAGATGCCTAGCTCGGATTCTACCACTTTCTGCTGGTGAGCCCTCTCTTCCTTTTTCTTACTGTACTTCCCTTCACTTCATTTCTCTTTTCTGCATTTTGTCGGTTACTCATGTCTTTCCTTGTTTCTGTTCACAGTTCTGGGCTTATGAGCGACTCCCATGCCTGAGGCCTGTCACGACCCTTGGCCTAGATACCTACCCCAGGGGTCGTCGGTGGCATCACAGCACTTTGGAGGAGGTCCCTGTATCTGGCAGCTTCGCACACTGCCGCATTCAGCTGGAGCTGATCACCGCTGCAGAGGTCGTTTGGACTCCCTATCTTTCGGAGCATCTATCTGTGGGATTCATAGATGGGTATCCTTCCGGCCCGGAGTTCGCACTTTCCACCCGCCGCCTTACTCTGCAGAGTGTTGGGGGCTGGGTGATGTATCTGGGAGAGCGCGCATTCAGATGTTTCACTGGAGAGATCCGCATCCCGCACTCCCTTCCTTTCACCACCTCCTGGCCATTGGATTCTCAGCCTTCGGAGATCATGCTCGCGGGGGAGGATGGTCGGATGCTTTCTACGGGTCCCAGTACGAGCGAGGCCTTTCGCATCTGGTGGGTGCCCCGCACCATCGGTCCTCACACTCGGGCCACATTCTTTCTTGGAGACATGGTTCCCGGCTCGGTGATGATGACCGATTGGGCTGCCTGCGTTCGGAGTCCCACTCATGCTGAGCAGATTGCCACGCTGACCCGCCAGGTGGAGCAGTTATCCCTATATCTTCGGGTGTTAGGCCGGACCCCAGAGGATGCTTACGCCTACGATCCTGACAGTGCGGGTTATAATGCAGGCCTGAGCTCATCTGATGCCACAGTGCAGCCATACATTCCTGACATGAATTTTGGACCTCCGACTTCGACGACTCCAGGGGATCAGTTCGAGGATCCCGCCTTCTTGGATGACCTTACTTTTGACTAGATTAGGCTAGGATATGACTTTTGTACCTGCACCTGTTTAGATTTCTTTTCCATTTCATGCACTATGTATTGAACTTTTTATTCATTTATGCACAGTTTTTTTATCCTTATGAAATTCAATTGCTCTATTATTAACTGTCCGATGCATGCTTTTATTTATGGATAGAGAGTGACCCCTGTACAGTATTTTTGATACTATTTTTTCACAGATGTCGTCCTCAGATGTTATGGTACGTTTGGATTCCATTCCTCCCACAGGGTTGGTCGGCAGTCTCCTCCGCTGGTTGGACAGTTTATCGCCGGCCGACAGGGTTATCGCAGATGGCCTTTTGGGACATTCTTGGTCCTTATTATCCTTTCAGGTGCCAGCGGGCTTTGTGGAGGGTATTCTGAGCTATTGGGCCCCTGACCGTCAGGTGTTCAGATTAGGGACAGTAGAGCTGACCCCCACTCTCGAGGAGTATGCTCGCTTTACCGGCTTGCCTTTGGATAGACCTTGTGCTAGGGTCACAGCTGGTTCCATGCGCCGTCAGTTCTTGACTTTCACCGGTTTGCGGAGGACAGTCTTGTTATCGGTGATCACCTCAGACCATCTAGTTCCCCTACAGTTCCTGATTGCCCGATTCGGCTCACCCAACAGTTTTCACCTATTTTCTGGTGATTTTTCCGTATCCGAGGAGCGCTGGGGTGCTTTGAGATTAGACGTTTTGATGGCCTGTATCATCTCAGTTTTGTACTTGCCTGCAGGACCCGATCAGTTGGACACGCGGGTTGTCGCGACCGTTAGAGCCCTTCAGGAGGATCACACCATTCTTCCCATGATATTGGCGGATACTTACATGTCAACCTCATATTGCCAGTTTTTCCGAGGCAGAGTATTCAGAGGGAGCTCGACTTTGTTATACGTGTGGTTCATGAGTCATCTTAGTCCCATCGACCATTTTCGTCGCCAAGGGTTTTGCTTCAGCCATGACATAGCCACGCAGTTTTCGTTTCGTCCCGTGAGCTGTACTGATGTGGCCTCCTGGACATCATTTTTATCGGTCATTGAGGATCCCTTTCATCTCCTTGTCTATTCGGGTTATTGCTCCTTTATGAGCTTCTTGACTCACGTGCCCAACCTGGATTTCATCCCTATTGCTGGCTTGAGGGGCGTGACGACTTATCATCCCTTGGCAGTTACAGGACAGTTTGATCAGACACAGGATTTTCACCCTTTCACGGGTGCAGCCGCCTACCGATTCCTTATATCATCCCAGACAAAGAGGGATCTACTGCGGGTATACGATCTTTGGTCTCGCAGGATCCTTGCCGAATATAGTGAGGGCTGCCACATCCAGACATTTGTTTACGTGCAGTGGTTGCGCGGAGACTTGGATCCGGCTGGTTTGAGTCAGACTGGGGCCTTTGATGATTCTGGAGTGATTTTTTCAGATGATACCACAGATCATTCCATCTCAGCTGATTCTGCCCCAGGTCGGGTTACTGAGGATACCCGACTCCGCCTGGCCTTGATTACTACTGAAGCTGAGAGGGATGCCGCTCTTGTCGTGAGAGATGATGTCATTCTGGCTAGAGACGCTGCCATTGCTGACAGAGACGCCATTGTATCTCAGACCAGGTCAGTTATAGATGCTCATTCTGGGACTGTCAGCCGAGCCACTGCTTTATTGGACCGCATCAACATGATGGGGCAGCAGATTGCAGGGGATGCTGATGCTTCAGATCTATCCACCACTTTATCCATCCTGCTTCAGCTAGTTTCAGATTTGTAGATTATTTTATTTCCTGCATAGACTATGTTAGTTTCATCGGTTATCGAAAGGGAAATCTTGTAATAAAATGACTTATATATACAGACATGCATTTAAATATAGTCATTTTCCTTTTTTGTCGTATCGTTGCCTTTCATTGGATCCTCATTTTATCCAGTTGACCACGATTTTGACATTTCACTTTCTTTCTCTTCTCAAGTCTTGATGGAGATCTGACAGATATTGTCGTAGCCCTGTCGATTTTATCGGATTGGGTCTTAGATTTTGGATAACTGTCTGGTTGGATCAGGGTTATGTCATTTGGGATGAAGCTGGTTAGGTGGCTGGTTTCGGGAAGGTTTTGAGGGTGTAGGAAGGTTTATCTGGCTGTTGGGAAATGGTTCTGTTTAAGGAAAAGATTATTTTTAATGGATCGGACCGTGCCGTGATGGCTACCTACGTACCCCCACAAGTTGGGAGATCAGGTCCTACGTAGTTCGTTTCTCAAAGAAAAAAGGAGAAATCGATTATTCAAGCGTATAACCGCTTCACCGAGTCGGAATTGAGGGGTTGTGGAAATACCTCCCCATCCATTTCTTGCAATATGAGGGCTCCTCCGGATAGCACTTTCTTAATTACAAATGATCCTTCCCAGTTCGGGGCGAACTTCCCCTTGGCTTCGTCTTGACAAGGCATGACTCTTTTTAGCACCAAGTCATTTTCCTTGAACTTCCGAGGTCTTATCCTTTTGTCGTATGATCGAGAGATCCTTTGTTGATATAACTGACCGTGCCAAACAGCAGCCACCCTCCTTTCATCAATTAGGGCCAATTGGTCGTATCGACTTTGCATCCAATCCTCCTCGCTTATCTGAGCATCGATCACTATTCTGAGGGACGCCATCTCAACTGGCAGAACAGGCTCCATTCCATACACCAAAGCGTAAGGGGTTGCCCCTGTAGAAGTACGCGTTGACGTTCGGTATGCTAGCAGGGTGAGGGGTAGCAAATTCGGCCATCCCCGATGATTAGCAGACATTTTCGCCATGATCTTCTTGATGTTCTTATTTGCAGCCTCCACCGCACCATTCATCTTAGGACGGTAAATGACGGAATTGAGGTGTTTGATCTTAAACTGGTCGCACAATCCCTTAATGAGGGCGTTGTTCAAATTCTTGGCATTGTCGGAGACCAAGACCTCAGGCTGCCCGTATCGACAAATGACATTATTCCTGATGAAACCGACGATGACCTCCTGAGTTACTTTGGGAAAAGAAGCTGTTTCTACCCATTTGGTGAAGTAATCGATCATGACGAAAATGAATCAGTGTCCGTTGCTTGCTTTGGGCTCTATCGGTCCGATCACATCCATTCCCCACATTGAAAATGGCCACGGGGAAGTCATACAGTGCAGTTCATTGGGAGGCGTATGGATCACATTACCGTGCGCCTGACATTGGTAACACCGTTTGACATGATCATCGCAGTCGGCTTTCAGCGTTAACCAATAATGCCCCGTTCTTAGGATCTTTTTGGCCAGCATCGGTCCACTCATGTGTGGCCCACACACTCCACCATGTACTTCGTTCATAATCCTTTGGGCCTGTGTCTCATCTACGCATTGCAACAGTCCCAACCCAGCATCCCTCTTGTAGAGTGAATCCCCACTCAGGTAAAACTTCATTGCCATCCTTTGAATTCTCATCCTCTCAGCTCGGTTTGCTTGGTCGGGAATGGATCTATCCCTTAGATATTCCCTTATGTCGTGATACCATGGCTGCTTTGGCAGAACCACCTCGTCTGATAATACTGCAACATGTTCCTCATATGCCGGAGTATTCTGTATTGCTATCTGAATCTGTGGAACATCTTTTCTTTTGATTATATGGATTAAGGAAGCCAGAGTTGCCAATGCATCGACAAAATCATTTCATCCACGGGGAATATGTCGGAAAGCGATATCTTCGAACTCTTGCATCAATTGGATAACACAACGATGGTATAGGAGTAACCGGAGCTCTTTCGTGTTGTACACCCCGATCGCCTGTCTGATTACCAATTCTGAATCCCCGAACACTGCCAGTCTCTTCACTCCCATGTCGCGGGCAAGACGGAGTCCCAATATACATCCCTCGTATTCAGCTGTGTTGTTCGAATTACTGAACTGCAATTTAGTGGCCACAGGGTATTGCTCTCCGGTGATAGAGACCAGGACCGCTCCGGCTCCTGCCCTTCAGCATTCATGGCACCATCAAAATACAGCTTCCAGAACTGTCCCTCGTTATCGCATTTCGTGTGTAAAACCCAAAATATATCTTCGCCTGGCAACGGAGTTTCTAACGCCTCTATCCCTCCTGATGGGGTTTCTGCCAACTGATCTGCAATTCCCTGTCCTTTCATGGCTTTCTGAGTTACGTATACCATGTCGAACTGTTGTAAGATTAACTGCCATCTTGACAGTCGACAGTTCAACATGGGCCTTTCAAAGATATATTTCAAGGTATCCATCCTCGATATCAGGTACGTAGTATGCCCATGTTTGTAGTGCTGTAATCTCCCTGCAGCCCAGGCCAGAGCACAATAGGTCTTCTCGATGGGAGTGTAATTCTGTTCACATTGGGTAAATCTCTTGCTGAGGTAATAGATGGCCTGCTCTTTACCTGCTTCATTTTTCTGTCCCAGCATACATCCCATCGCGATGGCATTGACCGATATATACATAAATAGAGGGATCCCCTCCTTCGGGGGTACCAGCACTGGTGCCTCTGTCAGCTGCTTTTTAGTGGTCTGAAAGGCCCTCTGACATTGCTCATTCCACTCTTGAGAAGCATCCTTCCTTAATAGTTTGAAAATCGGCTCGCATGTAGTCGTCAAGTGGGATATGAAGCGGCTGATGAAGTTTATTCTTCCCAGGAATCCTCTTATCTCCTTCTCTGTTGAGGTGCCGACATATCCACAATGGCCTTAATCTTTGCCGGATCCAACTCAATGCCCCGATCACTAACCAGGAATCCCAAAAGCTTGCCCGACTGCACTCCGAAAGCACACTTTGCTGGATTGAGCTTCAAATTATATTTTCTGAGCCGGTCGAATAGCTTTTTGAGATGGGTTATATGATCAGACTCTACCCTTGATTTGACAATAATGTCATCCACGTAGACCTCTATCTCTTTGTGCATCATATCGTGGAACAGGGCCATCATGGCTCTCTGATAAGTAGCCCCCGCGTTTGTGAGACCGAAAGTCAATCGTCTATAGCAGAAGGTGCCCCAAGGGGTGATGAAAACGGTCTTTTCTCGATCTTCTTCCGCCACCATTATCTGATGATACCCCGCAAAGCAATCCACAAAAGAGTACATCTCGCACTGGGCCGTGTTATCCACAGGATGTGTATGAAAGGCACCGAAAAGTTATCCTTGAGACTGGCCTTGTTTAGATCTCTGTAGTCTACACATACCCTCACCTTCCCTCCAGGCTTAGCCACTGGGACTACATTGGACAACCATTCTGGGTAAGTGGATACCATAATGATTCCGGCCCTGAACTGTTTGATGATCTCTTCCTTCACTTTTAAGCTCCACTCCGGTTTTAACTTTCTTAGCTTCTGCTTGACAGGCCTGAAACCCTCCTTGATGGGCAACCGGTGTACCACAATGTCGGTGGATAATCCGATCATGTCTTCATGAGACCAGGCAAAGACATCCTCATACTGGCTTAGCAACTCAGTTATTTCTGCTTTTTGGCTGGGGGTAAGGTCTGTCCCTATCTTGAGCTCTTTGGGTGCGTTAGGGGTTCCAATATCTATGGTGACGGTTTGGTCTAGGTTGGGTTTGGGTTTATCCTCGACCCATCCTTTGATCTCGTCAGGCGCGTCGTCGTAATCTGTCTCGTCTTGCTCAATGCCCATTAAATCGAAATCCAGCTTAATGTCAAAATCATAATCATCATTCAAATTTGAAAGACCGTTTGTTAGGCAAGGATTACTCAAATTGGTACACCTGACATGAAACAAAATACTTGTCATATATAAGTTATTTTCCACAACGATCACATTTTCAGATAACATGAAGAAACGACATAATTATGCAAAATACAAAACAACAAAAATAAACTCCTTCATCTTCCCATCCTCTGGGGTCTACCACCCTGACGTCGGGTTTTACCCTTGTTTGGATATCACTGGTTTCATGGTCCAATTGTCGACGGTCAGGTCAGATGAAATGCGCTGTATAAAAGGGGGCTTCACATCGGACACTTCCCCGATGATTACGGCTACGTCGCCTGAGTCCCTCTTCCTACCTTCTTCAGGAATAATTAGCCCTGCCCAATCGATGACAGGCACATCTTGTTGGGCTCCCGGTGGCGTGACAACATCCGTCCCCTCTCCATTGCTTGTTAATTGTCCGGGGATATAGCACCTGGTTTCAAACTTTTGTGCGACCTCCTGTAGGAAACTTTCCCTCTTGGTCGACTCATCACTTGCGGGGGTTAATTCTTCATCCCCTGACTCAATCACAGGCTCGCTAGTCCCCTGTTCATTGTTGACCTTGGTCACCGGACTGCCAGCCAGTCGAATCGGGGCTACGCCCTGCCGGTGTCTCCGTGTTATGCCTTCATGATACCCCAACCCTACTTTACCTATCTGATGGGGTAGTTGAATGGGCTCGGTGATTCCTTGGCTACTCTTTCCTAACCCCTGTCCAGGCTGGAATTTCATTTTCATCATTTCTTTTGCAACGAAGGTAAGTTCTGGAGAGACCTTAGGTTTCACGGTTGGGGCTCCCAGGCATCTGTAGTGGGGAGTGCTGATTTCCAGCGCCTGAAAACTGGCAGGTGCCGCCGACTCGTCCACATTAATCACTGGCAGGCCATTCCTGGGAGGAGAAGGGTCATCACATTCTGCCGAGATCGTTACCAGATTCCCGTTGATGATTAGTTTGATTTGCTGGTGTAGCGTGGAAGGAACTGCCCCGACCATGTGTATCCACGGCCTCCCCAATAACAGGTTATAACTGGCCGCAATGTCTAGGACTTGGAAAGAGATATCAAAAGTACAAGGTCCTATTTCCACCGGCAATTCTATCTCTCCAATTGTATCCCTCCGGGAACCATCGAAAGCTCGCACCACCACATGATTGGCCCGTAGGCGCTTGGGATTGATGTTCATCTTCTGCAATGTACTGAGGGGACAGATATTCAACGCCGATCCCCCATCAATCAACACCCCATTCATGATATAACCTGAGGAGATTACCGCAATATGTAGCAGTTTTCGTCATCTGTAAATGATATTACATCACTTTCCAACAGGTGGTCCACCAGATGGCCGAAACCTTCCTTGCTAATTTCTTTGGGAACGTATGCCTCCTCTAGGACTTTTGCCAGGGTTTTGCAGTGATCATTGGACGATAACACCAAGTCCATGATTGATGTCAGGGTCGACTCATCGCTTAATATCTGGATCCCCCTTGCTTCCGGATGATCCATCCTCTTCAAAAATTCTATGGCTTTCTCCTCGGAGATCTCTTCATTTTTCTTCGTTTTGTTCTCAAGGACTCGTCCAGGAAGATACAAAGGATTCCCCCTTGTTGTCACAGAAGCACAACTGGCCGCTTCCTCTGACACCCCCCCATAATTCCATGGTACCGTCTTTAGACTGCTGACAGGGATTTGTGGTCTCGCTGCAAGGATGAGGGGTTTCGGAGCCGCCAACTTGACAGGTCCCTCCGTGGTATTTCTACTTACACCCATCAACCTAATGGGCGCTCCCCGTGCACTCCAGTGATCACTTATCATGTTGATAATTTCATCAATTTTCTTCACATAATTCAACCTTGGCGGCCCCTCGGCTTCACTGGCTTCTGCCACATTGACCCCCCTCCATCATACCTAGGTAGGAGATTGATTTTAACATTTGGGGAGTCTAGCTATTCCACCACAATTTCCCCATTATCAATCAAGTTCTGAATTCTGTGCTTCAGCGTCCAACATTCTTGCGTATCATGACCAGGGGAACCTGAGTGGTATGCGCATCGCTTGCTTGGGTCAAACCTTCTTCCCTTCGGGTCACTTGGGGGTGCCAAATCGACTATCTTCTTTGGGGCTATCAATACCGCTAGAATCCGCTCAAGAGGATCCCCGAGTGGGGTGAATACTCGATTTTGCGAGGCCTCGAATCTCCTTCGCCCTTCCGCCCTCTGATCAGTGAAGTTAGGCTGTCGGGATGGCCCCACTCTCTGCACCTGTACTGGAAGATTGTTTTCTGCCTTTCTAGATGACCCCTGAAGGATGAGGGAAACATCCTCCTCCTTTTTCTTTTGCACCCTACGGGGAGCGCTGCCATAATTTTCACTCTGTATTTGTTCTGCAGCCGTTTTCAAAGCCGTGAAATCCCGAATCTTACCAGACTTCAAACCCATATCCACCATTTCTCCGTGTTTAATCATCTCGGCAAAAGGCCTACCAATCCCTGATATAACTCGCTCGTAATAAGGGGCCTCTTGAATATCCACGAAGGTCATCACCATTTCTGACTCACTCATTGGGAGATTTACCTGTGCAGCCATGCCCCTCCATCGCTGTGCATAATCCCTGAAAGATTCCTTGGGTTGCTTCTTAATCTTCGTCATTTGGTATCTATCAGGGGCCATTTGTGCCTGGAAGCTATACTGTGTTAAGAAGGTGTGGGCCAACTCCTCCCAATTGTGGATCCGGGCATTATCAAGATGGGCATACCAGATTCTCGCTTCTCCCGTCAAACTCTTTTGGAAAAGTTGCATCCTTAGGCCCTCGTCTTCTGCATAAGATCCCTGCTCCCCAATGTAGATTTTTAGATGGGTATAAGGATCCCCCTTCCCATTGTATTTCTCAAATTCGGGAATTTTAAATTTCTCCGGGTATCTGGTTCCGGGGAAGACACATAGATCCGAATAATTAACCCTGCCTAGGGACCCTATGCCTTTCATAGATTGGATAGTTTCCTCCATTTGTTTCATTTTATTTCGCAGGTCATCCGTATCTCCCTCTTCCAGGATAGTAATCACTGTCTTGTTAGGTACGGGAATGGCCTTTGGGACGACTGGCTCGCCCTTAGGTTGGGGTGGATCCTCTTTAGGTGGATCCTGTCGAGGTAGCAATTGTTCCTTCAGCATTATGGCCATCTCCAACATCTGTTTTTTAAAGTCATCAAATTCCTCCCTAGATATGGAACCAGGATTAGTATGTGGGAGATCAGCCATTTCAGATGTAGAGTGTTGGGCCCTTTTAGACTGCGAACGGGTTTGAGGAGCAATCCTACAGAAACAACGGTTCGAAGTTCAGTCCTGGGGAATGAAAAATGTGGATGCATGCTAAAGCGGTAACTTTTGTGTTTTTGGGTTTTTTAATCTTTCCCTGTAAAACAGAAAGTTAGTAGTCCTTTAATGCAATAACAAAGGCTAAACACGATTTTATTATGCTTCCCCAGCTGTTCCCTGCAAAACATAGAGGTTAGTAATTTCTCTTGATAGAAAGGGAGGCATATATGAATGGGATCATGATATTTATACGCGTGAACGTAAAAGGGCATGAAGAGACTTTTCCTGCGTTGGGTTAATCTGAGGCTAACCTATCCTAGGGTCACTCTCACGGGTTTTTCGGTATGAAGGTCCCCAAATCTTCGCAATCTACTCGTCTGAGTCCTTTCGATTGGAGCGGATTTGAGTGGTGCGTTTCCTAAGCCATCTCCGGGGAGCAGCCCCTTCGAGTCCAGTAATAAGCAACCGACAGGTTCGCCTCAAGAGGAGGTACTCTCTCAACATACATTCACATTCATCGTCCTCACCGTATGCAAATAATTTCTTTAAAGTAAAGCCATTCCATTCAAATATTCATTTATTGGACAAAACACACATTCACACAACAATAAATAAACAAAAATCGCACGTACATACACATTTATGAATTTTAAAGGATAGGATAGCATCAAGATTCGAAAGCGGCTTAAGCTCTCTAATGCTCCCCAGCGGAGTCGCCAGCTGTCGACGCCGGTTTTCGTCTTCTCCGATTTTAGCCTTTTATTAGATGATGTTTGGAAAAGGTCGGCATTAATGTCGACGGGGTTTTGAAAGATCGTTTTTTTTATGATGAGCCAATTAACCAGAGTCGCCAGTTGGTATATTTGAAATGGATGCTCCAACTCATTCGAGTTTTCGTTTTTTATAAATCGCTGGCTCACATGTGACTCTGAATTAATTGGTCTGCGAACCGAGATTCATAGAGTTCGGGGACTTGCTTAAGCGAAGGGAAGGTGTTAGGCACCCCTCGACTTCCGTGAAACACGGTTACCGCAATCTTGATACTTTCCTATCCTTTAATTCATGAAACGTGTATGTGTGCGTATGTGTGTGTGTGCCTATGTGAATGTTGTGGTGAGTTTGCATTAAGAGACCATTTGGATTTTTGGAAAAGTCGTGTTTTTTTCTTTTGGGAATGCTTTAGAATGTCCTTCGGTTTATACGAGAAAGCTTTATGAGAAAACGTTTGATTTTAATTGTCAAAACTGTGATATTGCATTAGGTGTCGTTTTGGCAAAACAAGAATTTTCTAAACCTTTGTCAAAATAGGAATCGAGATCTATTCGTTGCTTTCATAATTCAAATGATGGGCAACCTCTAGGATCTCTTTAACCCTATGCACAAAGATTTAATAAAACGTTACTTATTTTTTTATAAAACCATTTTTTGTGATGTATTAAAAATGATATTTCTTTTTGCCTTCTCGTTAAAAGGAATCGATATTCATTAGCACTCCCAATTTCTTATCCTTGTGAAGCTAATAACCTAGTTTGATTTGTTTTATGAAAATCTTTATCGTTTAGCTTTGAAATCAATTTTGGGTCATAAATCAAATCAAGCATTAAAATGCGTTGGGGCTATTCATGGGCATAAAAGCCATCAAAATAACCCCGAACGCCAACAATCACATATTTTCACTATGACGGGGCCTTAAACACGATTCTCGCCTTAGCGTCGTTTTAAGGCCCGACGATTACATATTTACAATGAAAATTACATCATTCCTACTTCTTACATCAAAAGAGGTCCATCATCGGATTTGAACTACGGGGTCGCTTTCCTAGGCTCACACCCAAATCTCAACACACCCACAACCGGATATTACAAGAAATAACCAATACGGATAATCTAACAATACCAAGACATCCTAAAATAGCGATCTAAAGGAACCACGCCCAATATAGCACCGCAAAACAAACAAAAAATCAATAAATAAATATCATCGGGTTATTAGGAAGAATTTTGTTCCGATGGAACCCTCACTAATAATTCCTAATTCATTGTTCCATCATCAATTACATGAAAACTACATTTAATTCAACCAAAGGAATATGATAGAAATTGCAAAAATAAGAAGATTTTTACCTTGCAAATGAGATCAAAGTGGATGTAAACTTGTGTATTTTGAATAGAAGAAGAAGTATAGGTGATACAATCAAATCAAAAGAATATTATTCCTCTCTTTTTTTTCTTCCTTTCTCTCCTATTTTATTGCAAAACTATACTATTTCCTCCTTGAATTTTCGTGCTGCTGCTTATTCTTCTGCTCTTCCTCTCGCCTGATCTAACTTCTCTCTCCCTCTGCATCACGGAATGAAGGAAATGTGCTGAAGTAGGCTGGCTAAGCCCAGCCGCAGATTGATCTACGGCTGGCCGCAGATCAATCTGCGGCTGGCCTTAGCCCGCTATGCACTCAGCCCGCCATGCACTTTAGTTATTTAATTCTCCTCGGTTTCCGCACCGCACCTCGATCTTCGCGTCGTGCTGTCGGTTTTCGCCGAAAGGCTTGTATTTTGCAGTCCGGGAATTACTGTGAGACGTGACACATTATTCGGGAATGCTTATTTCGGATGGCCTTGTTGTCACGTCGGTTTTGACTGCAAATCGTCGCAGTGGCGTCGAGTGTTCGCACTTTTGCCCATTCTTCGCTCCCGCAGGCCGGTTCAATTGACGATTTTGCCCTCCTGTCACGGTTAGCATAGGGAACGCAAAATTTGGGTGTCTACATATAACATTAAAACTCTTTTCTCAACAAATGAGGGTTTATTAATTACCTATATATAGAGCTGCAAACGAACCGAACTTTGTCGAACTCGAATCGAACTCGAACACTTTTAGTCGAACTCGAACATGTTCGAGTAACTTGATCGAACCAACAACTATGTACGAGTTCGGATCGTTTGGTGTTCGCGAACATGATCGAGTTCGCGAACAGTTTGCCAACAAGTCGAACATAAGGTTGTTCGCGAACATGAACAGTTCACAAACACATTATCGAACCAAACTTATCGAACCGAACTCGAACTTATCGAACCAATTATTTGAAATAACCAATTGTTTTTATTTAGAATTTTAGAAATAATTTAAACATGTAATTAAGAAATCGAACTACTCGAACCGATCTCGAACTTATCGAACCGAACTCGAACATACCAAATCGAACCGAACTCGAACTGTTCGCGAACAAAGACGAACTGAACCACATGGTTCGCGAACATGTTCGATCGAGCAATCGAACGGAACATTATGTGCGAACTCGACTCGACTAGGCGAGCAAGTCGAACTCGAACCGGTTCGCGAACAGTTCGGTTCGTTTGCAGCCCTACCTATATATGTATAATGACTATTGTTTATTAATTACCTATATACTTGTAGTATATCCCGTACAAAACACGATATTTTAATTATTCTTAATTCTTAAATTTATATTTATTTTTGATTAATATTTTTAAAATAATACTTTGAATAGAATAAATAATATTACTTTTGACTTAACAGACTATTTTGTTTTTAATATATTAATATTTTAAACTTTTTTCAATTTTTATTTATTAATTATTTATTTTTAATGATAAAATTTTCTTTTACTTTAATATAATTACACTCATATTTAATCAAGAGTAACAAATTCAAGTTAAGTAGGTTAATCTATTTGAATTTTTTTTCTTCTCGAGCTATATTATCTAAGTTGTAATAAAATTTTATTTTACAATGGTAGCAAATTAATATTAGGTAATATGATCTAATGATTTATTGTTTGCTAATAAACTATATTATTAATTTTTATTTTTGACTCGGTGAACTAAATGAAGGGTCTTGTTGTACAATTATAATATTATTAATGCTTTGAATTTTATTTTTATAAATTCTTATTGGATAGAATAACTAAGTTTTTTATTTTTTTATTTAATAATTGACTCACATGATCGATTAGCATATTATATTTTTATTTTAATAAGACTAACAATTATATTATCCAAATACTGATTAAATCTTTCTTATACTCGAAACTATAATTATATTTATATTTTAATAACAGTAAGTTAGGTAGATGATTTTTATGATAATTTTATTTTATTCTCAAACTATATTATCTAAGTGGTAATATAATTTTACTTAAACTTGTATTATTATTTATATATTTGAATAAAATAAATCAATTAACATTAGGTAAGATGATCTTATTTTTATAAATTTCATATAAAATTAATTATATTAGAAATTCATGTTTTCTTATAAAATTATGATATTAATTATATTTTTTGAATAAAAGTAACAAATTAATATTAGGTAAGATGATCTTATTTTAATTGTTTCCTTATAAAATTATATTACTAATTCTTGTTTTTTTTTTATAAAAGTACGATACTAATTTTAATTTTTTATTTGAATCGATAAATAATAAAAGTTGACTTAATGTAAAAAAAAGTGAAAGGTCAAACTACAAAAGGAACAAAAAAGAAAGGAAAAAAAAGAAAGAAGACAAATCAAATTGTCTATTTAATTATAAGTATAAATAGACGTGTAATGACTGGATTGGTTGAAGAAGGTAATATTTTGCCACACAGCTAATGTTACCCATGGATGACTTCCCTAAGAGGATTTTTATTCTATTTACAAAGCAGATGTTACAACTTAATTCGGTGGTTTTCCATTCTTCAGGCCCGATCATGAATTCCGGAGCCGGAACCTGTGAGCTAGGCTCTAAGTCCTAAAAACCTAAGCAGTAATAATATATATCTATTATATAAAGTCGGAGCAATTAATCCGTCCGTAAACAAAAAAGTGAAGCCTTTTGGCTTACGAAAAATGTCTCTCGACTTTTAAAAAATTCTTATTTTGTCCTTTTTTATTACTTATTATTTTTTATTTATTCTTTTAAATTTTATAAAATTTATTTTATTTACAAATAAATTAGTAGGTCAGGTACAAAGTACAAACCATCCGTTTAGTTTAGTGATAACCATATCGTTTTACGTAGCTGAAAGTTGGGTTCGATTTCCATTTATAGGGGACAGTTGGTGATAAGTTTACATTATACCCTTGAGAGGATTTTAAAATTTTGATCCCAACATAAAAACAATGATTATATACGTAATGTGGAGAAGGAAAAAGAAAAAAAAAAGGTCACAAGGTCCACTGCAAATTAGGCATGGGAAATAAACATATATGAGGTTTCTAATTTCTTCTTCAGCGTTTGTAACATATTATCTCCAGCCTCCTTATCTTATTTTCAGTAAACTATTTTGGTTATCCTGCTAAGAATATGAGATAGACTATCCCCAGTCCCACAACGTAACAATATCCCATCTGCACGACTTCCCAAGTAAAGCCACTCGTAAAATCTAAATCATCATCTTCTTGAAATACTTGTGGTCTTGTGGAACTAAGTGTCATTGCGCCTGCGCACCATCTTCACACTCTTTGGCCAATGGTTTTCCACATAATGCTGAGTTGAGTTCCCAATGTACGAACTATTTTCAAAAGTATTAAATTGTTTGCCCAAGGGATGTGTCCAATGAGGTGATTGTATGATAAATTTAGGACTTCAAGAAATTATATACTTCCTCCTTTTTTTTTAATATAAATTATTTTAGAAAAGTATTTTCGTCTCTTAATATATGACGTTTGAGAATTTCAAGTAAACATTAATCGATTAGTTTCTGATATTACCCTAAGTATTAAATATAATTTTAGGTCTCTTACTATTTTTTATTCAATAAATAACATTCTTTTTTTTCAATACAAGAATAATATAGACAATTGATATTATATTTAATTCTATACAATTATTTTTTTAATATTTGTGCACAACTTCGAGTTAGATGAATAGTTGTAAAATCAGTTAGAATTCTCTCAAGTTCAATCTCCACTCCTTTCGTCACCAAGGTGACAGAATCATAGTAATAAGACCTTCGCCCCAAATACCCTCGTCTTATTCTACTTTCATCAATATTTTCATCATTGAAACAAAATTTCTAAAATAATTTTCGGGCAACATTCCGGTGAACTCATTGCCGGAGAGGTCGATGATTGCCAATTCAGGGAAAGGATGTTTAGTCTGGGAAATGTTGTCTATAGGGCCATAGAATGTATTAGATCTCAAGAGA
Organism: Aralia elata; assembly: GCA_034770075.1. Taxonomy (NCBI): domain Eukaryota; kingdom Viridiplantae; phylum Streptophyta; class Magnoliopsida; order Apiales; family Araliaceae; genus Aralia; species Aralia elata. The sequence continues at coordinate 15,543,134 of CM068382.1, read as the reverse complement.
ACTTGAAGGTATGGAAAAGTTTCAAGCCATGGGGGAAATGTATCTTTAATGATTGTTTCCAAAATCAAGAAGAATCAAGGACTTGTAAGCTTGTACAATTGCACAAACTACTTCCAATTGATTGCCATGAAAATTAGGACTCCTTAAGTTGCAGTTTGAAAATGTTGATGCGACACAAAGGAAGATGGGTAAACAACATAATAAACAATTATAAGAATTGAATTTGAAATTTTGCGATTGCAAGTTTACAATTCATAATATTGGTAAGTAAATCTCATAATTTAACAAATCGCATTCACTCTTAAAAAAGTCAATATAATCCCTTACTTGTTCATTTCGTGCCTTTGTAGCTTTAGATATTTTCGATACAGAGATTGAGAAAGCTTTTGGTCAAATTGTAATTAATCAGAACTTGAGGCAACAATATACAAGTGTATCAACTAACTATCAAGGACCCAAGAAAAGCTTATGATTAACAATGAATAATCAATTGAAATTTTGTTAATACTAACCCAACATCAAACCATGTTACCTTATTGCTTCGTTTCGTTGGTCACTGTTGTTAACTTTTTGTGACAGAGATATATAACAATTCATTTCTGGCGAAATGGACTGTTTTGGATGGGGCTTTTTTTTTAAATGTTGTACGAAAAATTAAAAGATAATTTTGACTAGATTTAACTAGTCTCCACGATGAACGAACAGTTGCTTACAATCCCCGACGCTAAGCAGCTTCGATCGACATAATTCTTCTTCATATTGACATTGGAGTGGGTTGTCTCGAGCTTAGTTAGTATAATCATCCTTGTCGTGGACTAACTCCCAAGCTCTGATACCAACTGACACAACAAAAGATGGGTAAACAACAGAAATAATCACATGAATTAAATCTGAAAATTTGTGATCACAAGAATCCACAAAGGAATGCACGAAGACGACAATGTCCCATGCATTGAGTGAATTGTCATATAAATGGATTTGAAAGAGATTTTGAAGACCAGATATATTGTATGGCAATAGGTCGGTCAATGAGTTACCAAAAAAGTTTAAATTAAGAAGTTCTTTCAAGTTGACAACTAAAGAGAGAAAAAGACCATTTAAAGGGGGATGGTCTCATGGGCAATGATTCGTGGTTAAAGGGGGATGAGAATTCCATCATTCCAACCCAATCTCGTTGATGAAATGATCCAATGGTATAATGGGTTGCACATTTACATGATAGTTATTAAGAAGACAAACAATAATCCTACGGAGCCTAGGCCCACAAACGAAATGATAAAAAAAGCCCAAAAAGCCTAACTTTCATTACAATGGCATTCGCAAAATTATTGTGTAGTAGCTATCTCATCTGCATAATAATCATGTGGTAGCTATACCCGTCTGCAGGATTATTATGCGATGCTTGCGTTACCCTACATCAAAAATATTATCTTCATTTTTCTCAGATTTGTTGCTGCATCTAACTCCATTGAAGAACACAGTTCTGGTGAAGAAGGTCTCTTATTGGTTACAGATTTGTCATTTATAATTCACAATATTGGTAAGTAATATATCATTCAAATTACATTTTCATCTTACATATGAATTTATTTGATATTGAATCGTGTCATTCCATATCACTTTTTGGTGAAAATATTTGTGATAACAATAATGATGTTACTAGTATTGCTCAAGATGATACTCTATATAGTGGGCAAATGTTTGCTACGTTAGAAAAAGTTGAGAATTTTTATAAAAGATATGCCCAACGTATTAGATTTGAAATTAGGATTAAAACTAGTAGGAAACATGCATGTAAACTCAAATGAGTATTGTTCTAGGTTATACCAATGTAGAAAAGCGAGATATGAAGTCGTTAGAATTTTTTTTTTTATAAATAATGGTGATGATGAGGATGATAATGATAAAAGGATAAAGAGAATGATGGATTTTATGGGTAGAACTGAATGCAAAGTAAGATTCTACGTTGTTCATTATAAAAAGGTAGATAATTAGTATTGTCTACACCTGAGCTAAATCAAAACATGAATTTGTGACACCAAGTAAAACTTCTCAAATACAGACATATAAGAATATAAGTGGGGTGGCTAGAAATTTGATCGAAATGTTAAATAATGTCGGAGTTGGGGCAATCGGATGATGAATATACTTAGTTCAATTGGCGGTGGAACAGAAAGTGTGGGGTTTTCAGAGAAAGACATTCAAAATGTAGTCAAAGACATACGAGGCGATGCCTTAGATTCGAATGATGCACTAACTACTATAGAGTGCTTGAAAAAAGTTGAACATGAAAGTCCCACCAAGTTTTCTATCATATTAAACGAGGGGATGAAAACCGAATTGCAAGTATATTGTGGATAGATTATAGGTCAATTGTTGCATATGAAAATTTCGTGAATGTAATTACCTTTGATACCACATGTAGAACTAATAGGTACTCTATGTCATTTGTTCCATTCACTGGTGTAAATCATCATTACCATTCTATCTTGTTTGGCTTTGCATTATTGAGAGATGAGACTGATGACACATTTGTATGGTTGTTTGAGAATTGGCTAAAAATAATGAATAACAAAATCCTAATCACTATCATCGCTGATCAAGATCGAGCAATATCAAATGCAATACTTAAGGTTTTTTCGAGTAGTTATCACTTTCTTTGCACTTGGCATATAAGCAATAAATTCTCTGAAAAATTAGGACAAATCTATTTTTCACATCTAACTTTTAAGGTAAAGTTTAAATTATGTGTGTACAAGTCTTCGAGTATACAAGAGTTTGAGGACCGTTGGGAAATGTTAATGGAGGACTACGATTTGCGTAGTCACAAATGGTTGAGTGATCTTTATGAAATTAGAGAAAAATGGGTTTGGGCTTATACAAAAAGATTTTTTTGTAGCTGAAATGACCACGATCTCAAGGAGTGAGGGTATGGATAGTTTTTTTTAATAAATATTGCAATAGTACGACAGGTCTTAAAGACTTTGTTGTCAATTCCTAAGAAGCACATAACAAACAGTACCTTAGGAGGAAGGATTGTGATTATATCATAGTATAAGAGGAAGAAATTGGTGTTTGAACAATTGTTGAAGCTTTTTGCGACAAAAATTTACACAAAAGAAATGTTTAGGCGTTTTCAAGTTGAACTCACAAAATTTTTGAAGTTAACAACACGAAAAATTCTTGGGTTGTCAAACGTTGAGTGTAAGACTTACCACGTTTACAAATTCACAGTCCCTGAAGATTGTAGGAGATTTTTCACCATCAACCATTTTATGGAATCACAGTTCATTAAGTGCAACTATAAAATGTGGGAACACTCAGACATGATTTGTCGTCACATTTTGCGATTTATGATTACAAAAAAATTCATAGAAATTCCAAGTGGAATGATAGTGAAAAGGTGGACCATAGATCCTAACAAATCAAAGGTCAGAGCTCCGTATTCTATCATAACTGGGGGTGGCTATCGAGACACTCAGCTAGGTCGTTATGCTCGACTGGCTAAACTTCTTCTTAGGTTTGCTGTGGATGCGTCATATTCTCGATGTACTTTGGATATATGTTGAGGAAATGATAGAAAGGGAGAGGTCTGTAAGTGCAAAGTACAAACCAGATGAAAGAAACTGATCAAGGTTCGATGACAAAATATCCGCTGCAGTGTATAAAGGGGTCCACCGTGGAGGCTGAAGTTGATGATGACACCTTATTTGAACCAATATATTCAAATACAAAAGGACGTAAAAAGATCACACGGATCAAAAGCGGAATCGAGCAATCAACTTCACAAAAGCCATTGAGGAAGTGTGCTATATGTGATAAACTAACAAATCATGACAAGAGAAATCATTACAAAGTATTGGGCTTTGATGAGCCATGACATTTTGTAATAGTTTGTATTATTTGCGACATACATTTATTTTTTTATTTGTAGTACTTATAATTGTGGAATTGATTTTAATATTTTGTTTTCACTACAAAATGTCTCATCAGTTTGGCTTGATTGAAGGTGATCCGCTACCAGTTGTGATTTCTCTTCCAAAAGTGGGAATATGCAATTTTATGGATTGTTAGTGGTGGTTTGTGAACTTTCAAATATTTTCAATTTCTTAAATATTTTGACCATATAACTTGGTTGATCTCACTACTTTTTTTTATATAATTTGATATCTATGTTTAAGTAGTGATTGATGAAGGTTGTAGTTATAAATCCAAAAAATTCAAACCAGACTATACCAATACAAAGAAATACTTCTCTGGATCTCCTACAAATTGCCAAAATCTAAAAGAAGTAAAACAATTAACCTCTAACACAACACATTGTCAAATGTGTCATTGGATTTGTAACTGCTATTGCCAAATGTATTCGACGTTCGAACACATTCTGGATAACTCTGCAAGATACAACAGATTCAATACGTTGTGATATAACAATTGATGGGACGCCTAACACAATAATATGTGAGCACATAACTGTAGGATGTGTCATCGTTCTGAACAACACTGGAGTATTCTCCCCAACTGACAACTCGAATTACTCGCATTTGAAAATTGAAGGTGTAGTTGCTTTATTTAATTGATATGTCATTATTAACTTTATTTTTGTAGCCGGGACTATAAGCTAACAAAGATGTTGAAATTGTTATCAATATGTTTATGTAATTTGCGCTTCGTTAAACTAAGTTGGAATTGTATTTCAGTTATGATGTATTTTATAACTAACATACTTAACATCCATTAAACAAATGTCTTCTTATAGGGAGACCGATACTAGTCCTGTTTTATATACCAAGAGATCCAGAAAAAAAAAACGGACAAAATATCATATACAAAAATAAGGCATTTGTCAATCAAACTAGTCCCTTTTTAATGGAACGAAATACCATATACCTTCTAATGGTGGCAAACTGCATTTATGTAAAACTTCTCTGTCTATACGAAAGATATTAATTTTTATTTTTTATAAAATATATGTATTACATTGGAAATCGGAACACAAGTTGAAGTAACAAAGTCGTTCTGCCATGATTGTATTGTAAATGTTTCATCTTAGCAAGTTACTGAACCGGTAAAATATAAAAAACTGATATTTTCATAACAGAAAATGATATTTTCATATGAAAAGTGTCGCTATAGATCCTATAGCGACGGTTTTTCCTGTCGCTATACATCTATAGCGACACTTTTCATGTAGAAATATCAAAAAATATGATGGAAATATCAGTTTCTAAAATATATTACTTCGACTCTAAAATATAAGATTAATTAGCTTTGTGAAATGTAAAGGCAACGTATTTACTAATGGGCATGAAGGTTTAAGTGTAGACATCTGCATTTTTTGATCTAAACCGTAAGGCCCATAACGAGTGGTCGGACGGAATTTAAAGTCTTAACTTAACAAACTTCACATCATACTAGTCATGTGGGACACGTTGGCTAAAATTTTCAAGGATTTTGAATATTATTTTATTTGTATTTAAGCGCTATTTGAAATATTCCTTTTTTTCTGGAAAAAATATTTAAGAAATTGTTCTTTTGTCAAGGGATGTTAAAGTAAGAAAAAAATTCAACTAAAATTCGAAAGTTATTATTTTCTCAATAAAAATTAAAACTAAAAAAATGACAGGAAATTTTTCCATGTGTTATACGTCCCTTTTAATAATTAATTATCATAAATGTTTAAATGTCGTGATTCATACTCCACTACAACTAGTCAAGAGAGATATATACGGCAATATGACTGCTGACCATAAGGCCATGAACTAGGTCATGATTGTTTTATAATCTTGAATATTCTAAGTGAATTAGACATGGCTATATGTCAATATAAATATCATTTCAACAACAATTCGAAAGTAGTTTGTTTATTACTTACAAAATTCAGTACCTTGTAAGTACAGCATGCATATCAGGATCGTAGTAAGTTGATATAGTTTTTAATTATATTGGGGATAAAAAATATTGTATTAACTATTACAATAAAAAATTATAAAAACTTATTAATGTAATACCAAATATAATAATAAGCTATAGAATTTACTAGAGTGAAGTTGGTACGACTTCACCCTAACCGGAATCCTCACTTAATCATTGCATATAAGAATAAACATTGTTTCGTTCTCTTTTTTCATGCAAATTCTTTCTCTCTTTTTTTTTTCCTTTTTCTTTTGATACTTATCTATATTATAAATTGGGAGGAAAATGTTGACGGTTATTTTGGTGTAAACCCAAAGTGAAGCTTTTTTATTTCCTTTCTTACCCTTTAAAGTTAGTTATTTATTAGGGAGAGAGAAGAGATGAATCTTGAATTCTTGATGAACATTAACTGCAAGTGTATTGAACGTGGTGTAAAACTAATGAGAGAAAATTGAAAAGATAAAATATTATACTAAGATAAGTAAAATTTACGTGATAACTTTTTCAGTGAAATTCTATAATAACCCCCATTTTTGTGTTTTATATATTCTTTTTTCACACGCAACGCGTGTGTAAGGATACTAGTCACTTTAAACTAAACTTGGCAATTTGGTTTATAAACTGATGGGTCAACTTATATTAACTAGAACCATTTATGTTGGTTAACTATTTTAAATTCTTTGGGTTGGTTAAAGTTTGAACCCATATTTTTCAAAAGAAAAACAGGCCCAAACTAGTTAACTATATTTGACCCATTTTTATTTTTTTCAGCTCTTTAAGAGCGCGTGATACTGCTATTAAGTTTACAGACAATAATAACTAAATTATAGCCGCCACAGTTAAAAATGGGCTTGGGGTAATTAAGACAACGTATGGACCTGTAGGAGCTTAATACATTCACGTGTGGTGTTTTTCCACATTAATCAGGGCATCATACTTGTTTTGATATTTTAGTATATTCTCCTGTTAATATATTATACATTAGTATGTTTCATTTAATTTTTAGAAACAATAAATATTATAAATCATACTCCTTCTGTCCCATAATAAACATTTTAATTTGACTTTTATGATCAAATTGATCATTTTTAAAATTATTAATTAAAAATATTTATATAGAATTTTCAAATTTCAAAACTTGACACTTGTAGTAAATTCTCCATAGTTTATTATGATCATAATCACTTGACGTATTTTTTGACTTTTTTTTAAGATTTATTAATTTTAAAAATGGTCAATTTGATCATGAAAGTCAAATTAGAACGTTTATTATGGGACGGAGGGAGCAGTGTTTACAATTTTAATAATTATATTATTTATCATTAATTTAATACGTATCAATTTAAAATTTAGAAATTTCAGATTCACTTTACTTATTTAGACGACAGTAAATACATTTCACTGAAAAAATTTAAAAATTATATGGTAAATTATATCATTCTATATAATTAATTTAATTATATTTATTCTGTTATCAAATCTGGCATGTTGGTTTATTTTATTGCGACAGTAAATTTTATCATTAATGTATTTATTTGGGCAACCAATAAAAAACAGTTGGTTTGTATACTATAGTTTTATTTTGAATGACAGATTAATTTTTAAATTTTTAGAAATCTGGCATGTTGGTTTATATGCCAGATTTGGGCAACCAATAAAAAACAGTTGCGTTGTATACTAGAGTTTTATTTTGAATGACAGATTAATTTAATTTTTAGATTTGAATGACAAATTATATGGTAAAATTATATTAAATAAATATAATTAATTTCTATAACAAAATAAATACATTAATGATATATGTAATCAATAGATTACATATTAAAATCTGATTATGACCAATAAAAAACAGTTGCGTTTTTTTTATTGTTTTAAAAAATGAGGTATCAAATCTGGCATGTTGGTTTATTTTATCGCGACAGTAAATTATATCATTAATGTATTTATTTTGTTATTTTAAAAATTAGTATATATTATTCATCATTAATTTAATTGCACCACAATAATGACAATCTTGAAATTCTTCCAATTCACAATTCAAATGAATACATGAAAAATGGTTAACTAGTTTCAACCCATAATTATATGAGTTGAAACCATTTTAAACTATATTTCAAGTGGGCTATATGGTTTTGGTTTTCAAATGACCCATAACCATTTTTGTATAACCCAAAACCAACCATAACTACTTTTTGCCGGATCTACTTTAAACAGACTCTACGCACTAAAATCAATTCCTAAAAGTTTAGGTTGGCAACGAACTGTCCATATTTGGTTTCTTTTGATATTTATGTTGATTATAATTTAAATCATTCCTTTAGTTTCAGAAAAAGAGTTCATTTGAAAGACGAAAAATACCATATATAAAAAAGCACAAAAAGAGTCATATTTTTATGGTATAAAATGATAAAAATATCTTTATCACCACAATTTAATTATAATTACATTGCAATTAAACTAAGCATTTCGTAAATTTTAGGTAAACATGGAGCAACAATATGCCGGTACAATTAATTTTTATAAATGAGACTCTTACGAGAATGAAAAGATTATTATTCTTCTTATTTGTATTTCTCCTCAAGGGAGACCCATAATTAATAGAGGAAGATTCAGAAACAGAAATTGAAGATTTTATTTTGTTTGGCTTTATAAGAACTATTTTATTTTATGTGAACTCTCCCAAAATGAAATATTAGCAACAAATAGAACTATTGTGCCCCTTATATAACATCTTAGATCTTATTCGAAGGTATATATATGTTCAAATTTTCTCACTCTATGTGTTGATAATACATAAAATAAACTGCAAAAATGGTTCACTAGATGCATTGAAAGAGTTATTTTCACAAATCACACGAATTTACAAACGCAAATCAACATTCACCACACCACAAGAAAAGAGCCTATCAGCGACCGGTATCCGTCGCTGATACACATCTGCGACCGATCGCGGTCGTTGATATTAGTCGCATATAATCTGGTCGCTGGTTGAACATCAGCGACCACTATTAGCGACCGGAATATCAGCGATCGCTAATAGCGACCGACCCCGTCGCTAATCTGAGTCATGGTGAGTCAGCTGTGAGAGGTGACGTGTCCCACGGTTAGACGACCAACATTAGCGACCGCATGCGATCGCTAATAAATTCATACTACCAGCGACCGCTAGAAATATTAGCGACCGCATGCGGTCGCTGATTCTTATTTAAAAAAAAAATAATTTGGTTGTTTTGTGGATTTCCCAAAAAATCGTACCTGCTTTATATCCCAACACACATCAGTATATATATACATCCATCCATAATTTATATCCCAACACACATACGTGCACAACTGTACAGTATATATAAACATCCATCCATATGCAAACACAAAAACCAACACAATATAAACTATAGAAACATTAATAAACCAATATATATGAACTGAAGAAATATCTACAAATTGAAACCTTAAAGTAACATACAATTGTCCAAAGCGAATGAATATAAAAATACATAAATACTATATCTAAAAACAAGCCTTGCTCTTCATGCGTCATGCATCGTTCAAATTAGTAGGAACCTGTAATTAACAAAAGAATTAAACACGTTATATATGTTGATATTGGTATAACTTATGCAAAACAAAGTGAGGATAAACTAAATAATATATGATTATTTAAACATAAGTAAGACAGTATATGTATAAGTGACTAATTTGATTATAATATATTTGTACTACGATTATCTCGTCGCAATCCTGATGTCGTGCTGCTGCCGCCACTGCATCTGCTAACTCATCAGGACTCAGAGATTGCAGATGCCCGCCCAGGATACGAAGAATATCACGATCTCGACAGATCGCTCTCACACAGTCTGATTTTACAAAACTGTTGCATTTACATCACAAATTCATGTAGATGTAATCTCTTCTAATACATATATACTTCCTCTGTTCTAAAGAAAAGTATCACTTGCAGAATTTTCAAAATTTAAGGGTTTATTTAATTTTTATTTTATATTTATCAGTATATTATTGAGTTTGTTTTAGTTTAGTTGCAATGACATATATGATAATATAATTTTGATTGTAAATTATTGAATCCTTTTATTAAAGACTTATTTCGACTTTTCATAATTACTTGGTTGCCTCTTTTTCTCAGTTGGGTTGGTAAACGTACTGAACGAATTAGGTTATGTGAGGAAGGCCAATAAAAGTGTTGATGCTTCTGACTAGTGGAAAAGAAATAAGAATAAAATGATATTAAGGTTGTTAACGTAAAGTATAATATTGATGAGGGATTATATAAAAGAAGGAATATTTTAATATTACCTCTACCCTAGTACTACATCGAAAAGCATTCTTAGGCCAGAGGCTCCTTGATCCCAAATAGTACTCCAGAGCCTAAGCATTGCCGCAAAACTACACTAATCTGATTCAACGGAGTCAATTTAATTTGAAAACACTCTGACACTCGTAATAACTTTCTTACCTTTTAAAGTTAGTTATTTATTAGGGAGAGATGAAATGTGAATCTTGAATTTCTGATGAAGATATACTACAAGTGTAATGAATTGAACGTGGTGTAAAACTAATAAGAGAAAATTGAGGAGAAAAAATAGGATAATAAGATAAGTAAAATTTACGTAATAACTTTTTCTTTGTGTTTTATATACTCTTTTTTCACGCACAACGCAACGCGTAGTCACTTTAAAGAGACTACTAAATAAAATCACTTCCTAAAAGTTTAGGTTGGCAACGAGCTGGCCATATTTGGTTTCTTTTGATATTTATGTTGATTATAATTTAAATCATTCCTTTAGTTTCGAAAAAAGAGTTCATTTGAAAGACGAAAAATACCATATATATAAAAAAGCACAAAAAGAGTCATATTTTTATGGTATAAAATGATAAAAATATCTTTATCACCACAATTTAATTATAATTACATTGCAATTAAACTAAACATTTCGTAAATTTTAGGTAAACATGGAGCAACAATATGTCAGTACAATTAATTTTTATAAATGAGACTCTCACGAAAATGAAAAGATTATTCTTCTTCTTATTTGTATTTTTTCTCAAGGGAGACCCATAGTTAATAGAGGAAGATTCAGAAACAGAAACTGAAGATTTTATTTTGTTTGGTTTTAGAAGAACTTGTAAAGAAGATACATGTTCATACTACAAGAAAAAAAAAAATTCTCTCTCCAATTTACTCTTATCATAGTCATGGCTACAAAGCGGCATTGTCCACCTGAAATTTAGACAAAACACAGAATTAGTTTGTTGGAACATAAGTTTGACAGCAAAATTAAATCTCACTAACAACAATAGCTTGTCCTTACCCTTTCGAAATTATTTAAATCCTTACTATTATAGAAAGACGACGAATTCATATTGGGCTATCCAATACAAGTAATTAAATGCTATTTGTTTCTTGTTTTTGTTTACCCTGGAACGTGGCTAAAGATTATAAAGCACAAGTAATTTAGCCTAAAACATACAACAAGTTCTGGTGCCAATCTAGGAGATCATTAAAAAATCAGAAAGATAGCTCATAAAAACAGTTCAAACATATTAGAAATTACAAGATGGACAACAAGTAAATTATTTTTATGTGTCGCTTACCTTGGATCAGATGTGGCTAATTTCTTCTTCCATAACGTTTGTATCCTCTCCTATGTGGCCTTCTCACCTTCCTGCGAATTTCTCTTTCGACAATTCCCGTAAACCATTTTGGTTTCCCTACCAAAAATATTAGATATCCAATAAAAAATCCCAAAACAGTTCCACACCCGTACCCCATCAATACTGCTTCCCAAGTAAAACCATCCATGAAATCTGAATCATTTTCTTCTTGCAGAACTGACGGTCGTGACATTTCAACACCTTTTTCACAGTCGCTCAATGGAAATCCACACAATGCTAAATTCCCTTCATACGAACCATTTAGAAAAGTATTAAACTGTTTTCCAGAAGGAATACGGCCTTTGAGATGATTGTGAGAGAGATTTAGTGTTTCAAGAGAATTTAAATTTGCGAGCTCTTGAGGAATCTCCCCTACAAGTTGGTTCGAATTAAGGTCTAGCGATTCGAGCACCGATAGATTTCCCAAAAGTGAGGGAATGTGACCAACGAGGCTGTTATGGGATAAATTTAGCTGCCGGAGGAATTTGAGATTTCCGATTACATCTGGAATCTCACCTTCGAATTTATTGCTTGACAGATCGATGGTTGTGAGGATTGTAAGAATTCTCTCGAGCTCAATGGTCACTCCTTTCATCACCAATATCACTGAATTTTGGTAATATCTATTCCCCAAATATTCCGCTTCCTTTTTATTTTCATCAGCATATTTCATTGCTATGAAATTTTTGAAAAATAATTCTAGTAGAAAGCCAGAAAACTCATTGCCAGAAAGATCGATGATTCGCAGCTTGGGAAAAGGATTTTTATTCTTGGAGGTGGTGTTTATTGGACCATGGAATCTGTTAAAGCTCAAGACAAGAACGTGCAGCTCCGGAAGAGTTCCCAACCAGTTTGGGAATGTATCATTTATCTGGTTTTTCCCAAGATCAAAAACTTCTAACTCAGCACAGTTTGCCAACGAGCTTGGGACACCTCCTTGTAAATGATTGTCGTGCAAATTAAGACTCCTCAAGAGGTTTCCCTTTGCAAACGTGGAGGGAATCGTCCCACGAAAGTTATTCTTATGCAGGTCTAAATCCTCAAGGAATTGAAAAGTTCCCAACATATTTGGGATCTCTCCTCTGAAATCATTATTTTGATAGATCCATGACTTGCAGATTGGGAAAAGGATATTTAGTCTTGGAAATGTTGGATATAAAAATCGGACCGTGGAATTCATTGAATCTCAAGATAAGAAAACTCAACCGCGGAAGAGTTTTCAACCATCGGGGAAATGTATCTTTTAATTTGTTGCTTCCGAGATCAATAATTTGTAATCTCGTACAATTTCCCAAGTTAGGCACCATTCCTTCGAATTGATTATCATGCAAATCAAGATACCCCAAGTTGTTCAAGCTTGCTAATGTTGATGGAATGGTACCGTGAAAGTGATTCATCGATAGATCTAATCTTAAGAGGCTATCACTAAGATTCCCAAGACAATGCGGAATTACACCACTAAAGTTGTTGCTCGACATATAAAGAGATTGAAGGCTGCTAGAATTGCATATCCACAAGAATATTGATTCCTCGAGAAAATTCGAACTAAGATTAAGAAGTAGTAATGAATCCCTCCACTTGGACGACACCCACTCAGGAACTCGGCCATGAATTTGGTTGTTGGATAGGTCTAGAACCTCTAGGTTCTCCATGGCTCTCAAGAAATATGGGAATTCCTTTATCTTGAGAGAAGACAAATAAAGCATTTTGAGATTGGGGAAGGTAGCATTGATAATAGTGTTGTTAGTGGTGCTCAACCTCACTGATAGGTTGTTGTTGTATGAAAGGGACAACCCCGCGAGTTTTTTTAGGCTTGAAAACATTTCAATCTCTATGTTACCGCTCAACTTGTTCGATGAAAGAGACAAAAAACGTAGGTCCACCTGTTGAAAAATTGATTGTGGAACGAAACCACTTAACTCATTCCCATCTAAAACAATGGCTTCAAGTGAGTTGGACTTGAATTGAAACTCATCCAATTGTCCCGTGAGTTGATTATAATCAAGACCTAAAGCCTCCAACAACGGAAGATCAAATACCCAAGACGGTATTGTCCCATTGAGTGAGTTGTTAGATAAACTGAGATGGGTTAGTTTTTGGAGCCCAGTGATGTTGAACGGTAGGGGCCCCATTAACGAGCTGTATGTCAAATCCAAAGAAACAAGTTGGCTCATATTGGCAACCCAAGAGGGAAAGGGACCAATAGTCCACTTGTTATATCCGAGTGAGAGAGATCTCAAGTGTACGAGGTTTGCGAAACCATTGGGAATTTGGCCTTCTAGATGGTTGTAAGATAGATCTAGCTCAGTTAGATGCGTAAGATTTGAGATGAATTTAGGAATGGAACCTGATAAATTGCAATCACGTAGATTCAATGATTTCAAAGACTTGAGAGAGGCGATTATATCTGGTACTTTTGATAACATTGTGTTATATGAAAGATCCAACTCCCTCAGGCTAGTACTACTAGAACGATTACTAGCGCTCAAGTTGGATTGTGGTAAAACACCAGTGACATTATCATTACCACGTAACCATAAAGTTTTCAAGTTTGGAAGAAAGAAGATTTCATTCGGCAATTCCCCGCGTAATCGAGTGTAAGAAAGATCTAGAAATGTTAGAGAAGAAAAAGAAGAAAGATTTCTGGGTAAAACTGAATCTATTAAAACACCAGTGACCTTAAGATTATCACTTAACCTTAATGTTTTCAAGTTTGGAAGAAAGAAGATTTCATGCGGCAATTCCCCGCGCAATCCAGTGCCAGAAAGATCGAGAAATGTTAGAGAAGAAAAAGAAGAAAGATTTCTGGGTAAAACTGAATCTATGGGAACATAAGCAAGAGAAAGGTGTCTCAATTGAGTTAAATTTTGAAGGAGAAACTTGAGAAATTGATGCTGAAATTCGGTATTACTATCAATGAGAATGAGATTACAATTGTAAGAGAGATCGAGTGAAACCAGTTTGGAGAGATGCGATATTTCCAAGGGGACTGGGCCTGAAACTTGCAAACAAGAGAGGTTGAGATGTGTCAAACTAGTTGCAAACCGGTCAAATTCACGTGGTATGATGGATCCACTAAAATCATTGAAAGCAAGGTTGAGCCTCTGGAGGTGAGGAAGGTGGAAGAGGCTACTGTTGGGATGAAGGACTCCCACAAGCTGGCTGCAACTGAGGTCAAGCCCGATTACGTCCCCCGTCAACGGATTACATGCAACCCCGTCCCATTTACAACAATCAGAACTCATTTTCCACTGATTTGTCTTTGGATAAGAAGGAGTACCATAGAAATCACAACCCGAAGAAGCAGAACTATTTATGCTCAGACTTTGCTTAAATTGAAACAAAGCAAGACACAAATGATTATCAGGAGCATGAGCAGAGGAAAAGAAGATGGAAGATGAGGAATAAACAAAATGATGAAATTGTAAGAAGATGATTAGGAGGATTGGAGTAAGCCATGGTAATAGTACTGATGACTGCCCCATTTTTAATTTAGTTTGTATATATGTTGCGTAATTAATTAACTCACTTGTGCAGCCTATTTATACATGCATCTGCAGCTTAAAGGTTTATCAAGCCAACATTTGTAAGCCTTACAATTCTAATCTACTCTTCATTAATTTCCACAATAGAATGGAAAAATGATGTGCAGAAAATTCTAACATTGACTGTTCCATTCTTCTTAATTGGTGATAGTTATGGTCAATTGAAACCATCCCACACTCCACAATCACTAATATTTGTGGTCCAACTCCAACAGTACTAATAAGAAATACCATTTCTTTTTTTCTTTTTCTTGTTTATCAACTGAGAACAAAATTG
Organism: Aralia elata; assembly: GCA_034770075.1. Classification (NCBI taxonomy): domain Eukaryota; kingdom Viridiplantae; phylum Streptophyta; class Magnoliopsida; order Apiales; family Araliaceae; genus Aralia; species Aralia elata. The sequence continues at coordinate 15,527,723 of CM068382.1, read as the reverse complement.
AGAGATAATTAAATAGGTCAAGTTTATAAAATATGGTCTACAAGGAATGCAACAATTCCAAATTCCAACATCTACTTAATTAGATACAACAAATGAAATATTTTTCATATAACATTCTTAGTCCAGAGGTTTCTTGATCACAAATAGTACCGCAGAGGATACAACAAGACAGGCCCAATAACAAATGAAATATTTTTCATGTAACATTCTTAGTCCAGAGGTTTCTTGATCACAAATGTACCGCAGAGCCTAAGCATTGTCACAAAACTACACTAATCTGATTTAATGAAGCCGATTTAATCTGCAGAGCCTAAGCATTGCCGCCTATTTATTGGTATAAATGCAGCTGCAACTTGAAGTTATCAACTGTAGTAATAATCTAGCCAACATATGTAAGCCTTACAATACTTATCTACACTTCATTAAATTCCTCAATAGGATGGAAAATTATGTGCAGAAAAAGCTTGCGTTGACGCCCCCATTCTTCTTAATTGGTGATAGTTATGGTCAATTGAAACCATCCCACACTCCACAATCACTAATTATTTGTGGTCCAACACCAACAGTACTAGTTAAGAAATACCATTTCTATTTTTTTTTCTTTTTCTTAGTTAAGAATTACAGTCCAAAGATCAACAATTGTTCAAAGTTCGAACTAGCTCACTGAATACAGGACTATTCATGGGCGGAGCCATGGGCTAGGGTGGGCTGTAGCCCACCTGATTTTTTAAAAAAAAAAATTAGTACTTATATATCTTCACCAATAAGTTTAGGGGGGCATCTTTTATTGGATATCTTTTTAGACATCTCCCATTTAGCTTTTTTTTTTCTTGGTATTGACTCCAAACATATTTATATTAATTATCTTAACTCCAATTTTTAAAAAATCCAAAAATTTAGGTGTAATTTGGATACATATCAAAAAATGAGTTACATCACTAGATTTTTTTAATATGTCATATGTAATTTAGATTATTTCCATAACATAAGGAATTTAAATATTTATTAATAAATTTGTGATTAGAAAGGAATATTAGGGGTCAATAAGGAGTGTATACATATATATATATATATATATAATGTTATTACTTGTAATATTAACAATATTGTAATTAAATACATGTTTTTACATATGCAACCAGCCGAAAAATATAAAATTATCTATAAAATTTGGCTCGGGGGCGCAGCACCCCGAACCCCCGTCAAATTATTTATAAGATCACAATTTTTTAACCGCGCGATAGCCCTGCCAGGAAAAAAATCCTGGCTCCGCCCTTGGGACTATTTGAAATAATTAATTTGTTAATTTAGAAAATAAAATTTCTCCGTAAAAGGTCCACTTGGATGAATTGAGGGTGTTTTTTCCATCATAAGCAACATGATCATAAGGCGAGTCCTTAGCAAACTATCTTGCTGCCCTCAGCAGATAAATGAACCCCATCCCTGGAAAAGATAAAAAAACCAATTATAAACTTTGTAACTAAATTCCAATATTTTACAGTTCCTGAATACTTAAAAATGAGACTTTTTTTTTGGAAAACAGGTGGAGTAATGCGTAAGAAATCTTACATAAAGCAAGTGGTCAACCAATCATTTTTGTGCTGAATTGCAGTCCAAAGATCAACAACCTTCACTCCCATCTCCTTGCACAACTTTATACAAGCTTCTGAATATTCTCGGCATAACTCATTTGTTCGAAGTAGCTCACTTGGACTGTTTGAAATAATTTATTTAGTTAATTTAGATGTTAAAATAGAAAACAAGCAAATAAGAAATACTTCATGGATATGCATCATAATATCTTCTGTTTTCGACAATTTTGGTCACTTAGCATGAGGAAACGTTTAGCTGTGGCAGAGCAAAAACTGGGAAGGGAAAACAAGAGTTTTCGAACTATGTGTCATATCATATCCTTTTCCAACCCTTTCAATAGATAAACATAATCTGTGATTTTTCTTGATGGTTTTCATAAACATAAACATATCTTTATTTAGGTAAACCTTTTTATTTTTTAATTATTTCTATTAAATTTGCAAACAAAGAGGTGATTTAGAATCCTACTACTCTGTTCTACTTTGGTTACCATCAAAAGAAGCAATCTTATCACTATCGCACTCAAAACGATGCGTACAACTCTTTATTTAGGTAAACTTTCTTATTGTTTTATCAATTACTTCAAATATGCAAACAAAGAGGGGAGTCCTACTAGTTCGTTCTACTTTGTTTAGTATCAAAAGGATCAATCATATCACCCTCGCATTCAAAACTATGCGTACAACTCATGCAATTATTAATTTAGGTAAACCTTCTTATTATTTCATTATTTCTTTTAAATTTACAAACAAAGAAGTGATTTAGAGCCTGATTACTTAGTTCTACTTTGTTCAGCATCAAAAGGAGCAATCATGTCACTCTCACATTCCAAAACGATACGTACAACTCACACAAGGCTTGATTAAGGTAAACTTTCAAATTATGTTTACATTTTAGTGACACTCAATAGTCCATAAAAGATTTTCTTTTCTGGTAATAATTTACATTATCCAGTGACATTTGATTCTTCCATTTTCCTTTCTTCAATAATTATAAATTTAGAAAATGTTTTAGTACCTAAGGCTTAACGTATAAATCTGTCCGTTCCTCATTGATGACCAAATTAATAATTACTACGATGGCTTTAGGATTTAAACAACGATATAAAATTAACCAAGATGTGATCTTTACGGAGTTTATCAACTAGTAATCAAAGCCAACATATATGTAAGCCTTACAATACTTATCTACACGTCATTAAATTCCACAATAGGATGGAAAATTGATGTGCAGAAAAAGCTTGCGTTGACGGCCCCCATTGCAAGCCTTACAATTCTTATCTACACTTCATTAAATTAATTCCATTCTTCTTAATTGGAAAAGAAGAATTGATGTGCAGAAAAAGCTTGCGTTGACGGCCCCCATTCTTCTTAATTGGTGATAGTTACGGTCAATTATAGGTGGTATACATGCATCTGCAGCTTAAAGGTTTATCAACTAGTAATCAAGCCAACATTTGTAAGCCTTACAATTCTAATCTACTCTTCATTAATTTCCAGAAAAAAAATGGAAACCTGATGTGCAGAAAATTCTAGCATTGACTGTCCCATTCTTCTTAATTGGTGATAGTTACGGTCAATTGAAACCATCCCACACTCCACAATGAATAATTTTCATAGTCCAACTCCAACAGTACTAGTCAAGAAATACCATTCCTTTTTTTTTCTTTTTTGCATTTCTTGTTTATCAACTGATAATAGAACTAAGAGATAATTAAATAGGACAAGTTTAACAAAATGTCCTCTTGTAACATTCTTAGGCCAGAGGTTCCAACTCAAAAATAGTCCCTATATATATGATCACAAAAAGTACTGCAGAGTTCAGGCATTGCAACAAAACTAAACTAATCTGATTCAACGGAGTCGATTTAATATCAAAACACTTTGACACTCAAATACAGCGTCATTACAAAGCAACATGCTAATACCAAAAGCCTAAAACATCCACAACATCATTTGGGAAATAGGAAAATTTAAAAACTTGCCATGCTTCATCAGTAAATCTTTATACAGTTTTTGCCGACTTAATGTTGGACTGTATGATATTTCTCAGTTCTATTCACTATTCTTTTTCAACTACTTTCTCGTGTATTTTAACAATTTAAAAGCCCCCTTTACGGCTTAGTTCCATAATTTATCTGTAAAAGGTCAACTCGGATAAATTTAGGGTGTTTTTTCCATCACAAGCAACAAGATCATAAGGCGAGTCCTTAACAAACTCGGTAGGCATAGATTTCCAGTGTAGAGACGGCGTCCACTCGGCTTCCTTGAGCACCTTTAGTATCTCCTGTACAACTATCTTGCTGCCCTCACTAGATAAATGAACCCCATCCCTGAAATAAAAAATACAAAACGATATAAACTTTTAGCTAAATTCCACCAAAAATCTCATTCAATACTCACTACAAGAAATATGGCTTGCAGTGAAGAACTAAAGCCTTCACAAAATATAACATGTTACTCACAAGAATATAACATGTCATTCAAAATATAAAGCCTTCACACTGTTCCTCGCATTAGATCTCCTCACTAAAAGTATCCTTCACTAAGTTAGTGACTATATATTTTTTGTGAAGAATATACTGTGAAGAACATTTTCTTCGCAAATAACATTTTACAAAGGACTAGTATCATATAGCGAAGATATGGCTTCCCTCTCAAATAACATATTGTGAATAACACATTAGTTTATGAGGGTAAAGTTTCCTTCACTAATTACGAAATATAACTTTTTAAAATTTATTGAGAGAAAAATTCCTTCGCTAAATTTTGAATTTGTGAATGACAAATGAACCTCTAAATAATCAAATTTCATTTCAAATGATAATGAATTTTCAAGTTATTCTGTGTCATTATTTTATTCTATCGTTAATTTATCATATTAATTTGTACATTATTAATTTAACGTCTCATTTAAATAAAAATAACAAAAAGGTGCACACAAATTTCATAGATACTAAAGGAGAAACCAAGTACATCATTTTCAAAAGAACATAATATATACAAAGCTTGTATAGCCAATACATAGTTACATACTATAACTGCAAGACTTGTCATCAAAACCAAGGGCATATCACCTACAATATGTATTCATTAATACAGGTAAATAAGAAAGAAAATCTCTAGCTATATAGTTCCATAGTTGTTATATCACCCTCATTATCTTCATGTCTTCAAACAAGTCAAGGTTTAGCCTTTAAACTTCATACTCCAAGAAAAGTATCAAAACTCAAGTTTACAAACATGAATGAGAGAAGAACAATAAGAAAAGACTAACTAGAAAAACTTGCATTACGAAAACAGGTCAACAAAATGTGAGAGATCAAAATATAACGGTCACCAAAATTGAAATGTTCATAGCTAGACGATAGATGAAATTATACTAAAACAAGAAGAGCGCTTTGCTCTACACTGTGATAATCATACATCACCTTTTTAAGATGTTCCTGGAATGAACACTTAAATTGAGAACGTAACGTTAAAGAAAAGACTTGGCCATAAGGTTAAGATGTCTTACCAGTATCATATTAAGTCGTCCGAGCTGTAACTAGAAACTTTACTCTGTTCTACAGGACGCCATTTGCATCCTAAAGTAAAGCACTTGAGGGTCCAAAAGACCTTGCAATTTTTCTAGTCGCAAAACCAGCATTTTAATCTCCAGACTTGACAAGCCATCCGTCTGGTGAAAAATTAACTTGACAAGCATCCCTAGCCACTACATGCACAACAAACCTCTTTTCGATCTTAAACTTCTCTTTTACACATAAAAGAAGTTGGTTATTTATACTCTGTGCTACAATATAAATCTTTTCTGGATAAAGAGAAAATGATGGCATAGAATCCATGTACTCTGCTTGCGCAATGGCAACCCATCATACACGTAAACGTAATCCCTAAAAGATATATAAAAGTTATTGCTCTTTTATTTCCCCAAGTTGCCTCATAGAGGGAAATTGATCTGATGTTACAATGAAACTCCTGTCCAACTTTAATGGCAATCGTTTATACATTATTAAGAGGATATTATAAGGAACCACTAATTGAACACAAATTAATGATCTCGTGAATTTAACTTGTAGAACTTAGGTAACAAATGGAACATGATTACTGTACGATGACATGAGAGATTGACAAAGTGAGAGAATTAGAAGCATATCTCATGTTGAATTTTCCTATATAGACACGAACACGAAGTACATTACTCAATTGCTTTGGATTTTCTGTTGTTAATAAAGGGATTAAGAAAGAACAATTGGCTTTTCTTCTATTAATTTAAAATTTAACTCTTTTGAAAGTAAAGGGATAGAGGACAAAATTGAATCTTGAAATTGGAAAATGTGGAACATATTCGAAGCTATGAAGATGGTTAAACTGCTACACATAATCAAGTTTTCATTTCTCTTTATATGTATAAAAATGCCTACTTTAGTTCTAAAAACTACCCAGACATAAACAAGAGAGAAAGGAAGGTTGGAGTATATACCTCAAAATTCATGAAAATTGAAATTGGCGCGGATATTTGCCAGTAGTAAAGATTGTTCCTCTTCCCCCCTCCTTTTAAGACTCGGTGCGTATAATATTAGATTCTGTAAACAGAATTCACAATCAAAGCTCAAAATTCTAGCATCAAAGAGTCACACCAGTCACCATGAGACACTCAAAACTCCTACACGGCAATTGAAGCTAATCTTGAAACTGCAGCAGTTGCAGAGCAGGGGAAATCGAATTTAATCGAAAAGGCTAGGAGTTAAATATTGGAGCAGGCGCTACTCTTTCACTGTCCCGCTTAAATTTTTCACTTATATTTTTCCAGAATTTTTGTAGCTTATTAATTTACTTCATAAATACATCAAATGAACTAAATAAGTGAAGCATTTATCTCTCATAAAAAAGTTCTTACCTAAAATATATTGCTAAAACAAGTTCCTTCACAAAATTTTACCAAAAAAGAACACCAAATTTATTTTCCCGCCTCAACTTTGTGGAAAAAAAATATGATTTTGTGAAGGAAATTTATTTCACTAATGAATTTATATCAATTTTTACTATTATTTTAGTTTCCTTCACCGTTCCTTCACTAAATACATGTCTTAAGTGAAAGAATTAATTTTCCTTTCACAACATCCTTTTTTTCTTGTAGTGACTTTACCGTTCCAAATCCTTAAAAATGGGACTCTTGTTTGAAACATATGGAGTACCGTGTAAGAAATCTTACGCATAGCAAGTGAGTGGTCAACCAATCATTTTTCTGCCGAATAACAGACCAAAGATCAACAACCTTCACTCTCATCTCCCGGCACAACTTCACAATTTTATAGATACTAGTCCTGTTTTAACTCGGACGAAATATCATATACAAAAACAAGGCCTTTGTTAAGTCAAACTAGTCATTTTTTAATGGGACGAAATACCATATACCTTCTAATGGTGGCAAAGTGCACTGATGTAAAACTTCTCTTATCTATACCAAATATATTTTATTTTTGTTTGTTTTATAAATTTTATGTACTACATTGAAACTGGAACACAAGTTGAAGGACAAAAGTCATTCAACCGTAATTATATTGTAATTGTTACATTTTGTTACATTAATTATCTTGCTAAGCTACTTCTATTTCAAAATATAAGATTAATTATCTTTGTGAAATGTAAAAGCATCATATTTACAAATGGGCAAGAAGGTTTAAGTGTAGACATTTGCATTTTCTGATCTAAAGCATAAGGCCCATAACGAGTGGTCGGACGAAATTTAAAATCTTTACTTAACAGACTTCATTAGTATAGCATGCATATATCACTTAATGTATCCGGTTAGGATGAAGTTGGGACCAACTTCACCCTAGTAAGTTCATATAACTTTTAATTGTATTGGGTATAGAAAATGTTGCATTAACCATTACAATAAAAAGCTATAAAACTTACAAATGCAATTTTTTTATACCGAATGAAATAATAAGCGCCTATAAAACTTACTGGAGTAAAGTTGGTGTCAACTTCACCCTAACCGGATTCTCACTTAATCATTGCATATAAGAATAAACATTGTTTCATTCTCTTTTTCATGCAAATTCTTTTTCTTTTCTTTTGATACTTATCTATATTATAAAATGAGAGGAAAATGTTGACAGTTATTTTGGTGTAAACGCCAAAGTGAAGCTTTTACTTTCTTACCCTTAAAGTTAGTTATTTATTAGGGAGAGAGTAAAGGTGAACCTTGAATTTCTGATGAAGATATACCGCAAGTGTAATGAATTGAACGTGGCGTAAAACTAATGAGAGAAAATTGAGGAGAAAAAAATAGGATAATAAGAGAAGTAAAATTTACATGATAATTTTTTCTGTTAAAATTTTATAATAACACTCATTTTTTGTGTTATATATTCTTTTTTCACACGCAACGCGTGTAAGGATACTAGTCACTTTAAAGAGACTACTGAATAAAATCACTTCCTAAAAGTTTAGGTTGGCAACGAGCTGTCCATGTTTGGTTTCTTTTGATATTTATGTTGATTATAATTTAAATCATTCTTTTAGTTTCAGAAAAAGAGTTCATTTGAAAGACCAAAAATACCATATAAAAAAAAAGCACAAAAAGAGTCATATTATTTATGGTATAAAATGATAAAAATATCTTTATCACCACAATTTAATTATAATTACATTGCAATTAAACTAAACATTTCATAAATTTTAGGTAAACATGGAGCAACAATTGCCAGTACAATTAATTTTTATAAATGAGACTCTTACGAGAATGAAAAGATTATTATTCTTCTTATTTGTATTTCTCCTCAAGGGAGACCCATAGTTAATAGAGGAAGATTCAGAAACAGAAACTGAAGATTTTATTTTGTTTGGTTTTAGAAGAACTTGTAAAGAAGATACATGTTCATACTACAAGAAAAAAAAATTCTCTCTCCAATTTACTCTTATCATAGTCATGGCTATAAAGCGGCATTGTCCACCTGAAATTTAGACAAAACACAGAATTAGTTTCTTGGAACATAAGTTTGACAACAAAATTAAATCTCATTAACAACATTGGGCTATCCAATACAAGTAATTAAATGTTATTTGTTTCTTGTTTTGTTTACCCTGGAACGTGGCTAAAGATTATAAAGCACAAGTAATTTAGCCTAAAACATACAACAAGTTCTGGTGCCAATCTAGGAGATCATTAAAAATTCAGAAAGATAGCTCATAAAAACAGTTCAAACATATTAGAAATTACAAAATGGACAACAAGTAAATTATATTTATGTGTCGCTTACCTTGGATCAGATGTGGCTAATTTCTTCTTCCATAACGTTTGTATCCTCTCCTCTGTGGCCTTCTCACCTTCCTGCGAAGTTCTCTTTCGACAATTCCCATAAACCATTTTGGTTTCCCTACCAAAAACATTATATATCCAATAACAAATCCCAAAACAGTTCCACACCCGTACCCCATCAATACTGCTTCCCAAGTAAAACCATCCATAAAATCTGAATCATTTTCTTCTTGTAGAACTGACGGTTGTGACATTTCACCTTTTCCACAGTCGCTCAATGGAACTCCACACAATGCTAAATTCCCTTCATACGAACCATTTAGAAAAGTATTAAACTGTTTTCCAGAAGGAATACGACCTCTCAGATGATTGTGAGAGAGATTTAGTGTTCCAAGAGAATTTAAATTTGCGAGCTCTTGAGGAATCTCTCCTACAAGTTGGTTCGAATTAAGGTCTAGCGATTCGAGCACTGATAGATTTCCCAAAAGTGAGGGAATGCGACCAACGATGCTGTTATGGGATAAATTTAGCTGCCGGAGGAATTTGAGATTTCCGATTACATCTGGAATCTCACCTTCGAAATTATTTCTAGACAGATCGATGGTTGTGAGGATTGTAAGAATTCTCTCGAGCTCAATGGTCACTCCTTTCATCACCAATATCACTGAATTTTGGTAATAACTATTCCCCAAATATTCCGCTTCCTTTTTATTTTCATCAGCATATTTCATTGCTATAAAACTCTTGAAAAATAATTTTGGTAGAAGGCCAAAAAACTCATTGCAAGAAAGATCGATGATTCGCAGCTTGGGAAAAGGATTTTTAGTCATGGAACGGGTGTTTATTGGACCATGGAATCTATTAAAGCTCAAAACAAGAACGTGCAACTCCAGTAGAGTTCCCAACCAGTTTGGGAATGTATCATTTATCTGGTTTTTCCCAAGATCAAGAACTTCTAACCCAGTACAATTTGCCAACGAACTTGGGACACCTCCTCTTAAATGATTGTCGTGCAAATTAAGACTTCTCAAGAGGTTTCCCTTTGCAAACGTGGAGGGAATCGTCCCACGAAAGTTATTCTTATGCAGGTCTAAATCCTCAAGGAATTGAAAAGTTCCCAACACATTTGGGATCTCTCCTCTGAATTCATTATTTGATAGATCCATGATTTGCATATTGGGAAAAGGATATTTAGTCTTGGAAATGTTGGATATAAAAATTGGACCGTGGAATTCATTGAATCTTAAGATAAGAAAACTCAACCGCGGAAGAGTTTCCAACCATCGGGGAAATGTATCTTTTAATTTGTTGCTTCCGAGATTAATAATTTGTAAGCTCGTACAATTTCCCAAGTTAGGCACCATTCCTTCGAATTGATTGTCGTGCAAATCAAGATACCCCAAGTTGTTCAAGCTTGCTAATGTTGATGGAATGGTACCGTGAAAGTGATTCATCGATAGATCTAATGTTGAGAGGCTATCACTGAGATTCCCAAGACAATGCGGAAGTACACCACTAAAGTTGTTGCTCGACATATAAAGAGATTGAAGGTTGCTAGAATTGCATATCCACAAGAATATTGATTCCTCGAGAAAATTCGAAGCAAGATTAAGATATCATAATGAATCCTTCCACTTGGACGGCACCCACTCAGGAACTCGACCATGAATTTGGTTGTTGGATAGGACTAGAAACTCTAGGTTCTCCATGGCTCTCAAGAAATATGGGAATTCCTTTATCTTGAGAGAAGACAAATCAAGCATTTTGAGGTTGGGGAAGGTAACGTTGATAATAGTATTGTTAGTGGTGCTCAACCTCACTGAGAGGTTGTTGTTGTATGAAAGTGACAAGCTCTCAAGTTTTTTTAGGTTCGAAAACATTTCAATCTCTACGTTGCCGCTCAACTTGTTCGATGAAAGGTACAATCCATGCAGGTCCACCTGTTGAAAAATTGATTGTGGAACGAAACCACTTAGCTCATTGTCACTTAAATCAATGACATTAAGAGAGTTGTACTTGAATTGAAGCTCATCCAGTTGTCCCTTGAGTTGATTATAACGAAGACCTAAATACTCCAATAATGGAAGATCAAATACCCAAGACGGTATTGTCCCATTGAGTGAGTTCCAAGATAAACTGAGAGAGGTTAGTTTTTGTAGCCCAGTGATGTTGGACGGCAGGGGCCCCATTAGCGAGCTGTTTGACAAGCCCAAAGAAACAAGTTGGCTCATATTGGCAACCCAAGAGGGAAAGGGACCAATAGTCCACTTGTTATATCCGAGTGAGAGAGATCTTAAGTGTACGAAGTTTGCGAAACCATTGGGAATTTGGCCTTCTAGATGGTTGTCAGATAGATCTAGCTCAGTTAGATGCGTAAGATTTGAGATGAATTTAGGAATGGAACCTGATAAATTGCAATAACGTAGATTCAATGATTTCAAAGACTTGAGAGAGGCGACTATATCTGGTACTTTTGATAACATTGTGTTATCTGAAAGATCCAACTCCCTCAGGCTAGTACTACTAGAACGATTACTAGCGCTCAAGTTGGATTGTGGTAAAACACCAGTGACATTATCATTACCACTTAACCATAAAGTTTTCAAGTTTGGAAGAAAGAAGATTTCATGCGGCAATTCCCCGCGTAATCCAGTGTAAGAAAGATCGAGAAATGTTAGAGAAGAAAAAGAAGAAAGATTTCTGGGTAAAACTGAATCTATTAAAACACCAGTGACATTACCATTAAAACTTAACCTTAATGTTTTCAAGTTTGGAAGAAAGAAGATTTCATGCGGCAATTTCCCGCACAATCTAGTGCCAGAAAGATCGAGAAATGTTAGAGAAGAAAAAGAAGAAAGATTTCTGGGAAAATCTGAATCTATGGAACATAAGCAAGAGAAAGGTATCTCAATTGGGTTAAATTTTGAAGGAGAAACTTGAGAAATGGATGCTGAAATTCGGTATTACTATCATTGAGAATGAGATTATAATTGTAAGAGAGATCGAGTGAAACCAGTTTGGAGAGATGCGATATTTCCAAGGGGACTGGGCCTGAAACTTTCGAGTAAGAGAGGTTGAGATATGTCAAACTAGTTGAAAACCGGCCAAATTCACGTGGTATTATGGATCCACTGAAATTATTGGAAGCAAGGTTGAGCCTCTGGAGGTGAGGAAGCTGGAAGAGGCTACTGTTAGAATGAAGGATTCCCACAAGCTGACCGCAACTGAGGTCGAGCCCGATTACGTCCCCCGTCAACGGATTACATGCAACCCCGTCCCATTTGCAACAATCAATACTCATTTTCCACTGATTTGTCTTTGGATAAGAAGTATTACCATAGAAATCACAATCCGAAGAAGCAGAGCTATTTATGCTCAGACTTTGCTTAAATTGAAACAAAGCAAGCATCTGTTTATCGGGACACAAATGATTATCATGAGCAGAGGAAAAGGAGATGGAAGATGAGGAATAAACAAAATGATGAACTTGTAAGAAGATGATTAGGAGGATTGGAGTAAGCCAAGGTAATAGTACTGATGACTGCCCCATTTTTAATTTAGTTTGTAATTAATTAACTCACTTATGTAGCCTATTTATAGGTGCTAGACATGCATATGCAACTTAAAGGTTTATCAACTAGTAATCAAGCCAAGATATGTAAACCTTACAATATCTATCTACTATTCCTTAATTTCCACAATAGGATGGAAAAATGATGTGCAGAAAATTCTGGCATTGACTGTCCCATTCTTCTTAATTGGTGATAGTTATGGTCAATTGAAACCTTTCCACACTCCACAACGACTAATCTTCATGGTCACACTCCACAACTAAATCACTGAATGCAAGACTGTTTGAAATAATGAATTTGTTAATTTAGAAGTATATGTTATGTTAGAATAGAAAACAAGCAAATAAGAAATACTACTACATAGATATGCATCATAATACCTTCTGTTTTTCCAGAATTTTGGCCACTTAACATGAGGAAATTAGGTTTAGGCGTGGCAGGGCAAAAACAGAGAAGAGAATACAAGAGATGAAATTCAGAGTTTTTCTTGATGGTTCAGCCTAGAAAGAAGGGAAGAAACCAAATAAATGACTCTCAGTACGTAGTCCATAAAAGATTTTCTTTTCCATGTCAAACAGTTAACCACCATTCACTTCCCATGTCTAACAGTGCTCCGGCTGAAATAGAAAAGAGTCTGAAGAGAGATACCGTCATATTGATGTCATTAATTCTGGATTTGCTTCTTTTAATTATTGTATCACATCTTTCTGACGTATTATTGTTTTAGTACATAACACAAATATTACTCTTCCCTTTTAGTTTGACTCCTTAAAGTCAATTTGAGATGTTTTGAAAATTCAATATTAGTATGATTTATTTACTTTATAAATATTGTAATTAGTAATAGTTTATATTTTCTATAATTGTATTGATTAAAATTTAAATATATTCATATCAATTTTAAACCTGAAAAATACCTCAACTTAATATCAAAAATGATTCTCTATTTGGAACGGAGATACTAAATTACTCCATCAAGCATTAGAGAAGGAAAAAAAGTCTTAAATTTATTTATATACTATCTATCTATCTCTCTCTAAAATTTGTATAAAGAAAAAGAAAATTTTGACAATTAGGTAGAAATACAGAGGCTTCCAGCATACATGTTTAGCCTCAATCAAGCATTAGAGAAGTGAAAAATGATGTGCAGAAAAAGCTTGCGTTTAGGGCCCCCATTCTTCTTAATTGGTGATAGTTACGGTCAATTGAAACCTTCCCACACTCCAATCTTCATGGTCCAACTCCAACAGTACTAGTCAAGAAATACCATTTCTTCTTCTTCTTCTTTTTTCCATTTCTTGTTTATCAACTGATAACAGAATAGTAAAATGTCCTCTTATAGCAATCTTAGGCCAGAGGTTTCTTGATCACAAATAGTACTGCAGAGTCCACGCATTGTTACAAAACTACACTAATCTGATTCAACGGAGTCGATCTATTTTCAACACTTTGAAAGTCGAATACAGCATAATTACAAAACATGTTAATGCCAAAAGCCTAAAACAGAACATCCACAACATCATTTGGGAAATAGAAAAATTAAGAAACTTGCCATGCTTCATCAGTAAATATCACTCCGTCCCAAATTAATTGCTCAATTTTAACTTTTTTAAGTCAAATTGACTATTTTTAGAATTAATAATTAAGCATATATAAATATATTTCTAAAATTATAAAAATTGGGGTTAGTAATAAATTGTATATACTTTCTTTTGGTTATAATCTCTTCACCTATATTTTAGCAAAAGTAGTAAAAAGATTAGTTTTAAAAATGGTCAATTTGACTTTAAAAAGTCAAAATTGAGCAATTAATTTGGGACGGAGAGAGTAGTTTTTACTGACTTAATGTTGTAGTGTCTGATATTTCTCAGTTTTGTTCACTATTCTTTTTCGACTACTTTCTCGTGCATTTTAACATTTTAAAAGCTCCCCTTTACGGCTTAGTTCCATCGAATTTCTCTCTAAAAGGATGAATTTAGGGTGTTTAATTTTTTCCATCATAAGAAACAAGATCATAAGGCGAGTCCTCAGCAAACTCGGTTGGCATCAATTTCCAGTGTTAGAATGTGTATCAAACAATGCTCTCAATTGAAAAACAAACCTGCAACTTTAATGTAAGTTGGTGTTTCCATTAGATATGTAGACAATTAATTTGATCATACTTCTCTAAAGAAATCCAAAACAGCATAAGCATAGCTACATTTGTGTCATTGATAGCTTAACTACTTAATTGGGTACTCAATTTGATTATACTTTACCAAAGAAAACAATAATTTCACTCGTTTTACAAGTACGCCACACTTTTAAAGGTACCTTGAGATGAATTACAATTTTCCTCATGTTTTTGATATATTCTGGAAGTGGTACATGAGGACCAAGCCCAGATGAATCATTACCACCAAAGTAAACGATCACCAAAGAAGGCTGAGTGGCAGAATCCTGCAATGAAGAAGCTATTAATATTGCTACTAATGCAATTATGAAATTATTTGAACTTAGAAGCAACATTATGCAATGTAAAAAAAACAGGTTACGAATACTCCCCACAAGTTTGTCATACATGTAAACAATTAAAAACCTAGCAACATGTAGACAATTAATTCATTCGTGGATGCATTTTTTATTATTAAGTGAGTATCATTATATATATATATATATATATATATATATATGTATGTATGTATATATATGTGTATGTATGTATGTAAACTGATAATAGCAAAAGCCTTGTACATCCACCAACATCAGAAAAATATTGACATGCTTCATCAGCAAAACTTACTCGGTTTTTGCTGACTAACTTATAGAAGCAACAATTGTTCAACGTTGGAACTAAATCACTGAATGCAGGACTGTTTGAAATAATTAATTTGTTAATTTAGAAGTATATGTTATGTTAGAATAGAAAACAAGTAAATAAGAAATACTAGATAGATATAAAATTAATAAAAATCTGTCCGTTCTTCATTGATGACCAAATTAATAATTACTACGATGGCTTTAGGATTTAAACAACGATATAAAATTAACCAAGATGTGATCTTTACGGAGTTTATCAACTAGTAATCAAAGCCAACATATATGTAAGCCTTACGATACTTATCTACACGTCATTAAATTCCACAATAGGATGGAAAATTGATGTGCAGAAATAGCTTGCGTTGACGGCCCCCATTGCGTTGATAGTTACAGTCAATTATAGGTATACATGCATCTGCAGCTTAAAGGTTTATCAACTAGTAATGAAGCCAACATTTGTATGCCTTACAATTCTAATCTACTCAATGATGTGCAGAAAATTCTGGCATTGACTGTCCCATTCTTTTTTCATATATAATTCTTCTAAATTGGTGATAGTTATGGTCAATTCTAACCATCCCACACTCCACAGCGAATAATTTTCATGGTCCAACTCCAACAGTACTAGTCAAGAAATATCATTTGAAATTACAAAATGGACAACAAGTAAATTATTTTTATGTGTCGCTTACCTTGGATCAGATGTGGCTAATTTCTTCTTCCATAACGTTTGTATCCTCTCCTGTGTGGCCTTCTCACCTTTCTGCGAAGTTCTCTTTCGACAATTCCCGTAAACCATTTTGGTTTCCCTACCAAAAACATTATATATCCAATAACAAATCCCAAAACAGTTCCACACCCGTACCCCATCAATACTGTTTCCCAAGTAAAACCATCCATGAAATCTGAATCATTTTCTTCTTGCCGAACTGGCGGTCGTGACATTTCACCTTTTTCACAGTCGCTCAATGGAAATCCACACAATGCTAAATTCCCATAATATGAATCCTTCGAAAAAGTAATCAATTGTGATCCTGAAGGAATACGACCTCTAAGATGATTGTAAGAGAGATTTAGTTTTCCAAGAAAATTTAGCTTTGCGAGCTCTTGAGGAATCTCTCCTATGAGTTGGTTCGAATTAAGGTCTAGCGATTCGAGCACCGATAGATTTCCCAAAAGTGAGGGAATGTGACCAACAAGGCTATTATGGGATAAATTTAGCTGCCGGAGGAATTTGAGATTTCCGATTACATCTGGAATCTCACCTTTGAATTTGTTGCTAGACAGATCGATAGTTGTGAGGGTAGTTAGAATTCTCTCGAGCTCAAGGAACACTCCTTTCATCACCAATATCACTGAACTTTGATAATATCCCGCCCCCAAATATTCCGCTTCCTTTTTATTTTCATCAGCATATTTCATTGCTATGAAATTTTTGAAAAATAATTCTGGTAGAAGGCCAGAAAACTGATTGCAAGAAAGATCGATGATTCGTAGCTTGGGAAAAGGATTTTTAGTCATGGAACGGGTGTTTATTGGACCATGGAATCTATTAAAGCTCAAAACAAGAACGTGCAACTCCAGTAGAGTTCCCAACCAGTTTGGGAATGTATCATTTATCTGGTTTTTCCCAAGATCAAGAACTTCTAACCGAGTACAATTTGCCAACGAACTTGGGACACCTCCTCTTAAATGATTGTCGTGCAAATTAAGACTCCTCAAGAGGTTTCCCTTTGAAAACGTGGAGGGAATCATCCCACGAAAGTTATTCTTACGCAGATCTAAATCCATAAGGAATTGAAAAGTTCCCAACACATTTGGGATCTCTCCACTTAATTGATTATTTGATAGATCCATGACACGTAGATTGAGAAAAGGATGTTTAGTCTTGGAAATGTTGGATATAAAAATCGGACCGTGGAATTCATTGAATCTCAAGATAAGAAAACTCAACTGCGGAAGAGTTTCCAACCATCGGGGAAATGTATCTTTTAATTTGTTGCTTCCGAGATCAATACTCTGTAAGCTCGTACAATTTCCCAAGTTAGGCACCATTCCTTCGAATTGATTGCCCTGCAAATCAAGATTCCCCAAGTTGTTCAAGTTTGCTAATGTTGATGGAATGGTACCGTGAAAGTGATTCATCGATAGATCTAACGTGTAGAGGTTATCACTGAGATTCCCAAGACAATGCGGAAGTACACCACTAAAGTTGTTACTCGACATATAAAGATATCCAAGGCTGCTAGAATTGCATATCCACAAGGGTAATGATCCTTCAAGAAAATTAGAAGTAAGATTAAGAGACCATAATGAATCCTTCCACTTGGACGGCACCCACTCAGGAACTCGACCATGAATTTGGTTGTTGGATAGGTCTAGAGACATTAGGTTCTCCATGGCTCTCAAGAAATATGGTAATTCCTTTATCTTGAGAGAAGCCAGTTGAAGGTGCAAGAGGTTGGGGAAGGTAGCGTTGATAATAGTGTTGTTAGTGGTGCTCAACCTCACTGATAGGTTGTTGTTGTATGAAAGGGACAAAATCTCAAGTTTTTTTAGGCTCGAAAACATTTCAATCTCTATGTTGCCGCTCAACTTGTTCGATGAAAGGTCCAATTCACGCAGGTCCACTTGTTGAAAAATTGATTGTGGAACAAAACCACTTAGCTCATTGCCATTTAAATAAATGACATTAAGAGAGTTGGACTTGAATTGAAACTCATCCAATTGTCCCGTGAATTGATTATATATAAGATCTAAATACTCCAACAACGAAAGATCAAATACCCAAGACGGTATTGTCCCATTGAGTGAGTTGTAAATTAAACTGAGACGGGTTAGTTTTTGTAGCCCAGTGATGTTGGACGGCAGGGGGCCCATTAGCAAGCTGGTTGACAAGTCCAAAGAAACAAGTTGGCTCAGATTGGCAACCCAAGAGGGAAAGGGACCAATAGTCAACATGTTAAATCCGAGTGAGAGAGATCTCAAGTGTACGAGGTTTGCGAAACCATTGGGAATTTGGCCTTCTAGATTGTTCCAAGATAGATCTAGCTCAGTTAGATGCGTAAGATTTGAGATGAATTTAGGAATTGAACCTGACAAATTGCAAGAACCGAGATTCAATGATTTCAAAGACTCGAGAGAGCCGACTATATCTGGTACTTCTGATAACATTCTGTTCCATGAAAGATCCAACTCCCTCAGACTAGTAATACTAGAACGATTACTAGTGCTCAAGTTGGATTGCAACAAAACACCAGTGACATTACGATTATCACTTAACCTTAATGTTTTCAAGTTCGGAAGAAAGAAGATTTCATGCGGCAATTCCCCGAGCAATCCAGTGCCAGAAAGATCGAGAAATGTTAGAGAAGAAAAAGAAGAAAGATTTCTGGGTAAAACTGAATCTATGGGAACATAAGCAAGAGAAATGTGTCTCAATTGGGTTAAATTTTGAAGGAGAAACTTGAGAAATTGATGTTGAAATTCAGTATTACTGTCATTGAGAATGAGATTAAAATTGTAAGAGAGATCGAGTGAAACCAGTTTGGAAAGATGCAATATTTCTAAGGGGACTGGGCCTGAAACTTTCGAGCAAGAGAGGTTGAGATGTGTTAAACTAGTTGCAAACCGACCAAATTCACGTGGTATCATGGATCCACTGAAATCATTGGAAGCAAGGTTAAGCTTCTGGAGGTGAGGAAGCTGGAAGAGGCTACTATTGGAATGAAGGATTCCCACAACCTGGCTGCAACTGAGGTCAAGCCTGATTACGTCCCCCGTCAACGGATTACATGCAACCCCGTCCCATTTGCAACAATCTGAACTCATTTTCCACTGATTTGTCTTTGGATAAGAAGTATTACCATAGAAATCACAATCCCGAGAAGCAGAACTGTTTATGCTCAGACTTTGCTTAAATTGAAACAAAGCAAGCATCTGTTTATCGGGACACAAATGATTATCATGAGAAGAGGAAAAGGAGATGGAAGACGAGGAATAAACAAAATGATGAAATTGTAAGAAGATGATTAGGAGGATTGGAGTAAGCCAGGGTAATAGTAGTGCTGACTGCCCCATTTTTAGTTTAGTTTGTAATAATTAACTCACTTATGTAGCCTATTTATAGGTGCTAGACATGCATATGCAACTTAAAGGTTTATCAACTAGTAATCAAGCCAAGATATGTAAACCTTACAATTTCTATCTACTATTCCTTAATTTCCACAATAGGATGGAAAAATGATGTGCAGAAAATTCTGGCATTGACTGTCCCATTCTTCTTAATTGGTGATAGTTATGGTCAATTGAAACCTTTCCACACTCCACAACGACTAATCTTCATGGTCACACTCCACAACTAAATCACTGAATGCAAGACTGTTTGAAATAATGAATTTGTTAATTTAGAAGTATATGTTATGTTAGAATAGAAAACAAGCAAATAAGAAATACTACTACATAGATATGCATCATAATACCTTCTGTTTTTCCAGAATTTTGGCCACTTAACTTGAGGAAATTAGGTTTAGGCGTGGCAGGGCAAAAACAGTTAACCACCATTTTAATGACACTCAGTACGTAGTCCACAAAAGATTTTCTTTTCCATGTCTAACAGTTAACCACCATTTTTTAGATTTATTCACTTCCATTTCTAACAGTGCTTCCGCTGAAAATAGAAAAGAGTCTGAAGAGAGATACCGTCATATTGATGTCATTAATTCTGGACTTGCTTCTTTTAATTATCACATCTTTTTGAAGTATTATTATTATTATTATTATTGTTGTTGTTGTTGTTGTTGTTGTTGTTGTTGTTGTTGTTGTTGTACATAATACAAATATTGCTCTTCCCTTTTAGTTTGACTCCTTAAAGTCAATTTGAGATGTTTTGAAAATTCAATATTAGTATGATTTATTTAACTTATAAATATTGTAATTAGTATAGTTTATAATTTCTATAATTGTATTGATTAAAATTTAAATGCATTCATATCAATTTTAAACTTGAAAATACCTCAACTTAATATCAAAATTGATTCTCTATTTGGAACGGAGATACTAAATTACTCCATCAAGCATTAGAGAAGGAAAAAAAATGTCTAAATTTATTTATATACTATCCGTCTCTCTCTCTCTAAAATTTGTGATGAGAAATCATGCTCACACAAATAAATTAAGATAAACATAAACACACTACTGTATGAGATATAAAATAATAACACCAGAATTTTATGTGAAAAATTCAACTGGAAAAACTACGGGCAGATATCTCAGAAAATCACTATGAAAATAATATAGAGATTACAAACTCTCAACTAAAAAATAAATTCACAGTTTATTTCTCTCTACACCCTCACACTCAGAATGCTAGCTTTTTTACTCTCTCGGATGCTTTTCTCCTCAACTGATGGTGTATCTTAGTACAAACTCAGGAGACACACTCCATTAAATTAAGGACTTTGCTCATAATAAATATTTCAAACTTTGCTGATAATAAATAGGCGGATCCCTTGGGAGATTTCATGGAACAAATTAAGAAGATTTGCTTTGACAAGAATGTGAAATCTCCTTATTCCAAGATTTTGATGTGCATGCATTTATTGGGGTTCCCACTGACAAACCAAAATGGGAGCCAATATTCAACAATTTGTATAAAGAAAAAGAAAATTTTGAGAATTAGGTAGACGTACAGAGGCTTCTGCAATAATTAATTTTGAAAATTTTGTAGCATTCTTAGGCCAGAATCCTGCAATGAAAAAGCTATTAATATTGCTACTAATGCAATTATGAAATTATTTGAACTTAGAAGCAACATTATGCAATGTAAAAAAAAAAAGTTACGAATACTCCCCACAAGTTTGTCATACATGTAAACAATTAAAAACCTAGCAACACGTAGACAATTATTCATTCGTGGATGCATTTTTTATTATCGAGTATCATATACTAAAGTTTTATCATACATATACATCCACCAACATCAGAAAAATATTGACATGCTTCATCAGCAAAACTTACTCGGTTTTTGCTGACTAACTTATAGAAGCAACAATTGTTCAACGTTGGAACTAAATCACTGAATGCAGGACTGTTTGAAATAATTAATTTGTTAATTTAGAAGTATATGTTATGTTAGAATAGAAAACAAGTAAATAAGAAATACTAGATAGATATAAAATTAATAAAAATCTGTCCGTTCTTCAGTGATGACCAAATTAATAATTACTACGATGGCTTTAGGATTTAAACAACGATATAAAATTAACCAAGATGTGATCTTTACGGAGTTTATCAACTAGTAATCAAAGCCAACATATATGTAAGCCTTACAATACTTATCTACACGTCATTAAATTCCACAATAGGATGGAAAATCGATGTGCAGAAAAAGCTTGCGTTGACGGCCCCCATTGCGTTGATAGTTACAGTCAATTATATTTATAGGTGGTATACATGCATCTGCAGCTTAAAGGTTTATCAACTAGTAATGAAGACAACATTTGTATGCCTTACAATTCTAATCTACTCTTCATTAATTTTCACAATAGAATGGAAAAATGATGGGCAGAAAATTCTGGCATTGACTGTCCCATTCTTTTTTCATATATAATTCTTCTAAATTGGTGATAGTTATGGTCAATTGAAACCATCCCACACTCCACAGCGAATAATTTTCATGGTCCAACTCCAACAGTACTAGTCAAGAAATATCATTCCTTTTTTTTTTTTTTTTTTCATTTCTTGGTTATCAACTGATAATAGAACTAAGAGATAATTAAATAGGACAAGTTTAACAAAATGTCCTCTTGTAACATTCTTAGGCCAGAGGTTCCTTGATCCAACTCAAAAATAGTCCCTATATATATATGTTCCAGGCATTACTACAAAACTAAACTAATCTGATTCAACGGGGTCGATTTAATATCAAAGCACTTTTGACACTCGAATACAGCGTAATTACAAAGCAACATGTTAATACCAAAAGCCTAAAACATCCACAAAATCATTTGGGAAATAGAAAAATTAAAAAACTTGTCATGCTTCGTCAGTAAATCCTTATACAGAATACAGTTTTTGCCGACTTAATGTTGGACTGTCTGATATTTCTCAGTTCTATTCACTATTCATTTTCAACTACTTTCTCGTGTATTTTAACAATTTAAAAGCCTCCTTTACGGCTTAGTTCCATTGAATTTATCTGTAAAAGGTCAACTCGGATAAATTTAGGGTGTTTTTTCCATCATAAGCAACAAGATCATAAGGCGAGTCCTTAGCAAACTCGGCAGGCATAGATTTCCAGTGTAGAGACGGCGTCCACTCGGCTTCCTTGAGCACCTTTAGTATCTCCTGCACAACTATCTCGCTGCCCTAAATAGATAAATGAACCCCATCCCTGAAATAAAAAATACAAAACGATATAACCTTTTAGCTAAATTCCACCAAAAATCTCATTCAATACTTTACCGTTCCAAATACTTAAAAATGGGACTCTTGTTTGAAACGTATGGAGTAATGTGTAAGAAATCTTACGTATAGCAAGTGGTCAACCAATCATTTTTCTGCCGAATTACGGACCAAAGATCAACAACCTTCACTCCCATCTCCTGGCACAACTTTATACAAGCTTCTGAAGCATAACTCATTTGTTCGAAGTAATTCACCGAGTAGTGGACTGTTTGAAATATATGTGTAGGTACTAAAATTACACCTTGCTAGGGTTAGGGTTTCGTGTTGGCTGGAGAGGAGAGAAATCCACGAAGAGTACGGAACTGATTGATTGATTGAAGAGGGGAGAAGAACAGGTAGGCAATTACTCCAATGACACGTGGCAGAACTCTTAGAATCCGGAAACCGGGTTAGGGTAGCAGGGATTCCAAGAGCCTTCTTGAGTCTTCGAGTTGAGAGAGAGAGTTTCAAGTGTTTAGAGCTTCCAAGAGTCTAAGTGTAATATCTTGAGAGCGATCCCCTTTTCTTAGAATAGAGGGGCTATTTATAGAGTTTTCCTGGGAAAGAATCACATGTCAGACACATGTTTTAAGGAAAATTTCCAAAATACCCTTTAATTATATTTTAAAGGAGAAATTCCAGAAATGCCCTTTAATAATCAAAGTAATGCCCAAATTGCCCTGTTCTTCTAGCCACCAATCCAATCCCTCAATCAATTCCCAAAATAGGTCGCATCCACGAGTCTTCTGCCTTGGAACACGTGGAGACTTCCCCGGGTCTAACGCATTTAATTAGGTTTTTGTAAACCCTAATTTGTACATTTAATTAGGTCACATGAACCCTAATTTGCACATGGGCCCACAATATGTTACAATAGAAAACAAGAAAATTAGAAATACTACTTAAATATGCATCAAAATACCTTCTGTTTTGGTGAATTTTGGCCTTGTTCATATGTGGAAATAATTCACCAAGTAATGAAATAATTTTAACATTTTTGGTTAACTCAGTTTTCACCATACACCTAGTACTCAATTTGGTCATACTATACTAAAGAAAACATTTATTTCACTCGTTTTAGAAGAACGTTACAGCAATAAAGGTAACTTGAGCCCCTTGGGGCCCAAACCAAAGAGCAACTTTCTTGTATATAAACCAATTAATATTTTAGTTCTTAACCGATGTGGGACTTTCCTTCCCACAAGTATTTATTATCATTTCCAATGGTGATCTTTAGGAGTTAATTTCTCATTCATTACTCCATGGATTTGAGCTTCCAAATACTTAATTTAATCTACTCATGGAGTAGAACACATTGATATATAGATTTCATTAATTATTTAATGAAATCCATAATTATTCTTGGCTCAAAATCCTAACAGATAGCATCGTGAGTTCCAACCGTTGTATCCTCGCAATAGTATATTTGCCTACAATATATTTAGAGATGATTGTAGATAGGATTCAAATAGTACTATTTTGCTTTCTTAGAATGTCCACCAATATTGAAGCACAAATAGATGCTATATATATGATTGGAAACTCATTAGCAATATCAAAAAGTCCAATTTCCAAGGATATTCAAAAACATATATAAGGATGAATCCTCAAGAGAGTTAACAATTGAGCTGTTCGATAATACATAAAATAAACTGCCAAAATGGTTCACTAGATGCATTTAAAGAGTAATTTTCACAAATCACACGAATTTACAAACGTAAATCAACATTCATCAACCGATTCAGATTTTACAAAACTGTTGCATTTACATCACTAATTCATGTAAATGTAATCTCTTCTAATACGTAAATACTTCCTCTATTCTAAAGAAAACTATCACTTGCAGAATTTTTTATGCAAATTCTTTCTTTCTTTCTTTCTTTTTCCCTTTTCTTTTTATACTTATCTATATTATAAAGTGGGAGAAAAATGTTGACGGTTATTTTGGTGTAAACATCAAAGTGAAGCTTTTTTTTATTTCTTTTCTTACCCTTTAAAGTTAGTTATTTATTAGGGAGAGAGGAGAGATGAATCTTGAATTCCTGATGAAGATTAACTGCAAGTGTAATGAATTAAACATGGTATAAAACTAATGAGAGAAAATTGAGGAGATAAAATATTATACAAAGATAAGTAAAATTTACATTGAAATTCTATAATAACATCCATTTTTGTGTTTTATATATTCTTTTTTCACACGCAACGCGTGTGTAAGGATACTAGTTATTTTAAAGAGACTACCGAATAAAATCACTTCCTAAAAGTTTAGGTTGGCAACGAGTTGTCCATATTTGGTTTGTTTTGATATTTACGTTGGTCATAATTTAAATCATTCCTTTAGTTTCAAAAAAAGAGTTCATTTGAAAGTCAAAAAATACCATATATAAAAAAAGCACAAAAAGAGTCATATTTTTTATGGTATAAAATGATAAAAATATCTTTATCACCACAATTTAATTATGATTACATTACAATTAAACTAAACATTTCGTAAATTTTAGGTAAACATGGAGCAACAATATGTCATTACAATTAATTTTTATAAATGAGACTCTTTCGAGAATGAAAAGATTATTATTCTTCTTATTTGTATTTCTCCTCAAGGGAGACCCATAGTTAATAGAGGAAGATTCAGAAACAGAAATTGAAGATTTTATTTTGTTTGGCTTTAGAAGTTGTAAAGAAGATACATGTTCATACTACAGGGAAAAAAAATATCTTTCCAATTTGCTCTTATCATAGTCATGGCTATAAAGCTGCATTGTCCTCCTAAAATTTAGACAAAACACATGATTAGTTTGTTGGAACATAAGTTTGACAACAAAATTAAATCTCATTAACAACAATAACTTGTCCTTACCCTTTCGAAATTATTTAAATCCTTACTATTATAGAAAGAAGATGAATTCATATTGAGTTTTCTTTGTACTATCTCATAGTACCTTCTTTCTATAGCATTCAGCTAAAATTTTCAATCTTTCGATTGATCATTTGTTCTTCTACAATAAGACTTTGTCATGATCTTATCATACAATCGTTTTCCGATTCTTTTTCTATCTTATGATCATTTTCTTTAACAATATTCTTATCTTCCCCTTTAATCATATTTCTATGGCTGTTCGAATCAGGTGTTCCCTGATCCTATTGCTCTTTTAGATTCGTCTTTTGAATCTTTGCGACATACCCCAACGCATTCTTTATGAATTTTCTAAATTCATTTAATATTATTTAACCCTCATTTGGGTTTATGCTTAGCTTCTTCTTCCTTTTCATCTATCTTGTTTACGGTTATAGCCTAAGGTATGCTTACCTAAGGTTTATAACCCATAACTCTGATACCAACTGTAACAACCCAAAAATCGGGACCAACTTAATCCAAAATTAGGACTAATCTTAATCCCGACCTTGTGCGTTAATTACTATCTTAATTCAGCCTTACATCATACTAAGATGAAATAATAGTTGAAAATGCGGATAATTAAAAACTTTCTATATCTTTCTTTCTATTCCCTGAATCGCAACCTTTACTATTATATATCGAAGTAAAAATGAGTATATACAACTCAATTCTAAATTCGTATTCTTTATTATATAGTATTATCAATATATTGATTTGCTCATTTTCATGCATTCAAAACAAATATTCTTTATTTATTAAATATCTCAAGGTTTACTTACCTATCAGTACACATGTCAAGAACCATCATCATGATTCAATACAATTTTTTTTTAAAAAAATAAATAAAAGGTATTCTTTTGCACGTCTCCTAATCCATATCATCAGATGGCGAATAATATCGCATTGTATCATTGACCTGCAAAAAATTTATTTTTGCAAGATTGAGCTCGACAGCTCAGCAAATCCAACAGTTTTCATGCTTCACGTAGCATAGAATTTCATGTTCAGTTCATACATCATAAACATTCTATTATGTGTATCATACATGCTGCTTTTCACATATTATATAAAGATTGAGTTCCATAACTCAATCAACTTAGTCATAAATTGACTTTCACAATTTATAATGCATCATAGGTAATTCAACATACTTATTTCAGTACAAATTACAATCAATCAATATCAAGTTCATATAGCACATAGGAACTGAAAGACTTGCCTTTCGTAGTATTCACTATCGCTTGTAGCCGTTCACGCTATTGCTTATACTCATTTACGTGAATTCGTAACTTTATCGTCTCCTGTAATACCTATGTAATATAAATAGAATTATCACATAGTTGACACACAACGCGTTCTAACGAATTTTATTCAAAACTCGTACATTCTAGATTAATATTTCAAATCTTTAATTTTAACCAAGTTGGATTTATTATTCCAAATATAGGTTAATTTATATTTTAAATTACATTCCATATAATCAATTTAAGCTTCACAAAAAAATTAAGATTAAACATATAACCACATAACATATCAAGTATGGATTAAAAATCAATATATCCAATACTTTTCATAAACTAATAAATAGTTCCCTCTTTTTTTTTCTCTTTTTTTTTCTTTCCAAATATGTTATATACCTGCTTTAATTTATCCATTATGTTATATGTTAAGTTCGTAAACACATAACTCCATCTTGATTCTTCGAATCCTTCGTGATTTACAACTAATTCCATACTTCCACAGTCCAACAATAACTAGAAATAAAAATTAAATCAATTTCTTACAATTTAAGGTTATGAGTACCTTTAACATTGAAATGAAAATAGCTCAATCCTTGTTTAAGGCTTGGTATAAGCTTCTTCTTGATGAAAAATTTGTCCCACACCTTCTCCAATTCCAGCTTATAATTACAATTCTTGCTATCTTCTCTCAATTTTGGGTGAGGTTTTATGAAGAAAGTGATGAACTATTTAAACGGATATCTTAGAAACCGAAGAAGAAAAAAAATGAACTTGGTTCTTTGCTGTAGATACCTATTCACAAAGCTTATTCAATATTAACTTACTAATCAACTATGTGGCCTGCCACTTTCACAGTGTGGGCCCAAGTGCATATTAGGGTTCACATGACCTAATTAGATTAAATGTACAAATTAGGGTTTACAGAAACCTAATTAAATGTACAAATTAGGGTTCATATGACCTAATTAAATGTACTAGACCCGGGGAAGTCTCCACGTGTTCCAAGGCAGAAGACTCGTGGATGCGACCCATTTTGGGAATTGATTGAGGGATTGGATTGGTGGCTAGAAGAACAGGGCAATTTGGACATTACTTTGATGATTAAAGGGCATTTCTGGAATTTCTCCTTTAAAACATAATTAAAGGGTATTTCGGGAATTTCCCTTAAAACATGTGTCTGGCATGTGACTATTTCCCAGGAAAACTCTATAAATAACCCCTCTATTCTAAGAAAAGGGGATCGCTCTGAAGACATATACTTAGACTCTTGAAAGCTCAATACACTTGAAATTCTATCACAACTTGAAGACTCAAGAAGGCTCTTGGAATCCCTGCTACCCTAACCCGGTTTTCGGATTCTAGGAGTTCTGCCACGTGTCATTGGAGTAATCGCCCACATGTTCTTCTCCCCTCTTCAATCAATCAATCAGTTCCGTACTCTTCGTGGATTTCTCTCCTCTCCAGCCAACACGAAACCCTAACCCTAGCAAGGTGTAATTTCTCTACCTACATTTATTTGGCGACTCTGCTGGGGAGGTGTAGAATTCGTGAAGGGTATGCCCACAACTCGAAGTGGGAGAATTACAGGAAGAGTTTCACCGACAACAAGCATCACTTCACCGGATCCGATTTTAAGGCAAGTGAATCCAGTGCTCCAAAGCGCGAATCTGGGTTTTGATCAACCCATCTTAGAAGACGTTTCAGAAAGAAGGTCAACATCACCTCCAATGGCTGATCAACAACAAACCAGTGCTAGACAGCCAAACGCAGGAAGGAAAGGCGAGGAAGTAACTGGAACGCAGACAACTGCGAATGCTGTGCAGATGGAGATGCTCAAAGCATTACAGGAGGCACGAGAAGGCCAAGGGATGATGATGACCATGATGCTGGAAATGCAAAGGAAGCAGGAAGAGATGGGGAATTTCCGCCAGCAGTTGATGCAAATCCCCACTTTCAGGGCTATGTTCCCAGGAAGTTCGCAGGGGGAACGAGCAGAAGTGGAGGACAATAGCAACAACAAAGAGAATCCGACTGTGCTTCCAACAACGGA
The DNA here is from genome assembly GCA_034770075.1 of Aralia elata. Classification (NCBI taxonomy): domain Eukaryota; kingdom Viridiplantae; phylum Streptophyta; class Magnoliopsida; order Apiales; family Araliaceae; genus Aralia; species Aralia elata. The sequence goes on along the minus strand of CM068382.1, from coordinate 15,498,854 downwards.
GAGTCAGCCGATTCCAATCATCAACTTGGAGCCCCAAAACAGCGGTGATGTGCCACAACTCAGATTGGAAGCAAGTCAGCCTCAGCCCAACATCATCCCGACCACTCTCCCAGCATTTTCACAAGTGCAGATACCAACCATCCCTAGCCATATCCAACCAACAAGCCAACAAGCACCACCGATACAAATTGTGCAGGATGCAAGTGTACACCAGCCAATTTCCTTACCATACACACCACCTATGCATCAATACATCACAGCCCCTCAGAGAGTCCATACCATGAGTCAGTATGTGACGAAGGATGATATGATCGATGTGATCAATCAACTTCGCAAGCAGACATCCCGACCTTCAGAGTTGGACTTTACTCCACCCTACCCGGCACACATACGGAGACAGCCTTACCCGGCAGGGTATATTGAGCACCCCCCGCAGTTCCCAAAGTATAACAGGGAGAAAGGGAATGCCAGGGAGCACATTGCTAGGTTTGTGGAGTCGATGTCTCCATGGTTGGGTTATGATGAGGTGAATAACCATAATCTGTTGATGAGGGAATTCAACAAGACCTTGACGGATAGTGCCTTCAGTTGGTACTATAACTTGGAGAAGGGATCAGTCCATGATTGGGATGATCTGAAACTGCAATTTTTTAAGAAATTTTTCTATGTGCAGAAACAGGTAACTATTATAGAACTGATGCGATTCGAGCAGAAGCCGAATGAGGAGCTGTCAGATTATGTGGACAGATTCAGGGCCCAAGCACAGAAGTGTGTCGAGCCAATTGAAGAGAAGAACTTGGTTAGCATATGCAACAATGGTGCTCTAGACTCCTTCAAGCCCCATCTCATTACAAAGGCCTGTGAATTATTTGCAACCCTCTCATCCTTCGCACAAGATTTGGGAGGAATCGTGACAGTGCTCATCAGCCATGCGATGGTTACATGGAAGGGTAAGAGAACAGCAACTGTGGCTTTGGCTGATTCTCAGTCAAAACCACAAGGGGGCAACAGGGAGAAGAACGAGCGAAATGTTGAACAAAGTAAAGGAAAACTTGGGGGCAAGTATACCAGGATGTCAGTTCCAGAGGCTATCACATGCAGTGAGAAGGCATTCAGGGGCCTGTACGAACAATGGGTTGAGCACAGAGTGGTGAAACCTCCAAAGCCTAAATTTGTGGTAACAGAAGAGATGAAAAGAAGACCAGATTTCTGTGTGTACCACCAATACGCAGGACATTCCACTATGGACTGTTACAGTATGCGGAGGATATACCATGAGAAGCTGGCAGCCGGAGAAATCAAACTGTGAAAAGAAAAGCACCGTGTATGAAAAGCCACTTCCAAAAACATGCAACATTATTACCCATGGTGTAGCCCAAGAGGTCGAAAAAAAAAAAATCACCCAAGATGGTGGTCCACTAGAAAATGGTGGTTGAAGTACTCAAGAGTATCCCTTGCCAAGAAATTGGATGACCAAGGGAGAAGACACAAGAATTGACGAATTAAAAATCCACCCACGATGGTGGTCAAGTCCTCGTAGATTGCACTTGCCAAGAAATTGGATGACCAAGTGACGAGGCATGCAACTTAAGCCCTTATGAAACCCTATACGCCAAATAATTGGCACGACGTACCAAGGGATAAGGCACAAAGTTATACTTTTAACTTTAAAAGTAATCGAGGCACCTGATTATAAGTCCTCAAAGTTATACTTTCAACTTTAAAAGTAATCGAGGCACCTGATTATAAGTCCTCAAAGTTATACTTTCAACTTTAAAAGTAATCGAGGCACCTGACTATAAGTCCTCCAAGTTATACTTTCAACTTTAAAAGTAATCGAGGCACCTGACTATAAGTCCTCAAAGTTATACTTTCAACTCTAAAAGTAATCGAGGCACCTAACTATAAGCCCTCAAACCCGAGAAAGTTACATTTTATCTCTAAAAGTGGCGAACGTTATGCTTTATCCGACAAAAGCAAAATCTATTATTATTATCTTTATGAAATTTTTTGAAACATTGTGCTTTTCGTTAAAAGATATGATTATTAATAAAAATGTCAAACTTTCACTTATACTTGAATATTCTTCGATTTTAAAAGTATGGATTCAAGTGTTAGTTTGCGAGAAATCAGAAAAAAATTTGCATGTTTACTATCACTATTATGAATATTGTTGTCTTGGAGTATTAATTTGAATAACTTATGATTCAATACTAAACATTGGGTCTTAAGGAAAAAATTCAAGTTAAAGACAATCACTAATGCTAAAGAAACTCTACTATGATAAATAACATATAAATGAGTTCTTTGATACAGGAAATAACAAAAAGCTACAAAAAGCCATACCTAGAAGTCAGGAGATCCAACCCAGCACGAAAAAATATTCATCGGGAGAGGAGCTGCACAAATCACGGGCTTAGAAAATGCCTGTAGCTCCACGACATCTTTGTTGTTGGGTGGATAGCCGAGGTCACTAAAAGGCGAGGTGACAGAGTCAAGATGAAGAAAGTCAAATAAGGCGAGCTCCTCAATGGGAAAAGAAAGTAAAGCATCGATGCCCCCACCCAAAGAACTAGCAATTGTACCCTCCCTTTTAGGTGAAGCCTCGGGAGAATCCTTCTAGGGAGGATGGAAATCACCAATAGGTTTCGAAGGATTCCCCCTCGGGGGAGGAGGATTAACTGCCATAATAGCATCAGCATCAACATCGGTGTCACCGATATCCTCCAAGCTGTCATGAGAAGATGTTATATATGGGCGTGAAGATGGAACTGTACTAACCACAGCAGGACCTAAGCCTACATCAGACATGAAATCGTCAACATTAAGGCTGCCACGATCATCATGAGGTGAGGAGGACTCGACAACAATCATGTTATGTCAGCTAGGCTCACAAGTTGTGGAGGTCGCCACCTCACTTGTCGTACCCATGAGAAATCCAATGGGAATATCATCATCATCATCATTCTCAGCAATCTAAACACAAGGATCCTCGGCTTTACTCTAGAGCAAGTCAATCTCATCTCCCCGACAGCAGAGGATCCTGGGGGAGGAACTCAAGGAGGTACCCGAGACGAAGTCTGAAAGGATTATGTCATCATGAAATCATGAAGTATAATTGTCAGTCCGCCTGAAAGCCTCTATCAAGTATGCAGCGCACTTGGTATCCCTAGGAGATACTCTGGATGGGCTACAAGAAGCCGAAGCAACAACAGGAAGACTGCAAGATATAGAATAAGAATGTAATTTGAAAAAAGAAAAGGAAGCAGACATACTCTAACGTAACGAATGTGCATGAAGAAAAGCACCCGTGGGAAATCAACATAGTAAAGGCGTCATGATGCGTAGATCCCTACATGGTTGAATGCCCTACATGGTTGAATGCCCTACATAGCTGAATGCCCTACATAGCTAAATGCAGCGATATATGCCCGAGCTCTTTAGTATAGCTTTATACTCAACATTCCCGAGGATTTCGTCAGTCCAATGTTGCCATCCTTGAAGACGGCTAGATGAGTCAGACAGGAAGCGAAAGGGACTGAAAGGGTATTCTTGTTTCTCTATACACATGCGGGGAATGCGACCGGAATGGGGGAAGTCGTCCCAACCTCCGCAAGCCGCGACATAAAGAAACAAGCCTTCTTTATCTGGTGAAGGAAAAGTTGTGCGATTGTAAGTCTTCAGAGCATCCGGTAGACGAGGTCTGCAAGTAAGGAAGACTCCACATAAGGGTACTAAGGATGTCAAGTAAAGCATATGAACTTGAGTAGGCTTACCATGGCAAGGGGAGAATCTGAGGTTTTCACGAGAGAATACCTGAGAATAAGAAGAAATGAAGTCAGGGAAGAATCAAAAGCACAATTATGAAATAAAAACAAGATTTGAAATTTTTCCAAAAAACTTCGGACAGCCAAAATTCATCCTTCGGAGCCTTTTTTTGGGTTATTTTGATATGCGTCATGGCCGTTGGCGATGATTTTTGAAGTACTCGTCGATACGGTCGTTTTGATATATTATGGGCCCCGAGACTCCAAACGGAACAAAAGTTATGGTCAAAACGGCGATCACGATTCCCAATGTTTAAATTTTGGTACAAAATCTCTTAGGATTCGCTCCCTAGGGTTCGGCCCCCCTAGGGTTCGGTCACCCTAGGGTTTGGTCACCCTAAGGCAAAAAAAAAAAAAAAAATTCCCCTAGGGTTCGGCCACCCTAGGGTTCGGCCCCCTAGGGCCAAAAAAAAAAAAACAAACTATATTTTGTGTACCTTGAAAATTCTGGTGCCTCACAGATTAATTTTTTCGGAGCGGATGCTTCTTTGTCAATAAATATTGTGTTTTTCTTTATTATCCGAGGGAACCCTACCGAGATATAATCCAAGTAACGGGGCTCGGAAGACAAAAGAAAAGCTACAATAACCTGAGAAGAAACGTAGGTGAAGCAAAGTCAAGAAGAAGTTCGGCAGAAAGTACTCAAGAAAACTGAAAAAATTGAAAGAAAGAGAAAAGAAATTGTTTTTTTACCTCGTTCCCAAGCTGAAGACTGTTGGCTTGATGACTTCTTGGTGATCTTCAGACTTGACTGCGAAGAGAAAAATTTGCACGATGAAAAGAAAAGCCTAAGTGACTTGGGAGATACATATATTCAAGCCGCAAGCTTGCAATAGCAAAGGAAGCAATCTTTATTTTCCTCTTACGGAAGATTTTGCAATATAAAGATAAGTCTCCTTGAGTTTATTTTTTTAAATAAACACATATATTTTTGAAATTTGTTTAAATTTGGTATTTTAACGGATTTTCGAAAAATATATATATATTTGATATCTGATATTTTATTCCTATCAATAGACAATTTTCGAAATTAGTATATATATATTATATATATATATTGAATATTTGGTTTTCCTAAGGAAAAAAAGATCTTGCTTTACAAAATTTTAAAGGAAGATTTTGTTTCCAAATACTAAATTAAGATTTGATTATTGGATTTTATTTAGTGATATCTGATGATCTTCCTTGTTTTAATTCTCAGAAAATAAGAAAATAAATATTGAGCAAAAATGAGGAAGATTCAGATGATCTACCAAGCAGTACTTGGACAAGGGAAGTCACACAAAATCATTTACAAGCCTGGAATATTTTGCACGAGCGTCTCTCAGGAATCGGGACTCTCGCGCAGGGGGCAAATGTGGGCCCAAGTGCATATTAGGGTTCACATGACCTAATTAGATTAAATGTACAAATTAGGGTTTACAGAAACCTAATTAAATGTACAAATTAGGGTTCATATGACCTAATTAAATGTACTAGACCCGGGGAAGTCTCCACGTGTTCCAAGGCAGAAGACTCGTGGATGCGACCCATTTTGGGAATTGATTGAGGGATTGGATTGGTGGCTAGAAGAACAGGGCAATTTGGACATTACTTTGATGATTAAAGGGCATTTCTGGAATTTCTCCTTTAAAACATAATTAAAGGGTATTTCAGGAATTTCCCTTAAAACATGTGCCTGGCATGTGACTATTTCCGAAGAAAACTCTATAAATAGCCCCTCTATTCTAAGAAAAGGGGATCGCTCTCAAGACATATACTTAGACTCTTGAAAGCTCAATACACTTGAAACTCTCTCACAACTTGAAGACTCAAGAAGGCTCTTGGAATCCCTGCTACCCTAACCCGGTTTCCGGATTCTAGGAGTTCTGCCACGTGTCATTGGAGTAATCGCCCACCTGTTTTTCTCCCCTCTTCAATCAATCAATCAGTTCCGTACTCTTCGTGGATTTCTCTCCTCTCCAGCCAACACGAAACCCTAACCCTAGCAAGGTGTAATTTCCTTACCTACACACAGAAATTGCTACGTGTCATGTCATATGTTAATATATGACACCAAGCATTTTTCACTTGGTAAACCAAGCATACACGTTACTACACTTTTATTTCCAGCATACATAGCTTAAAACACATATATACATATACTTATAATACATTTACAGCAATACATAAAATATATTTAATATTATATCATGTATTAAAATCGTATTTTATATCCTTATATGTATTATCAATAAATACATATATAATATATTTTATCATACATATACATATATATATATATATCCTATTGCTCACATATATATATAAGTTAACTTATATATATAACCTGTAATGACCCAGATTTTCAGAAAATATTAAAAATAAGAATTTAATAAATAAAATTCTTATTTGGTGAAATATTATGTGATATGTGATGCATAGGTGAATATATGTTATGCAATATGTGATTTTTGTGAATAATAAATATATTATTATTATATATTTATTATTTCATGAAAATAAATTGCAAAATCAATTTATTTAAAGAGACGGAAAGCTTTAAAGATACAAAACTTTTGTATTTATTAATGAGCAAATTAGAATAATTTATAATAGTAAATTATTTTTAATAAGACTATGATGTAAATAAATTGTTAGAAGTAATTCATAGATGGAGATTAAATTTAAATTATATTATGAAATAATATAATTTGATTATAAAGTCTTGTAATGAATTCGTTATGAATTAAATTTCATGAGCAAGTTAATTAATTCACTTAATTAAATTGGTGAATTAAGGTAATATTTAAATTATGGTTAAATATATTAAAGTAATATATTTAATGAATAGAACTAAAATTGTTGAAAGACAATTTATGGGAAGAAGAAAATACTTAAAGTTAATTATACAAAATTAGTTGTATACATTAAATAAGTGAATTAAAATAATTAATTAAATACTAATTATTTTAATACAATTGGTTCGTCCCACTAAATGGGTTATTTTATCAAATGAATTAATTTTATTTTTATTTGGAAGGAATAGGTAATTATGATATATAAATTAAAATGGATGTTGAAAGTATAATGCGCTATACTTATGTACGGAAATCCAAGTAATGTAACATTGGTATATGTTCTATGTATACTGTAATGTATATGATATGTTAATATTTCGCGGGTATGCTGAGAGCAAGGAATTAAAACATAAAAGTATATGTACTAAACCATGTATGTTGAGAAAATAAATGAAGCTGAGTCAGTTCCTTTGCAAGCATGAGCTGTCAACTCTTTCGGCTAACAGAGGGCATTAAGCTATCAAACGTTTGGGAAGTGAAGGCAGCTAAGGACACAACCCACTCTCAGCTCCTTCATTCTAAATTCCATCCGCTCCAAAACTAATTCCTAGTTTAAGTCTTCATACAAGATATTATCAAAATCTTGTGAAAAACATCCCTCAATTCTCTAAAAGTGGAAATCATACACTGGAATGGAAGAGGTATCAAAGCAAAGTACTGACCAAGGAAAGGATTCAAAGTATCCAAATTGAGGATTCGCGAAGCGCAGGAAGCTATAAGCTATAATCAACTTGGAAGGCAAGTTTCTCAGTTTATTTATGTGAACTTATTTATGTTGATCTGTGAACGATTAAAGTCAATGTATGACTAAAGTGATTTGAGTTACGAAACTTAATTTATTTCAAGCATGTGATATGTGAATAATGATAAGTTGATGGTATTGGAGGTATAATTGGAATATGAAACTATGTGCTACGTGAAGCATGATAGACTGTTGGACTTGCTGGGCCGTCGTGCTCATTCTTGCAATAATTTGCAGGTTACAATTGCGATGAAATCTCTACCTATTCAGATGATAAAGTTTAGAGGAGCGTGTAAAGAAGAAATATTTCTTTTGAATAAGATTGTATTAATTTGTGATGACAATTCACAATGTGTGTAAAGTGCTATTATGTAAAGTTTGAAATATTCAATAAATAAAGAATGATTGTTCTGATATAAGAATGTTTGTCTTGAGTTTGAAAGATAGTATTTTAGCTACTTTACAATACAAAAAAAAAACCAATATAATGATAATACTATATGAGAAAGGTGGTATATTAAGATATGAGTTTGTAATTACTCATAATTACTTTGATGGAATAAATCATAAAATGAATATGATTTGGAGATAAATAGATAATCATAAAGGTTGCGATTCAGGGAACGAAAGCGAGAAAGATATAAAAAGTTTTTTTATTATCTGCATTTTCAGCTATTATTTCATCTTAATATGATGTAAAGCTGAATTAAGATCGTATTTAACGCACAAGGTCGGGATTAAAATTAGTCCTAATTTTGGATAAGTTGGTCCCGATATTGGGGGCGTCACACTTGGTATCAGAGCTATGGGTTATAAACCTTAGGTAAGTATACCTTAGGCTATAACCGTAAACAAGATGGATGAAAAGGAAAAAGATGTTAAGCATAAACTCGAATGAGTTTTAAATGATCTTCAAATGAATTTAGAAATTCATAAAGAATGCGTTAAGATAATACTCAAATATTCGAAGAAGAATCTTGAAAAGCCAAAGGATCAGGGAACACCTGATTTGAATAATCAGAAAATAATATGATTAAAGAAAGGAGTAGGAAGATCGTAAAAACAAAACGATCATAAAATAGAAAAGAATCATAATATAACACGATTATAAGATAAGATCACAACGTGATCTGATTGCGTTAAAGAATTGAATGATTGACAATTTTAGCTTAATGCTATAAATAGAAAGTACTATGAGATAGTGCGAGTAAAACTCAGAAAGAGTTATAGATGATGGAATACGGATTAAAGAAAATTCGTGTTGAGCAAAGAGCAAGATAATATTTGATAGGATTTGGTGGGATTTCAATTGAGGACTCATGTGATAGCTGAGTTGTACAAACCTTTGTATGGGCAGGGGTTTTGTGCTTGGTTTAACGACCACTTAGTCTATCATATTGATAATCATTGAAATGTTGGTATCGCGTTATCAATGTATGTATGATGAGAAGGTGATTCTTTCCTCATATCTATATTTGATGGTTAGAGAATAATAAGATTAGGTGCGAGTTCTTGAAACTCATGCTTATGGTAAGTTTGTGACTCATAATCATATGGTATGTTTTTGAGCCCCTAAGCATATGGACAGTCCCTGATTTGTTCTTGGACTACGTATTGCTAGGACAAGTTGCTAAACTCATATTGTTGTGGCAAGTTCCTGAACTCATAACGTATGCTAAGTTTGTTGAACTATACCGTGGTATAGTGTTATTTTAGGAATAAGAGCTAATTATTTGTAGTGTATGGAGGAAGTTGAAGTTGATGGAGGAGTTTGGATATTCCAAATCTTCTAGCTATGCTAGATTTCGAAGTTTATTGAAATCGTGCTGATATTTATGTCTTTGAAAAATATTGGGTCATGTTATTAAACCCATAAATTATTGAAAGTTCTATTAGTTCCTAAGTCTATGCTACTCGCCTCAGCTAGACAAATTCGATTTGAAATTATCAAAATGTATTTTAAAATCGTCAACGCACCACTGAAAACATGGTGTGGATATGACAAATGATGGAATCATCAACGCACGGTGACAAGGGTGTGGATATGGACTTAGAGCCACTAACACATCGTTACCTGACGATGAAGAAGTCATAAAATGATTTTTCAGTTTACCTGAGCTATTTTATGGAGTATGTCTATGCTAATTGTTTTGGCTAGACAAGACTTGTTTTGAAAAACTTCAAAATGTATTTATGAGATCGTCACTTACCATTAAAGCGATGGTAAGGAGATGATAATTGATGGAGTCATCAATGCAGCTTAACCTAGTGTTGGATGTGATCTACAGATCGTCAGCCCACTATGGTATGATGTAGTATGACAAAGTCATAAAATGATGACATCCTCAACGTACTGTTAAAATAATGCGGTACTATGCGTCATAAAATGATTTTCAATGTTTTGATAAAGATAGAAGTGTCAAATGCCATTTGAATCGGCTAAACACAGATTCAGATATCGCTTATATTAAGCTTTTGAGCTATCCAACTAAACCATTTTAGTTTGGACTCCAGATTTTTAAAATCCCTTAATTGGGAATGTTTTTAGAGCACCAGATCGATGGTGGCATAGATGAACGTATATCGTTCAAATTGGCGCCTAACGGCGGCCACTCAGATAGTGTTGATCAACACGGAAAATTCCTGAATTGGGAAATTCTGTTTGCGCGAAATAGCAGCATAGATAGCAGAGATCAACACAGGGCATAACACAGGCTGATCACCTACGTGCCCGTAAGACCAGACGGTTCACAGATGAATTTCTGATAGAACCTTTTCAAAAACATGAAAAAGAAAGTTTGTGGTCTTTATGACCCTTAACAAGATACAGAAAGTTTCCTTAAGCGATTGTTTTTGAAATTCTAAAGTTATTCATCTTGCTTCACAATTATAAATCAATTGTGGAGAATTTCAATTCTGGTAATTGAGATAGAAGGGGTGATGTTCCCTAGAAAAGAAGTAGTCGTGAGAAGCGACAAGTTTAGAAATATTCTTGAGAATGAATGATGAATTCAGAATGATCTCTAAGAAAGAGAAAAATAGACATATAATTCGATGAATTGAACAGTGGAAGGCTAGAGAATTGAATTTCGAGAACGAAATTTGTAGAAAAAGATTTAGATGTGATATCCAAGAAAGTTAATGAGCTTAGTAGAACATAAGTTTGAATGTGGTAATCTTGAGAAGGGGATGTTGATGGTTAAAGAAAGGTCTTACTCGGAGTGTATCGAGTTAAGGAAGGTTATGTGATAAAACCTGTAAAGAGTTGTGTAACACCTATATTAACACGACGAGTTGAGATTATTCAACGGTATAGAATGTTGAGAGAAGGTAGATGTGAACCGCGTAAGTGAAGTTCGTTAAGGTGATTTCTGGGACGAAATCCTTATAAGAGGGGAAGAATGTAATGACCCAGATTTTCAGAAAATATTAAAAATAAGAATTTAATAAATAAAATTCTTATTTGGTGAAATATTATGTGATATGTGATGCATAGGTGAATATATGTTATGCAATATGTGATTTTTGTGAATAATAAATATATTATTATTATATATTTATTATTTCATGAAAATCAATTTATTTAAAGAGACGGAAAGCTTTAAAGATACAAAACTTTTGTATTTATTAATGAGCAAATTAGAATAATTTATAATAGTAAATTATTTTAATAAGACTATGATGTAAATAAATTGTTAGAAGTAATTCATAGATGGAGATTAAATTTAAATTATATTATGAAATAATATAATTTGATTATAAAGTCTTGTAATGAATTCGTTATGAATTAAATTTCATGAGCAAGTTAATTAATTCACTTAATTAAATTGGTGAATTAAGGTAATATTTAAATTATGGTTAAATATATTAAAGTAATATATTTAATGAATAGAACTAAATTGTTGAAGACAATTTATGGGAAGAAGAAAATACTTAAAGTTAATTATACAAAATTAGTTGTATACATTAAATAAGTGAATTAAAATAATTAATTGAATATTAATTATTTTAATACAATTGGTTCGTCCCACTAAATGGGTTATTTTATCAAATGAATTAATTTTATTTTTATTTGGAAGGAATAGGTAATTATGATATATAAATTAAAATGGATGTTGAAAGTATAATGCGCTATACTTATGTACGGAAATCCAAGTAATGTAACATTGGTATATGTCCTATGTATACTGTAATGTATATGATATGTTAATATTTCGCGGGTATGCTGAGAGCAAGGAATTAAAACATAAAAGTATATGTACTAAACCATGTATGTTGAGAAAATAAATGAAGCTGAGTCAGTTCCTTTGCAAGCATGAGCTGTCAACTCTTTCGGCTAACAGAGGGCATTAAGCTATCAAACGTTTGGGAAGTGAAGGCAGCTAAGGACACAACCCACTCTCAGCTCCTTCATTCTAAATTCCATCCGCTCCAAAACTAATTCCTAGTTTAAGTCTTCATACAAGATATTATCAAAATCTTGTGAAAAACATCCCTCAATTCTCTAAAAGTGGAAATCATACACTGGAATGGAAGAGGTATCAAAGCAAAGTACTGACCAAGGAAAGGATTCAAAGTATCCAAATTGAGGATTCGCGAAGCGCAGGAAGCTATAAGCTATAATCAACTTGGAAGGCAAGTTTCTCAGTTTATTTATGTGAACTTATTTATGTTGATCTGTGAACGATTAAAGTCAATGTATGACTAAAGTGATTTGAGTTACGAAACTTAATTTATTTCAAGCATGTGATATGTGAATAATGATAAGTTGATGGTATTGGAGGTATAATTGGAATATGAAACTATGTGCTACGTGAAGCATGATAGACTGTTGGACTTGCTGGGCCGTCGTGCTCATTCTTGCAATAATTTGCAGGTTACAATTGCGATGAAATCTCTACCTATTCAGATGATAAAGTTTAGAGGAGCGTGTAAAGAAGAAATATTTCTTTTGAATAAGATTGTATTAATTTGTGATGACAATTCACAATGTGTGTAAAGTGCTATTATGTAAAGTTTGAAATATTCAATAAATAAAGAATGATTGTTCTGATATAAGAATGTTTGTCTTGAGTTTGAAAGATAGTATTTTAGCTACTTTACAATACAAAAAAAAACCAATATAATGATAATACTATATGAGAAAGGTGGTATATTAAGATATGAGTTTGTAATTACTCATAATTACTTTGATGGAATAAATCATAAAATGAATATGATTTGGAGATAAATAAATAATCATAAAGGTTGCGATTCAGGGAACGAAAGCGAGAAAGATATAAAAAGTTTTTTTATTATCTGCATTTTCAGCTATTATTTCATCTTAATATGATGTAAAGCTGAATTAAGATCGTATTTAACGCACAAGGTCGAGATTAAAATTAGTCCTAATTTTGGATAAGTTGGTCCCGATATTGGGGGCGTCACATAACCATTACATATATTATAATTGCATGGATCCAATTATTCACCACAATTAGGTAATTATACATTTACAACATGTATAACAATTACTCCACAAATTATGAAATTAAATTCATAATTAAAATAAACACTTTTAGTGTAACGAATCCATTTAAATAATTAATATCTATTTATTAATTATTTAAATAACTCCTCTAAAACAAATTTCTTGCTTCCTTCCTTCCACAAATTGTTTCAAGACAATTTATTTAATCCATGTATTTAATCATAAACTAAATATTATAATTACATATTTCTTTCAAATAAAAAGAGAAAATGGAATTAATCCATTAACTAAAATAACACATTTTGTGAGACGAACCAACAATATTAAAATAATTAATATTCAATTAATTATTTTAGTTCATTTAATGAATACTTTTAAATTTTATATGATTAAATATAATCATCTCCTTCCTTCCATAAAATGTTTTTACCGATTTATTTCTCTACCATTCAATTTACACATTATACATTATTCCCATAAAACTTATTTAAATTATACAATCTATATTGTATAACAAATTTTAATTTCCTCATTCTTCTTAAAATGAAAGTTACATATTACATGTATTGTAATAAATCCACTAGATATGTTGAAATAATTTAATATTATAAATTACTTCAATTTACTTTATTTAAGGTACACAATAATTTTGTATACTTAAATTCAATATACCAATCTCACCATATTAAAATAATTATATAAATTATTTTAACATGTATTCATTTCTTTTTCCTTTGAAACAATTATTTTCTTTTCTTTCTATAAATTATTTTCATGAAATAATAAATATATAATAATAACATATTTATTATTCACAAAAATCACATATTACATAGCATATCACCAAATAAGAATTTTATTTATTAAATTCTTATTTTTATTATTTTTCTAAAAATCAAGGTCATCACATCCCAAGTAAAACCATCTATGAAATCTGAATCATTTTCTTCTTGTAGAACTGGCGGTTGTGACATTTCACCTTTTTTACAGTCGCTCAATGGAAATCCACACAATGCTAAATTTCCATAATACGAATCGTTCAGAAAAGTATTAAATTGTTTTCCTGAAGGAATACGACCTCTGAGATGATGATTGTAGGAGAGATTTAGTTTTTCAAGAGAATTTAAATTTGCAAGCTCTTGAGGAATCTCTCCTACAAGTTGGTTCGAATTAAGGTCTAGCGATTCGAGCACCGATAGATTTCCCAAAAGTGAGGGAATGTGACCAACGAGGCTGTTATGGGATAAATTTAGCTGCCGGAGGAATTTGAGATTTCCGATTACTTCTGGAATCTCACCTTCGAATTTATTGCTAGACAGATCGATGGTTGTGAGGATTGTAAGAATTCTCTTGAGCTCAATGGTCACTCCTTTCATTACCAATATCACTGAATTCTGGTAATAACTATTCCCCAAATATTACGCTTCCTTTTTATTTTCATCAACATATTTTATTGCTATGAAATTCTTGAAAAATAATTCTGGTAGAAGGCCAGAAAACTGATTGCAAGAAAGATCGATGATTCGCAGTTTGGGAAAAGGATTTTTATTCTTGGAGGTGGTGTTTATTGGACCATGGAATCTATTAAAGCTCAAGACAAGAACGTGCAGCTCCGGAAGAGTTCCCAACCAGTTTGGGAATGTATCATTTATCTGGTTTTTCCCAAGATCAATAACTTTTAACTCAACACAGCTTGCCAACGAACTTGGGACACCTCCTTGTAAATGATTGTCGTGCAAATTAAGACTCCTCAAGGGGTTTCCATTTGCAAACGTGGAGGGAATCGTCCCACGAAAGTTATTCTTATGCAGGTCTAAATCCTCAAGGGATTGAAAACTTCCCAACACATTTGGGATCTCCCCTTTGAATTCATTATTTGATAGATCCATGATAAGTAGATTGGGAAAAGGATATTTAGTCTTGGAAATGTTGGATATAAAAATCGGACCGTGGAATTCATTGAATCTCAAGAAAAGAAAACTCAACCATGGAAGAGTTTCCAACCATCGGAGAAATGTATCTTTTAATTTGTTGCTTCTGAGATCAATACTCTGTAATCTCGTACAATTTTCCATGTTAGGCACCATTCCTTCGAATTGATTGTCGTGCAAATCAAGATACCCCAAGTTGTTCAAGCTTGCTAATGTTGATGGAATGGTACCGTGAAAATGATTCATCGATAGATCTAATGTTACGAGGCTATCACTGAGATTCCCAAGACAATGCGGAAGTACACAACTAAAGTTGTTGCTCGACATATAAAGATAATGAAGGCTACTAGAATTGTATATCCATAAGGGTAATGATCCTTCAAGAAAATTGGAAGTAAGATTAAGAGAATATAATGAATCCTTCCACTTAGATGGCACCCACTCAGGAACTCGGCCATGAATTTGGTTGTTGGATAGGTCTAGAGACTTTAGGTTCTCCATGGCTCTCAAGAAATATGGGAATTCCTTTATCTTGAGAGAAGACAATTCCAGGCTTTTGAGATTGGGAAAGGTAGCATTGATATTAGTGTTGTTAGTGGTGCTCAACCTCACTGATAGGTTGTTGTATGAAAGTGACAACCTCTCAAGTTTTTTGAGGCACGAAAACATTTCAATCTCTACGGTGACGTTCAACTTGTTCGATGAAAGGTATAATTCACGCAAGTCCACCATTTGACAAATTGATTGAGGAACGAAACCACTTAGCTCATTACCATCTAAATAAATGGCTTCTAGTGAGTTGGACTTGAATTGAAACTCACCCAGTTGTCCCATGAGTTGATTATAACCAAGATCTAAAGACTCCAACAACGGAAGATCAAATACCCAAGACGGTATTGTCCCATTTATTGAGTTGCGAAATAAATTGAGATGAGTTAGTTTTTGTAGCCCAGTGATGTTGGACGGCAGGGGACCCATTAGCGAGTTCTGTGACAAGTCAAAAGAAACAAGTTGGCTCAGATTGGCAACCCAAGAGGGAAAGGGACTAATATTAGTCAACTCGTTAAATCTAAGTGAGAGAGATCTCAAGCGTACGAGGTTTGCGAAACCATTGGGAATTTGGCCTTCTAGATGGTTGCCAGATAGATCTAGCTTGGTTAGATGTGTAAGATTTGAGATGAATTTAGGAATGGAACCTGACAAATTGCAATAACCAAGATTCAATGATTTCAAAGACTTGAGAGAGCCAACTATATCTGGTACTTTTGATAACATTGTGTTAGATGAAAGATCTAACTCCCTCAGACTAGTACTACTAGAACGATTACTAGCGCTCAAGTTGGATTGTGGTAAAACACCAGTGACATTATCATTACCATATAACCATAATGTTTTCAAGTTTGGAAGAGAGAAGATTTCATGCGGCAATTCCCCGCGCAATCCAGTGGCAGAAAGATCGAGAAATGTTAGAGAAGAAAAAGAAGAAAGATTTCTGGGTAAAACTGAATCTATTAAAACACTAGTGATATTACCATTAAAACCAACCTTAATGTTTTCAAGTTTGGAAGAAAGAAGATTTCATGCGGCAATTCCCCATGCAATCCAGTGGCAGAAAGATCGAGAAATGTTAGAGAAGAAAAAGAAGAAAGATTTTTGGGTAAAACTGAATCTATGGGAACATAAGCAAGAGAAAAGTGTCTCAATTGGGTTAAATTTTGAAGGAGAAACTCGAGAAATTGATGCTGAAATTCGGTATTACTATCATTGAGAATGAGATTATGATTATAAAAGAGATCGAGTGAAACCAGTTTGGAAAGATGCGATATTTCCAAGGGGACTGGGCCTGAAACTTTCGAGTAAGAGAGATTAAGATGTGTTAAACTAGTTGCAAACCGGCCAAATTCACGTGGTATCATGGATCCACTGAAATCATTGGAAGCAAGGTTAAGCTTCTGGAGGCGAGGAAGCTGGAAGAGGCTACTATTGGAATGAAGGATTCCCATAACCTGGCTGCAACTGAGGTCAAGCCCGATTACGTCCCCCATCAACGGATTACATGCAACCCCGTCCCATTTGCAACAATCAGAACTCATTTTCCACTGATTTGTCTTTGGATAAGAAGTATTAGCATACTTATCACAATCCCAAGAAGCAGAACTATTTATGCTCAGACTTTGCTTAATTAAATTGAAACAAAGCAAGCATCTGTTTATCGGGACACAACTGATTATCATGAGCAGAGGAAAAGGAGATGGAAGATGAGGAATAAACAAAATGATGAAATTGTAAGAAGATGATTAGGAGGATTGGACTAAGCCAGGGTAATAGTACTAATGACTGCCCCATTTTTAATTTAGTTTGTATATATGTTGCGTAATTAATTAACTCACTTATGCAGCCTATTTATAGGTGGTATACATGCATCTGCAGCTTAAAGGTTTATCAACTAGTAATCAAGCCAACATTTATAAGCCTTACAATTTCTATCTACTCTTCGTTAATTTCCACAGTAGAATGGAAAAATGATGTGCAGAAAATTGAAGCATTGACTGTCCCATTCTTCTTAATTGGTGATAGTTATGGTCAATAGCAACCTTTCCACACTCCACAACGACTAATCTTCATGGTCACACTCCAATAATACTAGTCAAGAAATACCATTTCTTTTTTTCTTTTTCTTGTTTATCAACTGAGAACAAAATTGAGAGATAATTAAATAGGTCAAGTTTATAAAATATGGTCTACAAGGAATGCAACTTGAGGATACAACAAGATAGGCACAATAACAAATGAAATATTTTTCATGTAACATTCTTAGTCCAGAGGTTCCTTGATCACAGAGTACTGCAGAGCCTGAGCATTGCCCCAAAACTGCACTAATGTGATTTAACGGAGTCGATTCAATTTGAAAACACTTTGACACTCGAATACAGCATAATTACAAAACAACTTGCTAATAATTTTGTGACACTCTAGGGTATATATGTTTTAGTGGGAATTTCATGAGATCAAATCTTCTATCCTAACTTATATCTCGTATGTTTTCTCACTCTATGTATTTTTGCCAAGTGTTGATAATTAATTTACAAATAATTTTGTAAGTGTGTAAAGATTATCTGACATCAATGAATAGAATGAGACAGTGAATAAGACATGAAATGGAATAGTAAATATGATTTCAAATTTTACTAGCAGCCAAAAGTAGATTACCTTTGGAAAAATTTGATCATCGTGAGTTCCAACCGTTGTATCCTCAGAATAGTATGTTTGCCTACAATATATTTAGAGATGATTGTAGATAGGAATCAAATAGTACTATTCGCTTTTCTCAGAGTGGTCCAAGTTGTTTCAATATTTTCCATATATACTAATGTCCACCAATATTGAAGCACAAATAGATGCTATATATATATATGATTGGAAACTCATTAGCAATATCAAAAAGTCCAATTTCCAAGGATATTCAAAAACATAAGGATGAATCCTCAAGAGAGTTAACAACTGAGCTGTTCGATAATACATAAAATAAACTGCCAAAATGGTTCAATAGATGCATTTAAAGAGTTATTTTCACAAATCACACGAATTTACAAACGTAAATCAACATTCATCAACCGATTCAGATTTTACAAAACTGTTGCATTTACATCACAAATTCATGTAAATGTAATCTCTTCTAATACGTATATACTTCCTCTGTTCTAAAGAAAACTATCGCTTGCAGAATTTTCAAACTTTAAGGGTTTATTTAATTTTTATTCTATATTTATCAGTATATTATTGAGTTTGTTTTAGTTTAGTTGCTATGACATATATGATAATATAATTTTGATTGTAAATTATTGAATCCTTTTATTAAAGACTTATTTCGACTTTTCATAATTACTTGTCTGCCTCTTTTTCTCAGTTGGGTTGGTAAACGTACTGAATGAATTAGGTTTTGTGAGGAAGGCCAATAAAAGTGGTGATGCTTTTGACTAGTGGAAGAGAAATAAGAATAAAATGATATTAAGGTTGTTAAAGTAAAGTATGATATTGATGAGCGATTATATAAAAGAAGGGGTATTTTAATATTACCTCAACCCTAGAACTATATCGAAAAGTTATGTCCACCAAAAATAAATCTCAAATAAGTACCGAGCAAAGTATTTTTATTCAAATGCAACTCATGCATATCTAGAAAAAAATAATAATAAATGCAACTTTTTTAACTATGAGAAAGAGTTGGAAATCTATAGAAAAAAGGGAATTATTATTTTAATAAGAAAAATTTAGTACTTTCATAAAATCTCGTTCACATGAATGTGAGTTTCACTTACTATTCATGTGAAGAAAGCAGACTCACATTTATGCAAGAAGAACGTTGCGAAAATAATAATTTTTCTTGTAAAAATATCTAGTTCTTAGAAGAATGCACATTCGATCCGTTATTCGAGACTTATGTTCGATTCACATAGCAGTGCTCATATTTTTTCTTTTTTTCTTTTTCTTGTTTATCAACTGCGAAAAAAATTGAGAGATAATTAAATAGGTCAAGTTTATAAAATATGCTCTACAAGAACTGCAACCTGAGGATACAGCAAGATAGGCACAATGACAAATGAAATATCCTCGTGTAGCATTCTTAGGCCAGAGGCACCTTGATCCCAAATAGTACTCCAGAGCCTAAGCATTGCCGCAAAACTACACTAATCTAATTTATCGGAGTCAATTTAATTTGAAAACACTCTGACACTCGAGTACAACATAATTACAAAACAACCTGTTAATAGCAAAAGCCTTATACATCCATCAACATCATTTGGGAAACAGAAAAATTAAAAATCTTGCCATGTTTCATCAGCAAAACTTATTCAGTTTTTACCAACTTATTCTTGCCGTGCCCGATATTTCTCAGTTCTATTCACTATTCTTCTTCTGACTACTTTCTCGTGCATTTTAACATTATAAAAGCCCCCTTTACGACTTAGTTCCGTTGAATTTCTCTGTAAAAGGTTCACTCGGATGAATTTTGGGTGCTTTTTCCATCATAAGCAACAAGATCATTGTTTGCAAATTGCAAATTTATATGTCAACAAGTTATGAACAAGCTAATATAAAAAATGGTTGTTACTTGCGGGTCACAAATTTCTTAGTTTATTTTGATTTTGAGATGTAGTTTAAAGATGACTTGGTTGACGTTCAATTGCTGTTCAAGGAGTGACTAACTTTCCTTTTCTTTTATTTTTTTGACTAGTCTTTGTGCAAACCAACTTTATTGACCAGTTCAATGTATAAATATGATAATGGCTCGAGTGCTTATGGTGGTGCTCATCTGTTAAAGTATGAAAAATCTCACTCCTTTTACATCCGAGTCCGTCAACGGCGACCGGCCAATTTTTTATTTTTTATTTTTTACTACTACTACTACCAAATAATTCATATGATTTATTGTACAGAACTGTTTTGTATATGTATCCAAATAACACCTAAATCACTATTTTTTTATAAAAAAAATTTATTCCAATAAATCATATAAATTATTTGGGAGTAGTAGTAAAAAAAAAAAAAAAAAAAAAGTTGGCCGGTCGCCAAACCGGTCACACAACACCGGTCGCCGTAGAATTATTGTTTACATCCTATGATCTTCCAAGTGATCTCCACATATTAAATATTGCATCAACTTCCTTCAATTATCATCTTTAAGTTATCAAGAATTGTATAATCATTTAAAACAAGATTAATTCATCAATAATATAATATCAAATCTTTACCTTTATCAAAACTTAATTGATTTCATGAATCCTCCTCCACCCCACCCCACCCCACCACACCAAAAAATAATAATTTTATAATAATCTTTTTGCAAATCAAAGAAAAAGGTAATGATAGAATTTACCACCACCATTGAAATCCTAGAAGGGGGAGATCCACTCAAAAACTTTGATGAGCACCGGCTACCCACTACAACCATTGAATTCCTTATCAAAAAACAAGAAAAAAGAAAAAAAGAAATAATGTTACCGCCATCAATTCACGGCCTCCCATAGTAATCTTAGAAATAAAGTTTTTTTTGGCCAAAAGTACCATGGATTACTTTTAGATTAAGTTCTCCAAATGACATACAACTTGACAAAGGTTCGAGTAAAAAGTCACAAACATAATATTGGACATACCGAAGAAATTTAATAAACAAAGAACTTATGAACTCTATATGGTAAACTTGGCCTAAATTAAGGGTCCAAGAAGTTGAGATTACAAATAAAAATTAAGACAATAACAAATTGCCCATTTACTTACAGGCTTAGAGCTTTAACTTAATAAATACAACGTGAATAATTTCTTCTTACCACTCTAGCCCTTTTAGTACAATCATAGCTAGCTGGTGGCTATTGTCCTTGCCAGTTGAGATGGAAAGAGAGCCCAAACCAGAACTCCCAGATAAACTAAAAGACAAAGTATCATAAAATGAATTTTATTTATGGGTGACAAAGCTACCAAAAACAGTCTAGTTTATTCAAACAACTACAACTTTAATTTTTGAATACTACATGACATAATATTAAGGTCATTTATAATACGGTCCTTTTTTTATGGGGTTTTATGACACAACGGAATACGGATTGAGAATAGAAACAATCACAGGAATTTAATCTATGTAACTTTGCAATCACAGGAATTCCCAAAGTTAGATAAATTGACTTAAAGCAGCCACAAGTTTATTAAATCTGAATAATAATAAGAGTTGTTCAATTACATCAATGTACTCCTTATTTATACTAACAAAAGAAACCCTAAACCCATAAGGAAATAAGTATTTAACTTGGAAATAAAATCCTATCTAATATGTCTTCTAATTAGAATTGGAAATAAAAACATACCTAACTACTAATTAATAAATAAAAATACATCAAATATTTAAATCGTCCATAAATACCGAAACATAAATTATATAGAATCTTGACCGATAATCCTTCCCGTGTCATTCCCCTTTTCTTGGAGAAAATTCGACCTCGAATTTTAAAATGAAGTAGTATCAAGCACCAACAGTTAGACATTCGCAATCGTCGTTGTACCATGTATTCACGATGTTGTTCCTCAAAGAAAATTTTTGGAAATAATTCTGAAATAATCAAAGCTTTCGTATTAACTTGCACTTGCAACAAATGATTAGGAACGATGAAATCAAAAAATTTCAAGTTGTCGAACACAGGATTATAAACAATCTCATGATCAATCTCAATTTTTACGATATTCATATCCTTATTTCGCGATGACTCCAAATTATGATCATCTTCAATCACTAAACTTGATTCGTTTTTAACTATAACCTCTTCATCAACCACCTCATTATGGTTGAGGATGTTCACAGTACGCCTCTGACAATCTACCGATGTATGTCCTGATCCGCCGCACTTATTATACTTATCCCTATAATTTTTGGCATAGGGATTAAGTGCTTTTTCCTGCCCCATCGACTGTTTTCCTTGGGCCTTTTTCGTCACAGTCCGATCACCACGTTGAGTCTGTCGTCCTTGATAATTCTGGGGAGTTTGAAAAATAGGGTTCTATCGATTGTTCCACTCACGATTCTTATCCCCAAAATTTTGTCCTCCTTCTGAATAATTTCTGCGAACAGGTTTAGGGCGAGGTCTCTCATCTAGTATAATTTTAGCCTTCAAGGCTAAATTCATGGCTTCTTCAACACTAAGCACTATATGTACTCCGATTTTCTCCTTAATCCCATGTCTCAGGCCCTCAAAATACCTAGAAGCTTTCAGAATTTCTGACTCCTGTAACCCAGTACGTTCCGTTAACCTCTAAAATTCTGTTGTATACTCATGGATGGATTTATTACCCTGCCGGCACTGCTGCAATTTCTGAAACATGACTTGTTCAT
Organism: Aralia elata; assembly: GCA_034770075.1. Classification (NCBI taxonomy): domain Eukaryota; kingdom Viridiplantae; phylum Streptophyta; class Magnoliopsida; order Apiales; family Araliaceae; genus Aralia; species Aralia elata. Next base: position 15,476,165 of record CM068382.1, on the reverse strand, counting down.
AATCTAATGGCAAGAATTGTTCCCTCAACATCCTTTTCATCTGACCCCATGATGTCACCGGTGTTTCCCTCGTCTTCTCCGAGTGGTCTGCACGTTATCCCACCATATACCAGCATCTCTATTTAGTTTGTAAGCCACCAATTTGACTTGTTTATCTTCTGGGGTTAACGCAAAATCAAAGAACCTTTCTACCTCGTATAGCCAGTCCAAAAACGACTCAATATCAAGAGTCTCATCAAAAGTGGGAAGATCCACTTTAATTCGAAAATCCTGATTTTGGCCCCTAAGATCATCTGTAGCCTGGAACTGGTTACCACGCACCATAGCTCGATTATTAGGCTCCTCATATGCACCAAACTCCTCATCATCATCGTCAGAGTCCTCTCTCATACGTTCCTGCCCATGCCCCTGACGGTTGATACGTAGCATGTAATCTCCGCTAGTGCCACGATCATCATCTTGACGCATGTCGACCCTACCAGCTACAAACCTTTCGATCCTGTTAAACCTTTCGTTTAGCTCGTTGATTGCCACTACTACATCACCGATACTAACGTCCAGCCTATTCAGTCTACCAATTAGGGTCCCAGTTGTGGCCTCTAGATTCTACAACGCAGTTCAGATGACCGTCATCCCATCGTCGTTACAAGGAGGTGGGTTGTCTTGCACACGCTCAGTAGCCATCAATTCACAGGCTAGAATCCTTGCTCTGATGCCAACTAACACAGCGGAAGACGGATTGAGAATAGAAACAATCATAGGAATTGAATCTATGTAACTGTGCAATCACAGGAATTCACAAAGTTGGATAAATTAACTTAAAGCAACCACAAGTTTATCAAATCTAAATAATAATAAGAGTTATTCAATTACATCAGTTTACCCCTTAATTATACTAACAAAAGAAACCCTAAACCCATAAGGAAATAAGTATTTAACTTGGAAATAAAATCCTATCTAATATGTCTTTTAATTAGAATTGAAAATAAAAACATACCTAACTACTAATTAAAAAATAAAAATACATCAAATATTTAAATCGTCCATAAATACCAAAACATAAATTATATCGAATCTTAACCGATAATCCTTCCCATGTCATTTTATTTCTCTTAATTTGGATTTTTTTTTCAATCTTTGGAGCCTTCTTTTTTTAGTTTGATATTTTCTCATTCTACAAAGTCTTTTTAGGTTTAGGATCTCCCCGTGGGGGAGTTCATATTTGCGTTGAAGAAGATTTATTCAAATTTGGGTGTGAGATTATCACGACAACCTTCTTTTTCAAGAAATTAATACTACATGAATATGTAAACCTTGATCACAAATAGTACTGCCACAAAACTACACTAAATTTTCAAATGCAAATAAAATTTGTTTTTATTAAAAGAAGAACAACTTAAAGTTAACCACATTGTTTCTAAAATAAATAAGATAACCAATAGATCTTGCCACTGACTCCAAAGATGTAAATATGGTTATTATAATGCCCGTGGATTTTAAACGTCATTATTAATTAAATATATAATTTAATTTTTGAGTTAGTTTGTGTGCTTATGTGAACCTTTGTGTGCATTGGTAGCCTACGTGACCAAGTAATGAATTGATTTAAATTGAGTAAAGGGAGTCACTAATAGTATAATTAAATTAGTGAACAAGCCCTAAGGTTTAATATCAATTAAATTGATAAAGTAGTTACTAATTAATCATTCAATTAAATTGAATATAATTAGTATATTGAATTGAATGAATTAATTAATAAAAATATTAATTAATGAGAATATGGTCAAATTAATTAATAAAATTTAATAGTCCAATTAGTAATCAATCACTAATTGACTAACTTATTTAATTAAGGAACTAAGACCAATTATTTATTTGATCATGGATGTAGTAATTAATAGTGTGACAACTTAATTAATCAATCATCGGGTTAAATTAAATGACCCAATATTGCATTAAATAAATTTAGTTTTATTAGCCTAATCATTTAAATTGGAAGCCCAATGGTATTTAATGTGTGGTCCAAAACCTAGCCACTTGATAAATTAAAGGTGTAACATTAATTTATTAGTTAAAACAACTATTTGGGACAACATTTTTGGGACAAATTTTCCCTTCTTGTTGTGTACATAGAGAGGGAGAGGGACAAGTTGGATTTCAAATTTTACTTTAATTAATTAACTAGCTTGTGTTGGAAGTTGGATTTTAGACTTGATAGTATAGCTACCTAGGATGTCAAATAGCTACCTAAGATGTCAAATAGCTTCCTAAGATGTCAACTAGCCACCCTAGTGACATAAGGCTTTCACTAGCTTCATGATGACAAGTATAGAGGTTCTTGCTTTTATCTAGTTAATAGACCAAAGAAATGGGTCATTTGCATCTTCATTTTTTAAAAGTCTTGAGAGAGTGATAGAGAGAGTTTGAGAGAAAACAAGAGCAAATAGTTGAGAGATTAAAGAGAAGGGTGGTGTCCAAACCTTGTAAGGAGAAGGAGAAGATCTTGGTTGTTTATGTCATCTCCATTCACAACCTACTTTGGAAAGAAGAGGAGAATATCCATTAAATCTAGGTATGAATCTTCATTTCTTTCAAACTCTAGTTGTTTGTGTTGGAGTTTTTTTTTAATGTTTGTTGCTTGATGCTTATGAAAGGAATGGAGTATGTATAGATCTAGGTTTCATTTTGTTAGATCTACATTATTTTAAAAGAATGCTTAACTCATATGATTTAAAACCTAGGTAATAAGAAATAATGATCTAGTATGTTTTATTAATACTATGTTTAAGTTTAAAAAATATTTGTAGCAAGTTTTGGTGGGTTCAATATGCTAAAACATGTGTATAATGATTTATTGGAGTACAAAATTTATTGATGAAAAATGTTGATTTAAATCATAATTATTTTGTTTTAATATTTGTAATATTTTTTTTAGTCATGGGTAATTTTTTGGGAATTTATTTTGGAGATTAAAGCTTGCTTGATGGTATTAAAACTTATTGGGTGTATTGAAATTTCTCCCGGAAAGCTCACTGCTTCAGATTTGGGGAATAGGTCGGCCGCGCATGGCACGACTATGAAAAAAAAAAGGGACTGGCCGTGCATGGCGCGCCAGCCTATCTGGTCCCTAGCGCCAAACGACGCCGTTTGGGCCGTGCCTAGGGGGGGCTCGCGCGCAATGCGCGGGGAGGCACCGGGCGGAGAAATTACGATAGTGCCCCTTCGTCTGGATTTCGCGTTATTTACCATATTGCCATCCAGACTTGTTTTAATTAATTTAAATACTTTAATCAATATTATTAATTTTGTAAAAACTAGTAAATATACAAAATTAAGTTTTGGGCATTAAATCTTATATTTTTCAAATATAATATATTAATTAATTATTGTTTAATTATTATTAAACAACGATTAAGGATAAATAAGATTTTTAAAATTAACTATTTATTATTTGATTAACTTTAAATAATAAATAAACCTAATTAGTTATTGTTTATTATTAAATAATAACTAAAGATAATTCTTACTCACAAGTTAATTATTTATTATTTGATTAACTTTAAATAATAAATAAACCTAATTAGTTATTGTTTATTCTCAAATGATAGCTAAAGATAATTCTTACTCACAAATTAATTATTTATTATTTGATTAACTTTAAATAATAAATAAACCTAATTAGTTATTGTTTATTATCAAATGATAACTAAAGATACTTCTTACTCACTAACTAATTATTTATTATTTGATTAACTTTAAACAATAAATAAACCTAATTAGTTATTATTTATTATTAAATAATAACTAAAGATAATTCTTAATTACTGTTCAAGTATTTATTATTTAATATTAGATAATAAACAAAGGTAATCAATAATTAATTATTATCTAATCTTAAATAATAATTAAAGACAATTAAAATTAATAATTTGATTATTATTTAATTAATAATTAAATAATAAGTAAATATAATTAGTGATTATTTATTATTAATAATAACTAAAGGTAATTAATTAATTACTGTTTAACAAATATTAAATAGTAATTAAATGAAGATAGAGTTAAAAAAATACAGAGAGTTTAAATAACACATTAATTAAACAATTATAATAAAATTTTTAAGGGTTAATAAATGAATATAACTTAAGAAAAAGTAATGTTAATTAATTAAATAATTATAATTAATTGTTTAAGAGTTTAATAAGTGTTTATCTCTTAAGGAAAACATTATTAATTAACTAAATCATCAACCTAAAGATCAATCAAGTGTCTTATAGGATTAGTGATAGTTTATTAAATTATATGTGCTATATGATTTGCTTATTTGCTAAATAAATAGGATAAGTAAGCGTATCAATATACAACTATGCAATACTAATTGATAGATTGACTTTATCAATGTTAGGTCCTTCAATGCCAATTAGTTAAAGCTAGAATTATTTGTAGCTGAGCAGACAGGCAAGTTTCCTATCCTTACTCATATTTTATTGAGCAAGTTTCTTATCCTTACTCATATTTTATTGAACAAGTTTCCTATCCTTACTCATATTTTATTGAGCAAGTTTCTTATCCTTACTCACATTTTATTGAGCAATTTCCTTAATCCTACTCAAATTATATTCGAGCAGGGTATTATTGTATTGCAAGTTATTTATTTAAGCTTGAACCTTGTTTCCAAGCATGCTTTAAGTGGTTTAATTACTTTTCAATTATTCCACATCTATGATATTTATTGATTCTCGCACTTGGTGCACTTGGGTTCGTACAGTCTTGGACTTGTACATTATTCAAAGTTCTATAATTCATGAACTGTTTAAGATTGAGTCTGAACCTTCGTTCGGTCAGACAATTGCATGAAATTTTTATAAAAGCTATCCAGGTCAATTGATTGTATGGATTCTTAGACTGATGTGAACACCCCTTTTATTATAGGGGAGTACCCCACGTATCTAATATAAGATACATACAGCAGAGTTGAATGTTATGCATATACATAGCGTACGCGAGGCTGATCCCCTCAAGTACATATTTTGTAGCCAGTAACCAAAGGGTCAATTAGCTATTGATTCCATTGCAAGTTTATTGTTCAAGTCTACTTGACTATCATTCATTCTAAAAGCAATTACTATCCTTGCTTCTGATATTCATATTGTTGAATCCCTTTTTTTCTATATTCCGTTAATCATGATATATCCTTTATTGTTGTGTTTAAACTTGCTGAGCAAACTAGTTGCTCATCCTTGCTATATCATGACTCTTATTGTAGTTAAACCCGAGACTTCCAGGAAGTGCAAAGGCAAAGAAAAGATGAAGTAATAGACTTCAAGTAGCTGGCCTTGTTTCATGCTTAGTTTAATTTACTATTAATGTAATTTGAACCCTGATTAATGTTTAGGGTATATTTTGTGTTATGTATTGAGGTTATCGAATTCTTGGGACTAGTAACACCTTTTGAATGAACAACATATGTTTATTTTATTCCGCATTTAGTTATTGTATGTTGTTTGGAGGTGGATGTTTGTATTGGTTCGTGATGACCAAATCCGGACATTTGAGACCCGAATTTGGGGGCGTCACAGTTGTCTTAGTCTAATGTAGTAACGTTTCAATATTATCATTCGGTGCACGTAGGGCGTCCATGTCATGTGCATCGATCGGGATATCTTGTGGATCCCCAAACTAACGCAATGTCATATTCGACATCTAAAACTCGACCACATCGAACCATATCAGCGGGATTCTAGACGTACTCCCGTAAATGGCTTGTTCGTACTCAGGGCCAGTCCAATCCTCGTACGGTTCGTTAGGCATCCATATGATCATTGCGTCTTTCATGGCATCAAGTTTTGTCCTATACGCCATGATGTTGTGTTGAGAGTACTTGCGTCGTCTAGTCGGGGACTTATCTTCTTTACAACGACAAGCCCAGGTAGAAGCGCGTGGCAAGAAAATCCTCCAACTATTGAGATTAATTGGGCGCCCTATGGTAAGACGTTCATATACCCATACTTGAAAAAGAAAAAATAAAGGACAAATGTTATGGTATTCTTTTAAGAGTTAAATGCACTTTGTATCTCCCAAGTTTACTTCATTTTTCACATTGCATCCTATACTCCAAAATATAACATTTTGCATTCCGCACTTTTAGCGAACGGGCACATAACACCCTCTGGCCTAAAACCCATCGCTAAAAGTGCAAAATCTGACATTTTTCTGTCACTTTTAGCAACAGATTTTGAGTTAGAGGGTGTTATGTGCCGGTTCTCTAAAAGTACGGGATACAAAGTGTCACATTTTAAAGTATAGGATGTAATGTGCAAATTAAATAAAGTATATTGGGGGATGTAAAGTGCATTTAACTCTTCTTTTAATAAACAGACATATATGTCGGACAAAAAATATGTAAATGCAAATATTTAAATTACCTGCAACAAAGTAATATAGCCACCAACTGCAGTTGCACCGATCCTTGTTACTTTATGCAAACTGCGATATAAGCATGCCAACACGGCTGCACCCCATGCGTATGCAATCGTTGTGACATCTTCTAAACAAAGTAAATACCGAGCTTGGCACACGTTCTGACTTAGAGTTAATTGGAAACAAAATTCTACCAATTAATGGCATACAAAACATATGTCTTGTGTATATCCTAACAAGTCGGGGAGACGCACGACGTGGTAACTCCCCAAATTTATAAGCTAACCAATATGTACTTATACCACCTCGGTTGTAAGCCTTATTCCCTTTTTGAGCAAATCGAAACAATTCAGATGTTTCCCTCAACTTCTTTTTTAGTTGTCCATAAAGCCACATGTAATGGGTTTTCCTAGTATAGGTAAACCTACGATATAAAACATGTCTTCAAACATGATGGTCATCTCTCCAATGGAAAAATAAAAAGAGTTCGTCTCACTCCTCTATCGTTCTATTAATGTAGAAACTAAAAATGCATTCATCTTATTAGATATCCTATTATCAGTAAATAAACCAAAATCTTATTCTTCTAATAATATTTTTTGCGCTTCGGTTAACCTAAATACATCAACTTTTGTGCCACCCTCATCTATACGCAACCTATCAGTACTGTCCTCCGGATTGTTCCAAACTTCCTCAGACCGATGTTAATTGTCTTTCATCTCAAAGTACGGTAGGATTATTTGGTCCATGAATTCTATAATAAAATAAATTCAATACAAATTATCCAACAATGAATATTCACAAATTTTATAACAACCATTATCTATCCAACAATACCTTATTAATCAATATGCATAATATATATCCTAATAAAATATTATAAATTACCAAAAAATAACACATATCTAACCAATCCCAAAATTGCCTAGTATTATTAATTTATTCACCCTTATCAATCAATTAAATAGTATACTTTACGAACAACCACTAACATTGAGCCCAATAAATTACTAAAAAAAAACTTATAATTTTTCAACATTGAAAATTATACATCAACATTGAATAAATTTTCAATAACATTCATATTCTCAAAAATAAATTTCTCATACAAATTATAACTTATCAACTTCTATTGTCATATATATCCAAAACTAATATCCATTATATCCACAATCAACACATTTGTTAATTCTAAAAAATATCTAAAATCAAAGTAAGAAATCTCAAAATGATGGATCCATCATTGGATCAAACTCTAACTACTAAAACATATATATATATATATATATATATATATATATATATATATATGTATGTATGTATATATGTATGTATAATGCATCCAGTGTATGACAAAAAAACCCAAATACTTACTTGTTAGTGCAATGTACTTGTAATTTTTTGATAGATCTTGAAGAAGTTGAAAAGAAAAATCCGTTTAGATATAAGAGATTATCAAAGACCAAATCGAATGGAGTTAAAGAGAAGAATTCGTATCGGAGACTTGATTGGTGTTTTCTAGGTCGGCGGTTCAAGATTTGCAATCTGCAAATCTGTAAAAGATGGAGTAGTCGCGATCGACTAGGGGGTAACGTAAACACCGCATAATAATCCTGCGGAGGGTATAGCTACCACATGATTATTATGCGGACGAGATAGCTACCACACAATAATACTACGGATGCCATTGTAATGAAAGTTGGACTTTTTGGGCTTTTTTATCATTTCGTTTGTGGGCCTAGACTCCGCAGGATTATTGTTTGCATTCCTAATAACTATCCTGCAGATGGGCAACCCATTATACCATTGCATAATCTCATCAACGATCAAGCTTGGGTTGGAAGAATGGGGGTTCCCATCCCCCTTTGACCACGGATCATTGCCTTATATATATGTGTGTGTGTGTGTGTAAAAGGTGATTGAGCTTAGCAAAGACATTTGGAATTTGGCCTTCCAACTCATTATTTGAGATGTCCAAATGCATGAGTTGCGTAAGATTCCCTATGGATCTTAGAATTGGCCCTGTTAAATTGAATCCATGACTTGAGGCCAAGACCAATTACATCTCCGATCAGGCCGTCGCAAGTGACCCCATCCCGTGTCCAACAATCGATACTCATGTTCCAATAAATTGATTTAGGATAAGAACTTTCAAGGTAATAACAATCTATAGAAGCAGAACTATTTATGTTCAAATTTTGCTTAGACTAAAATAAAAAGACTCTGTTTTTTAGGACACAAATGATTATCAACATAGGAAAATACCGCAGAAAATTACTAATTCAGTGAAGAGTAATGTTAAGGGTCTCAATTTTTTGGTCTAAAATAGATTTCAAATGACATGATATTAAATATTTTAATGATAATTTATAGCATAACCAATCACATGAGATCTACCCAACCAATATTATGATGATATATCATTTAAGACACCCTAACATCACTCCTATATATGTTCTTTTCTTTGCATTTGAACTAGAATTTTTTATTTTTTTTAAAGAAAAAAATAATTAAAAACATGGGAAAACAGAGGATCATAACAAAGACTAGTAAGAGAAGAATGATTTAACAATATAATGAGAATCTGATGACTACCCTTTATGAATTAGTACTGATACTGTTGGATTAAATCAATGGACATTCAAATCATGACTTAGAGGGTTTTTTTAAAAAAAAATAAAATTTAAAAACAGGGGAAAAACAGAGGAATGAGTAGAGACTAGCAATAGAAGAATGATTAAACAACAAAAGGGGAATCTGATGAATACCCTTTATGAATTAGTACTGATTATAGTGAACTTTATATCAATTGAGACTCAAGTAATAACTTAGAAAGAAGATGAAGAATATATAAAATGCAGTTGCAACAGGAAGACTTCCATTAGACAAAGGCACATAGCCATAGTACTGACTTGCCCATTTCTCTTTTGTATATATGTTACATGTTAAATACTCACTTTATGTTATATTAGTACCCAGTGACACACGCGTTGCGTGTATAAATTGTCGGGCTAAAATAAGAATTCTATAGAATTTGAAGGACTAAATAAAAAAATAAAAATAAATAATATAAAAATGACAAAATATGAATAACATTAAAAGTTAAAGGGCATTTTGAGAAAAGAGGAAAAGCTTCAAAAAATAAGTTTACATTCGGATTGCACCAGCTTTATATATTAGATTACTAGTACCCGGTGGCACACGTGTTACGTGTGTAAATTGTGGGAGTTAAAATAAAAAATTTATAAATTTGATGGATTAAATAAAAATATAAAAACAAATAATATAAAAAAGACAATAGGAATAACATTAAAAGTCAAAGGACATTTTGAGAAAAGTGAAAAAGCTTCAAAAAAAATGTTTGCATCCAGATTGCTCCGGCTTTACATATTAGACTAGTTTATAGGCCCACAATATGTGTGTGTTAAAAGAGGAAAAATGAAATATTAAAAAATAGGACAGAGAGATAATTGGAGGGAGAAAAAGTGAATAAAGAAAGTTTAAAGGATAGAATAGGAAAATCAAAAAAAGTTTCAATTTTATGTTTACACAATTCCTTCCTCCCACTTTATAATATAGATAGACTAGTAATTGCCCGTGCCTGAAGGCACGGAGTAATGAAAAATTAGATTAAAATTCGAAAAATACTACATTATCTAAAGACTCTTTGCAACCTAAAATAACTTTCAATCAGACATAACAATTATCATAATTCACCATACAACCACAATAATTAATACATACTCAATCATTAACACATTTCCAACCACCAAAACATCAAGCTAGTTGCTACTAATTTCAAGAAATTTCGGCATTTTCCTTAAAAATAGATATCCAGAAACATCTAAACCAACAAAACAATCATTATTTCATACCCAAAATCATCATAACCATGTATAATTGGTTAACTTTTCAAAAGAAGGAACACAAAAAATATACACATAGAGCTTATAGAGAAACAACTTCGTATTCTTTATAACATACACCAAGTATCCTTCAATGTATACCTGAAAATATTTGAAATATAAAAATTATCGAAATATGTGAGTCAAAATAAAACAATTGTAAATCCGAAACATAAGACCTTACTTTAGACTAATTAGCAAATCTGACCCTCCTATTTGTCACGTTTTTGCTAAAGTGTTCCTTATATTTTTTTTTGGCACAACTATTCCTCAAATATGCATTAGTTGTGTAAAAGTGTTCCTTCTCTATTTTTGGTCAATTTCCGTTAGTCAAATTTTTTCCCAAACTTTTACCATTTTCATTTATATATCCACTAAATATAAATATGTATATTATCATTTTCATTTAACTTGATCTAATTAATTAAATTATGAACTTGTGCGATAAATAACATAAATGTTAAAAAATAACAAATATTTATTTTATCAAGAAAATAAATTCATACATTTTTTATTAATTAACTTTCTCAAATATTAAACTTTTCGTAATCTATATTAAAACATAATTTTTTTAATGTAAAAATAAAATTTTAATACTCATAAAAAGTGCAAATTAACACAAAAAAATTATATTTTTTTCTAAATATTAAAATTTACGTAAAATAAACTTAAAATTTTTTTAAACGAAACGAATCTTATATATCACATCATGCCAACAATTAACCAATTTTCTAATTTGTTAACATTTGTTCTATTTGATAAAGAAAAAGAAAAAAAAAAGAAAAAAGAAAAAGAATCTATTTGTTTTTTTGATTTTGTAATTATTTTGTAATTGTTTTTTTTTTATAAGTAAATTATGATCTTGTTTTTAATTTTGTTTTTTTACCATTGATGTTTTTTATGTATTATACATTTTAAATGTATGCATACATGTATTATAAATTTATGCATACTCCAAAAAATTATTACAATTTAAAATAAAATATTAAAATACCAATTAATTAAGCAAATGGAGGAAGAGGGGAGGAGGAGCCAGGGGAAGAGGAGAGAGGAAAGAGAAAGGAAAGGAGGACAGGAATAGGATGAGAGATAAAGAGAGAGGAGAGAGGAGAGAGAAAGAGAAGGAGAAGGGGAGAGAGAAGGAGGTATTGTGAGCCTTTGGATGTTGAAGCTTTAATTAATTTGAGACTATCGGATGTTGATTCAATTTTCTCTCTTCGCTCTGTTTTATATTATAGATATTAGATAGATAGATAGATATAGCCCTTCAAATTGGTACCGTACTAGCAAATTGAAGTTTTATTGGGAATCTAGTGAAGCCATAAAAGCCTTAAATTTTGAGTAAAACTCAAAAAATCACATATAATTTATTCAAATTCTTGAATCACCACCTATGATTCGGAAACTATCAATTCATCACCAATGGTTTCATATTCATTTTCATAACGGCACCTGCGATTTTCAACTAACACCATTACTTTTTATAGTTAAAGATTATTTTGCCCATCTTATTTTATTTTTCTTAAATAGCTTTTTCTTCATTATTTTTCTTTTCAACATCTCAAATTCGACAAAAAAATGATATTATTAAATGAATTCTAGCATTAAAAAATTATATTCTATCAACAACAATAAAATTTGACTAAATGGTAACTTTTTTTTATACATAATAATACGTATATGGTCTTTTTATACGCACAAGAATATGTAAGTTGAAAAAAATATACTTTTAATTGTGACATACTTTTATTTTAGTTAAAATAATTAAATTAATATAATTAGCATTAACAGTGAAATTAAATAATATTAAACCTAAATTATGTTAAACTAAAATTAATTATATATTAAAACCTAAATAAGGAGGTATTCCAAAAGAGAAAAGTAAATTATATTTTAAAACTAAATAAACACTTCAAAATTAAATAAATCTTTTGAATGTTGAGGACGAGCATAGCCAAGCCAACCTTTTGACTGTTGTTTTGGAAATTGGAGGATATTACGTGTAAGTATTTAGATTTGGAGATTATGATTAGGGTTTAGATTTTGGAGTATTAAGCAATGAGCGATATACTTTGTTAAATTCGATGGAGACTTGAGGTTATTGTTGTCATTTTGACATAAATTATTATTGTTAAAAATCACTTCACTTGTTTTTTGGTGAGGAAAGTCCACTTGCTGCCAACTTAGACGAAAATGAGGTAACTTCAAATTTGAGAGCAAATTACACGTGGTGAATTGATAATTTTCGAATTATAAGCGGTGACTTAAGAATTTAAGTAAATTACAGATGATTTTTTGAATTTTACTCTAAATATATCCACGACAAAAAGTTGATGTTACGGAATAAAAATAAGGCTACCAAAAACAGGTCACACTGACTGTCTCCGTTTCTTCTTAACTAACAGACTTAACATCCATTAAACAAATGTCTTCTTATAGGGAGACCGATACTAGTCCTGTTTTATATACCAAGAGATCCGAAAAAAAGAAAAAAAGAAGAAAATATTAATCCTGTACTAGTCCTGTTTTAACATGACGAAAATATCATATACAAAAACAAGGTCTTTGCAAGTCAAAGTAGTCCTTTTTTAATGGAACGAAATACCATATACCTTCTAATGGTGGGAAAGTGCACTTATGTAAAACTTCTCTTATCTATACCAAATATATTTATTTTTGTTTTTTTTATAAAATTTATGGATTACATTGAAACCGGAACACGAGTTGAAGGACCAAAGTCATTCAACCGTAATTATATTGTAATTGTTACATCTTAGCAAGTTAATGGACCGGTAAAATATATTACTGTTATTTCAAAATATAAGATTAATTATCTTTGTGAAATGTAAAAACAACATATTTACAAATGGGCATGAAGGTTTAAGTGTAGACATTTTCAGAAACGGTAAAATATATTACTGTTATTTCAAAATATAAGATTAATTATCTTTGTGAAATGTAAAAACAACATATTTACAAATGGGCATGAAGAAAGTGTAGACATTTGCATTTTCTGATCTAAAGCACAAGGCCCATAACGAGTGGTCGGACGAAATTTAACTTCACGTCATAATGGCACCAAGAGAACGACAGTCCCATGGAAAGGATGAGTCAAGCTAATAGAAATTTTTAAAACTAAGAAAATGACAGGAAATTTTTCAATGTGTTATACGTCTCTTTTAATAATTAATTATTATAAATGTTTAAATGTCGTGATTCATACTCCACTACTACTAGTCAAAAGAGATATATACGAAGATATATGACAACGATGACCATAGGCCATGAACTAGGTCATGATTGTTTTGTAATCTTGAATATTCTAAGTGAATTAGACATGGCTATATGTCAATATAAATATCATTTCAACTACAATTCGAGAGTAGTTTGTTTATTACTTACAAAATTCAGTACCTTGCAAGTATAGCATGCATATCACTTAATAAAAAATATTGCATTAACCATTATAATAAAAAATTATAAAATTTATCGATGTAATTTTTTCTATACCAAATACAATAATAAGTTATAGAACTTACTAAAGTGAAGTTTGTATTAATTTCACCATAACCGGATCCTCACTTAATCATTGCATATAAGAATAAACATTGTTTCATTCTCTTTTCATGCAAATTCTTTTTTTTTTACCTTTTCTTTTGATACTTATCTATATTATAAAGTTTGACGAAAATATTGACGATTATTTTGCTGTAAACACCAAAGTGAAGTTTTTTTATTTTCTTTCTTACCCTTTAAAGTTAGTTATTTATTAGGGGGAGAGGAAAGGTGAATCTTGAATTAATGAATTGAACGTGGTGTAAAATTAATGAGAGGAAATTGAGAAGAAAAAATAGGATAATAAGATAAGTAAAATTTACGTGATAACTTTTTCGGTAAAATTCTATTTTTTTTGTTTTTTATATATTTTTTTTCTCACACGCAACGCGTATGTAAGGATACTAGTCACTTTAAAGATACTCTACTGAATAAAATCACTTCCTAAAAGTTTAGGTTGGCAATGAGCGGTCCATATTTGGTTTGTTTTGATATTTATGTTGATTATAATTTAAATCATTCCTTTAGTTTCAGAAAAAGAGTTCATTTGAAAGACAAAAGATATACCATATATAAAAAAAGCACAAAAAGAGTCGTGTTTTTTATGGTATAAAATGATAAAAATATCTTTATCACAACAATTTAATTATGATTACATTACAATTAAACTAAACATTTTATAAATTTTAGGTAAACATGGAGCAACAATATGCCATTACAATTAATTTTTATAAATGAGACTCTTTCGAGAATGAAAAGATTATTATTCTTCTTATTTGTATTTCTCCTCAAGGGAGACCCATAGTTATAGAGGAAAATTTAGAAACAGAAATTGAAAATTTTATTTTGTTTGGCTTTAGAAGAACTTGTAAAGAAGATACATGTTCATACTACAGGGAAAAATTAATCTCTCTCCAATTTACTCTTATCATAATCATGACCTTACCCTTTCGAAATTAAATCTCATTAACAACAATAACTTGTCCTTACCCTTTCGAAATTATTTAAATCCTTACTATTATAGAAAGAAGACGAATTCGTATTGGGCTATCCAATGCAAGTAATTAAATGCTATTTGTTTCTTGTTTTCATTTACCCTGGAACGTGGCTAAAGATTATAAAGCACAAGTAATTTAACCTAAGACATGCAACAAGTTCTGGTGCCAATCTAGGAGATAATTAAAAATTCCCAAAGATAGCTCAAAAAAACAGTTCAAACGTATTTGAAATTACAAAATGGACAACAAGCAAATTATTTTTATGTCACTTACCTTGGATCAGATTTGGCTAATTTCTCCTCTGTGGCCTTCTCACCTTCCTGCGAAGTTCTCTTTCGACAATTCTCGTAAACCATTTCGGTTTCCCTACCAAAAACTTTCGACGATTCCCGTAAACCATTTTGGTTTTCCTACCAAAAACATTAGATATCCAATAACAAATCCCAAGACAGTTCCACACCAATACCCTATCAATACTACTTCCCAAGTAAAACCATCCATGAAATCTGAATCATTTTCTTCTTGCAGAATTGGCGGTTGTGACACTTCACCTTTTTCACAGTCGCTCAATGGAAATCCACACAATGCTAAATTCCCAACATACGAAGCATTTAGAAAAGTATTAAATTGTTTTCCAGAAGGAATACGACCTATAAGATGATTGTGGGAGAGATTTAGTGTTCCAAGAGAATTTAGATCTGCGAGCTCTTGAGGAATCTCTCCTACAAGTTGGTTCGAATTAAGGTCTAGCGATTCGAGCACCGATAGATTTCCCAAAAGTGAGGGAATGCGACCAACGAGGCTGTTATGGGATAAATTTAGTTGCCGGAGGAATTTGAGATTTCCGATTACATCTGGAATCTCACCTTCTAATTTATTGCTAGACAGATCGATGGTTGTGAGGATTGTAAGAATTCTCTTAAGCTCAATGGTCACTCCTTTCATCACCAATATCACTGAAGTCTGGTAATAACTATTCATATTCCCCACATATTCCATTTCCTTTTCATTTTCATCGACATATCTCATGGCTCTGAAATTTTTGAAAAATAATTCTGGTAGAAGGCCAGAAAACTCATTGCCAGAAAGATCGATGATTCGTAGCTTGGGAAAAGAATTTTTATTCTTGGAGGTGGTGTTTATTGGACCATGGAATCTATTACAGCTCAAGACAAGAACGTGCAGCTCCGGAAGAGTTCCCAACCAGTTTGGGAATGTATCATTTATTTGGTTTTTCCCAAGATCAAAAACTTCTAACTCAGAACAGTTTGCCAACGAACTTGGGACACCTCCTTGTAAATGATTGTCGTGCAAATTAAGACTCCTCAAGAGGTTTCCCTTTGCAAACGTGGAGGGAATCATCCCACGAAAGTTATTCTTATGCAGGTCTAAATCCTCAAGGAATTGAAATGTTCCCAACATATTTGGGATCTCTCCTCTGAATTCATTATTTGATAGATCCATGACTTGTAGATTGGGAAAAGGATATTTAGTCTTGGAAATGTTGGATATAAAAATCGGACCGTGGAATTCATTGGATCTCAAGATAAGAACACTCAACCATGGAAGAGTTTCCAACCATCGGGGAAATGTATCTTTTATTTTGTTGCTTCCAAGATCAATAATTTGTAAGTACGTACAATTTCCCAAGCTAGGCACCATTCCTTCTAATTGATTGTCGTGCAAATCAAGATACCCCAAGTTGTTCAAGCTAGGAAACGTTAATGGAATGGTACCATGAAAGTAATTCATCGATAGATCTAATGTTGAGAGGCTATCACTGAGATTCCCAAGACAATGCGGAAGTACACCACTAAAGTTGTTGTTCGACATATAAAGATTTAGAATGCTGCTAGAATTGCATATCCACAAGGGTAATGATCCTTCAAGAAAATTGGAAGCAAGATTAAGAGAATATAATGAATCCCTCCACTTGGACGGCACCCACTCAGGAACTCGACCATGAATTTGGTTGTTGGATAGGTCTAGAGACTCGATGTTCTCCATGGCTCTCAAGAAATATGGGAATTCCTTTATCTTGAGAGAAGACAATTTAAGGATTTTGAGGTTGGGGAAGGTAGCGTTGATAATAGTGTTGTTAGTGGTGCTCAACCTCACTAATAGGTTGTTGTTGTCTGAAAGGGACAAACGCTCAAGTTTTTTTAGGCTCGAAAACATTTCAATCTCTACGATGACGCTCAAGTTGTTCGATGAAAGGTACAATTCACGCAAGTCCACCATTTGAAAAATTGATTGTGGAACGAAACCACTTAGCTCATTACCATCTAAATAAATGGTTTCAAGTGAGTTGGACTTGAATTGAAACTCACCTAGTTGTCCCGTGAGTTGATTATTTCCAAGATCTAAATCCTCCAACAACGGAAGATCAAATACCCAAGACGGTATTGTCCCATTGAGTGAGTTGCCAAATAAATTGAGATGAGTTAGTTTTTGTAGCCTAGTGATGTTGGACGACAGGGGGCCCATTAGCGAGCTGTTTAACAAGTCCAAAGAAACAAGTTGGCTCATATTGGAAACCCAAGAGGGAAAGGGACCAATAGTTAACTTGTTATATCCGAGTGAGAGAGATCTCAAATGTACGAGGTTTGCAAAACCATTGGGAATTTGGCCTTCTAGATGGTTGTCAAATAGATCTAGCTCAGTTAGTTGCGTAAGATTTGAGATAAATTTAGGAATGGAACCTGACAAATTGCAATAACGAAGATTCAATGATTTCAAAGACTTGAGAGAGCCAACTACATCGGGTACTTTTGATAACATTGTGTTAGATGAAAGATCCAACTCCCTCAAACTAGTAATACTGGAACGATTACTAGCGCTCAAGTTGGATTGCGGTAAAACACCAGTGACATTACGATTATAACGTAACCTTAATGTTTTCAAGTTCGGAAGAATGAAGATTTCATGCGGCAATTCCCCGCGCAATCTAGTGCCAGAAAGATCGAGAAATGTTAGAGAAGAAAAAAAAGAAAGATTT
This sequence comes from Aralia elata, assembly GCA_034770075.1. Classification (NCBI taxonomy): domain Eukaryota; kingdom Viridiplantae; phylum Streptophyta; class Magnoliopsida; order Apiales; family Araliaceae; genus Aralia; species Aralia elata. Next base: position 15,458,289 of record CM068382.1, on the reverse strand, counting down.
CTGGGTAAAACTGAATTTATGGGAATACCGGCAAGAGAAAGGTGTCTCAATTGGGTTAAATTTTGAAGGAGAAACTTGAGAAATTCAATTTCAGTATTACTATCATTGAGAATGAGATTATGATTGTAAGAGAGATCGAGTGAAACCAGTTTGTAGAGATGCAACATTTCCAAGGGGACTGGGCCTGAAACATTCAAGAAAGAGAGGTTGAGATGTGTCAAACTAGTTGCAAACCGGCCAAATTCATACGGTATCATGGATCCACTGAAATCATTAAAAGCAAGGTCGAGTCTCTGGAGGTGAGGAAGCTGGAAGAGGCTACTGTTGGAATGAAGGATTCCCACAACCTGACTGCAACTGAGGTCAAGCCCGATTACGTCCCCCGTCAACGGATTACATGCAACCCCGTCCCATTTACAACAATCAGAACTCATTTTCCACTGATTTGTTTTTGGATAAGGAGTATTACCATACTCATCACAATATTCAGAAGCATAACTATCTATTTTGATGCTCAAAGTTTGCTTAAATTGAAACAAAGCAAGCCTCTGTTTATTGGGACATAAATGATTATCATGAGCAGAGGAAAAAGAGAAGGAAGACGAGGAATAAACAAAACGGTGATGTTGCAAGAAGAAGATTAGCAGGAAAGGAGTAAGCCAGGGTAGTAGTACTGCTGACTGCCCCATTTTTAGTTTACCTAGTTTGTAATTAATTAACTCACTTATGTAGCCTATTTATAGGTGCTAGACATGCATATGCAACTTAAAGGTTTATCAAGATATGTAAACCTTACAATTTCTATCTACTATTCCTTAATTTCCACAATAGGATGGAAAAATGATGTGCAGAAAATTCTGGCGTTGACTGTCCCATTCTTCTTGATTGGTGATAGTTATGGTCAATTGAAACCTTTCCACACTCCACAACGACTAATCTTCATTGTCACACTCCAATAATACCTTCTGTTTTTCGAGAATTTTGGCCACTTAACATGAGGAAAGGTTTATGTGTGGCAGAGCAAAAACAGGGAAGAGAATTCAAGAGATGAAATTCAGTTTTTCTTGATGGTTCAGCCTAGAAAGAAGGGAAGAAACCAAATTAATGACACTCAGTAGTCCATAAAAGATTTTCTTTTCCGGTCATAATTTAGAGTATCTACTTACATTTGATTCTTCCATTATCCTTCTCCAATAATTAGAAATTTAGAAAATGTTCTAGTACCTATGGCTATATAAATCTGTCCGCTCCTCATTGATGACCAAATTAATACTCCCTCCGTCCCAAATTAATTGCTCAGTTTTGACTTTTTAAAGTCAAATTGACCATTTTTAAAACTAATCTTTTTACTATTTTTGCTAAAATATAGGTGAAGAGATTATAAACAAAAGAAAATATATACAATTTATTACAACGATATAAAATTAACCAAGATGTGATATTTACGAGGTTTATCAACTAGTAGTCAAAGCCAACACATATGTAAGCCTTACAATTCTTATCTGCACTTCATTAAATTCCATTCTTCTTAATTGGAAAAGAAGAATTGATGTGCAGAAAAAGCTTGCGTTGACGGCCCCAAATCTTCTTAATTGGTGATAGTTACGGTCAATTAATTGGTATACATGCATCTGCAGCTTAAAGGTTTATCAACTAGTAATCAAGCCAACATTTGTAAGACTTACAATTCTAATCTACTCTTCATTAATTTCCATAATAGAATGGAAAAATGATGTGCAGAAAATTCTAGCATTGACTGTCCCATTCTTCTTAATTGGTGATAGTTATGGTCAATTGAAACCATCCCACACTCCACAATGAATAATTTTCATGGTCCAACTCCAACAGTACTAGTCAAGAAATATCATTCCTTTTTTTCATTTCTTGTTTATCAACTGATAATAGAACTAAGAGATAATTAAATAGGACAAGTTTAACAAAATGTCCTCTTGTAACTCAAAAATAGTCCCTATATATATGACCACAAAAAGTACTGCAGAGTTCAGGAATTGCTACAAAACTAAACTAATCTGATTCAACGGAGTCGATTTAATATCAAAACACTTTGACACTCAAATACAGCGTAATTACAAAGCAACATGCTAATACCAAAAGCCTAAAACATCCACAACATCATTTGGGAAATAGAAAAATTAAAAAATTTGCCATGCTGCATCAGTAAATCTTTATACAGGTTTTGCCGACTTAATGTTGGACTGTCTGATATTTCTCAGTTCTATTCACTATTCTTTTTCAACTACCTTCTCGTGTATTTTAACAATTTAAAAGCCCCCCTTTACGGCTTAGTTCCATTGAATTTATCTGTAAAAGGTCAACTCGGATAAATTTAGGGTGTTTTTTCCATCATAAGCAACAAGATCATAAGGCGAGTCCTTAGCAAACTTGGTAGGCATAGATTTCCAGTGTAGAGACGGCGTCCACTCGGCTTCCTTGATTGAGCACCTTTAGTATCTCCTGTACAACTATCTTGCTGCCCTCACTAGATAAATGAACCCCATCCCTGAAATAAAAAATACAAAACGATATAAACTTTTAGCTAAATTCCACCAAAAATCTCATTCAATACTCACTACAAGAAATATGGCTTGCAGTGAAGAACTAAAGCCTTCACAAAATATAACATGTTACTCACAAGAATATAACATGTCATTCAAAATATAAAGCCTTCACACTGTTCCTCGCATTAGATCTCCTCACTAAAAGTATCCTTCACTAAGTTAGTGACTATATATTTTTTGTGAAGAATATACTGTGAAGAACATTTTCTTCGCAAATAACATTTACAAAGGACTAGTATCATATAGCGAAGATATGGCTTCCCTCTCAAATAACATATTGTGAATAACACATTAGTTTATGAGGGTAACGTTTCCTTCACTAATTACGAAATATAACTTTTTTAAATTTATTGAGAGAAAAACTCCTTCGCTAAATTTTGAATTTGTGAATGACAAATGAACCTCTAAATAATCAAATTTCATTTCAAATGATAATGAATTTTCAAGTTAATCTTTTTGTGTCATTATTTTATTCTATCGTTAATTTATCATATTAATTTGTACATTATTAATTTAACGTCTCATTTAAATAAAAATAACAAAAAGATGCACACAAATTTCATAGATGCTAAAGGAGAAACCAAGTACATCATTTTCAAAAGAACATAATATATACAAAGCTTGTATAGCCAATACATAGTTACATACTATAACTGCAAGACTTGTCATCAAAACCAAGGGCATATCACCTACAATATGTATTCATTAATACAGGTAAATAAGAAAGAAAATCTCTAGCTATATAGTTCCATAGTTGTTATATCACCCTCATTATCTTCATGTCTTCAAACAAGTCAAGGTTTAGCCTTTAAACTTCATACTCCAAGAAAAGTATCAAAACTCAAGTTTACAAACATGAATGAGAGAAGAACAATAAGAAAAGACTAACTAGAAAAACTTGCATTACGAAAACAGGTCAACAAAATGTGAGAGATCAAAATATAACGGTCACCAAAATTGAAATGTTCATAGCTAGACGATAGATGAAATTATACTAAAACAAGAAGAGCGCTTTGCCCTACACTGTGATAATCATACATCACCTTTTTAAGATGTTCCTGGAATGAACACTTAAATTGATAACGTAACGTTAAAGAAAAGACTCGACCATAAGGTTAAGATGTCTTACCAGTATTATATTAAGTCGTCTGAGCCGTAACTAGAAACTTTACTCTGTTCTACAGGACGCCATTTGCATCCTAAAGCACTTGAGGGTCCAAAAGACCTTGCAATTTTTCTAGTCGCAAAACCAACATTTTAATCTCCAGACTTGACAAGCCATCCGTCTGGTGAAAAATTAACTTGACAAGCATCTCTAGCCACTACATGCACAACAAACCTCTCTTCGATCTTAAACTTCTCTTTTACACATAAAAGAAGTTGGTTATTTATACTCTGTGCTACAATATAAATCTTTTCTGGATAAAGAGAAAATGATGGCATAGAATCCATGTACTCTGCTTGCGCAATGGCAACCCATCATACACGTAAACGTAATCCCTAAAAAATATATAAAAGTTATTGCTCTTTTATTTCCCCAAGTTGCCTCATAGAGGGAAATTGATCTGATGTTACAATGAAACTCCTGTCCAACTTTAATGGCAATCTTTTATACATTATTAAGAGGATATTATAAGGAACCACTAATTGAACACAAATTAATGATCTCATGAATTTAACTTAGATATATATATATATATATATATATATATATATAAGTCTTAATGAACTTATAAATCAGAATTTAATATATATATATATATATATATATTCCAAGACAATTGATCCAGTAAACTGTTAAACTTGTAGATCTTAGGTAACAAATGGAACATGATTACTGTACGATGACATAAGAGATTGACAAAGTGAGAGAATTAGAAGCATATCTCATGTTGAATTTTCCTATATAGACACGAAGTACATTACTCAATTACTTTGGATTTTCTGTTGTTAATAAAGGGATTAAGAAAGAACAACTGGCTTTTCTTCTATTAATTTAAAATTTAACTCACAGTATAGTTATTTTTGAAAGTAAAGGGATAGAGGACAAAATTGAATCTTGAATTTGGAAAATGTGGAACATATTCGAAGCTATGAAGATGGTTAAACTGCTACACATAATCAAGTTTTCATTTCTCTTTATATGTATAAAAATGCCTACTTTAGCTCTAAAAACTACCCAGACATAAACAAGAGAGAAAAGAAGGTTGGAGTATATACCTCAAAATTCATGAAAATTGAAATTGGGGCAGATATTTGCCAGTAGTAAAGATTGTTCCTCTTTCCCTCTCCTTTTAAGACTCGGTGCGTATAATATTAGATTCTGTAAACAGAATTCACAATCAAAGCTCAAAATTCTAGCATCAAAGAGTCACACCAGTCACCATGAGACACTCAAAACTCCTACACGGAAACTGCAGCAGTTGCAAAGCAGGGGAGATCGAATTTAATCGAAAAGGCTAGGCGTTAAATATTGGAGCCGGCGGATGAAAGCCGAGCGAGGAGGATGTAGACGAGAGTCGTGACGCCAAAAGGTCTGGCTGCCAAAATTACTCATTGATCTAGGTCAGATGTAGAGAGAGAACAGAGAGGATAAAGGGTGTGGTTCTGAGATATACTCCAACGCCGGTTGCTATTCAGATCGACCCCAACACTTGTTGAAATTTAAGTGAAAGAATTAATTCCTTTGCAAATTTTCCTTCACAATATCCCTTTTTTTTTTCTTGTAGTGACTTTACCGTTCCAAATACTAAAAAATGGGACTCTTTGTTTGAAACATATGGAGTAATGTGTAAGAAATCTTACGCATAGCCAATCATTTTTCTGCCGAATTACAGACCAAAGATTAACAACCTTCACTCCCATCTCCTGGCACAACTTCACAATTTTATAGATACTAGTCTTATTTTAACCGGACGAAATATCATATACAAAAACAAGGCCTTTGTTGGTCAAATTAGTCATTTTATAATGGGACGAAATACCATATACCTTCTGATGGTGGCATAGTGCACTTACGTAAAACTTCTCTTATCTATACCAAATATATTTATTTTTGTTTTTTTTATAAATTTTATGTACTACATTGAAACCGGAATACAAGTTGAAGGACCAAAGTCATTCAACCGTAATTATATTGTAATTGTTACATCTTAGCAAGTTAATGGGACCGATAAAATATACTACTTCTACTTTAAAATATAAGATTAATTATCTTGCTAAGTTAATGAGACCGATAAAATATACTATTTCAAAATATAAGATTAATTATCTTTGTGAAATGTAAAAGCAACATGTTTACAAATGGGCAAGAAGGTTTAAGTGTAGACATTTGCATTTTCTGATCTAAAGCATAAGGCCCATAACGAGTGGTCGGACGAAATTTAAAATCTTTACTTAACAGACTTCACGTCATACCGGCACCAAGAGACCGACAGTTCCATGGATAGGATGAGTCAAACTAAGAAAATGACAGCAAATTTTTCCATGTGTTATATAATTCAGAGAGAGAGAGATATACAGCGATATGACAATGCTGACCATAGGCCATGAACTAGGTCATGATTGTTTTGTTATCTTGAATATTCTAAGTGAATTAGACATAACTATAAGTAAATATCATTTCAACTACAATTCGAAAGTTGTTTGTTTATTGCTTACAAAATTCAGTACCTTGCAAGTATAGCATGCATATCACTTAATGGATCCGGTTAGGATGAAGTTGGGACCAACTTTCCCCTAATAAGTTCATATAACTTTTAATTGCATTGAGAATAGAAAATGTTACATTAACCATTACAATAAAAAGTTATAGAATTTATCAATACAATTTTTTTTATACCGAATGCAATAATAAGCTATAGAACTTACTGGAGTAAAGTTGGTGTCACCTTCACCTTAACCGAACAGGAAAATGTTGACAATTATTTTGGTGTAAACACCAAAGTGAAGCTTTTACTTTCTTACCCTTTAAAGTTAGTTATTTATTAGGGAGGCATGAAATGTGAATCTTGAATTCCTAACGAAGATATACTACAAGTGTAATGAATTGAACGTGGAGTAAAACTAATAAGAGAAAATTGAGGAGAAAAAATAGGATAATAAGATAGGTAAAATTTACGTAATAACTTTTTCTGTAAAATTTTATAATAACACCTATTTTTTGTGTTTTATATATTCTTTTTTCCCACGCAACGCGCAATCACTTTAAAGAGACTACTGAATAAAATCACTTCATAAAAGTTTAGGTTGGCAACGAGCTGTCCATATTTGGTTTCTTTTGATATTTATGTCGATTATAATTTAAATCATTCCTTTAGTTTCACAAAAAGAGCTCATTTGAAAGACGAAAAATACCATATATAAAAAAACACAAAAATAGTCATATTTTTATGGTATAAAAAGATAAAAATATCTTTATCACCACAATTTAATTATAATTACATTGCAATTAAACTAAACATTTCGTAAATTTTAGGTAAACATGGAGCAACAATATGTCAGTACAATTAATTTTTATAAATGAGACTCTCACGAGAATGAAAAGATTATTATTCTTCTTATTTGTATTTATCTTCAAAGGGGACCCATATTTAATAGAGGAAGATTCAGAAACAGAAATTGAAGATTTTATTTTGTTTGGCTTTAGAAGAACTCGTAAAGAAGATACATGTTCATACTACAGGAAAAAAAAATTGTCTTTCCAATTTACTCTTATCATAGTCATGGCTCCTCCTGAAATTTAGACAAAACATAGGATTAGTTTCTTGGAACATAAGTTTGACAACAAAATTAAATCTCATTAACAACAATAACTTGTCCTTGCCCTTTCAAAATTATTTAAATCCTTACTATTATAGAAAGAAAACGAATTCATATTGGGCTATCCAATACAAGTAAATGCTATCTGTTTCTTGTTTTTGTTTACCCTGGAACGTGGCTAAAGATTACAAAGCACAAGTAATTTAGCCTAAAACACACAACAAGTTCTGGTGCCAATCTAGGAGATCATTAAAAATTCAGAAAGATAGCTCATAAAAACAGTTCAAACATATTAGAAATTACAAAATGGACAACGAGTATATTATTTTTATTTGTCGCTTACCTTGGATCAGATGTGGCTAATTTCTTCTTCCATAGCGTTTGTATCCTCTGCTATGTGGCCTTCTCACCTTCCTACGAAGTTCTCTTTCGACAATTCCCGTAAACCATTTTGGTTTTCCTACCAAATACATTAGATATCCAAAAACAAATCCCAAAACAGTTCCACACCCGTACCCCATCAATACTGCTTCCCAAGTAAAATCATCCATGAAATCTGAATCATTTTCTTCTTGCAAAACCGGCGGTTGTAATATTTCACATTTTTCACAATCGCACAATGGAAATCCACACAATGCTAAATTTCCATAATACGAATCGTTCAAAAAGGTTTTAAATTGTGATCCTGAAGGAATACGACCTTTAAGATGATTGTAAGAGAGATTTAGTTTTCCAAGAAAATTTAGATTAGCGAGCTCTTCAGGAATCTCTCCTACGAGTTGGTTCGAATTAAGATCTAGCGATTCGAGCACCGATAGATTTCCCAAAGTTGAGGGAATGCGACCAACGAAGCTGTTATGCGATAAATTTAGCTGCCGGAGGAATTTGAGATTTCCGATTACATCTGGAATCTCACCTTCAAATTTATTGCTAGACAGATCGATGGTTGTGAGGATGGTAAGAATGCTCTGGAGCTCAATGGTCACTCCTTTCATCACCAATATCAGTGAATTCTGGTAATAACCATTCCCCAAATATTCCGCTTCCTTTTCATTTTCATTTTCATCGACATATCTCATGCCTCTGAAATTTTTGAAAAGTAATTTTGGTAGAAGGCCAGAAAACTCATTGCCAGAAAGATCGATGATTCGCAGCTTGGGAAATGGATTTTTATTCTTGGAGGTGGTGTTTATTGGACCATGGAATCTATTAAAGCTCAAGACAAGAACGTGCAGCTCCGGAAGAGTTCCCAACCAATTTGGGAATGTATCATTTATCTGGTTTTTCCCAAGATCAATAATTTCTAACTCAGCACAGTTTGCCAACGAACTTGGGACACCTCCTTGTAAATGATTGTCGTGCAAATTAAGACTCCTCAAGAGGTTTCCCTTTGCAAACGTGGAGGGAATCATCCCACAAAAGTTATTCTTATGCAGGTCTAAATCCTCAAGGAATTGAAAAGTTCCCAACACATTTGGGATCTCTCCTCTGAATTCATTATTTGATAGATCCATGACTTGCAGATTGGGAAAAGGATATTTAGTCTTGTATATAAAAATCGGACCATGGAATTCATTGGATCTCAAGATAAGAAACTTCAACTGCGGAAGAGTTTCCAACCATCGGGGAAATGTATCTTTTAATTTGTTGCTTCCGAGATCAATACTCTGTAAGCTCGTACAATTTCCCAAGTTAGGCACCATTCTTTCAAATTGATTGCCTTGCAAATCAAGAGACTCCAAGTTGTTCAAGTTTGCAAATGTTGATGGAATGGTACCGTGAAAGCAATCCATCGATAGATCTAACGTGTAGAGGCTATCACTGAGATTCCCAAGACAATGCGGAAGAACACCACTAAAGTTGTTGCTCGACATATAAAGAGATCGAAGGCTGCTAGAATTGCATATCCACAAGAATATTGATTCCTCGAGAAAATTGGAAGTAAGATTAAGAAACCATAACGAATCCCTCCACTTGGATGGCACCCACTCAGGAAGTCCGCCATGAATTTGGTTGTTGGATAGGTCTAGAAACTCTAGGTTCTCCATGGCTCTCAAGAAATATGGGAATTCCTTTATCTTGAGACAACATAGATCCAGTATTCTAAGGTTGGGGAAGGTAGCGTTGATAATAGTGTTGTTAGTGGTGCTCAACCTCACTGATAGGTTGTTGTTGTATGAAAGGGACAACCCCTCAAGTTTTTTTAAGCTTGAAAACATTTCAATCTCTATGTTGCCGCTCAACTTGTTCGATGAAAGAGACAAAAAACGCAAGTCTGCCATTTGAAAAATTGATTGTGGAACGAAACTACTTAGCTCATTCCCATGTAAAGAAATGACTTTAAGTGAGTTGGACTTGAATTGAAACTTATCCAATTGTCCCGTGAGTTGATTATAACCAAGACCTAAAATCTCCAACAATGGAAGATCAAATACCCAAGACGGTATTGTCCCATTGAGTGAGTTGAAAGATAAACAGAGATGAGTTAGTTTTTGTAGCCCAGTGATGTTGGACGGCAGGGGCCCCATTAGCGAGCTGTCTGACAAGTTCAAATGAACAAGTTGGCTCATATTGGCAACCCAAGAGGGAAAGGGACCAATAGTCAACTTGTTATGTCCGAGTACCAAAGATCTCAAGTGTACAAGGTTTGCGAAACCATTGGGAATTTGGCCTTCTAGATGGTTGTTAGATAGATCTAGCTCAGTTAGATGCGTAAGATTTGAGATGAATTTAGGAATGGAACCTGACAAATTGCAATAACCGAGATTCAATGATTTCAAAGACTTGAGAGAGGCGACTATATCTGGTAGTTCTAATAACATTGTGTTAGATGAAAGATCTAACTCCCTTAGACTAGTACTACTAGAACGATTACTAGCGCTCAAGTTGGATTGTGGTAAAACACCAGTGACATTACGATTACCACGTAACCTTAATGTTTTCAAGTTCGGAAGAAAGAAGATTTCATGTGGCAATTTCCCGCGCAATTCAGTGCCAGAAAGATCGAGAAATGTTAGAGAAGAAAAAGAAGAAAGATTTCTGGGTAAAACTAAATCTATGGGAACATAAGCAAGAGAAAGGTGTCTCAATTGGGTTAAATTTTGAAGGAGAAACTTAAGAAATTGATGCTGAAATTTAGTATTACCCTTGGAAATATCGCATCTCTCCAAACTAGTTTGATTAATATTTGTGGTCCAACTCCAATAATACCAGTCAAGAAATACCATTTCTTTTTTTCTTTTTCTTGTTTATCAACTGAGAACAAAATTGAGAGATAATTAAATAGGTCAAGTTTATAAAATATGGTCTACAAGGAATGCAACTTGATGAGGATACAACAAGATAGGCACAATAACAAATGAAATATTTTTCATGTAACATTGTTAGTCCAGAGGTTCCTTGATCACAAATAGTACTGCAGAGCCTAAGCATTGCCACAAAACTACAGTAATCTGATTTAACGAAGTCGATTTAATCTGCAGAGCCTAAGCATTGCCGCCTATTTATTGGTATAAATGCAGCTGCAACTTGAAGTTTTATCAACTGTAGTAATACTCTAGCCAACATATGTAAGCCTTACAATACTTATCTACACTTCATTAAATTCCACAATAGGATGGAAAAATGATGTGCAGAAAAAGCTGGCGTTGACGGCCCCCATTCTTCTTAATTGGTGATAGTTATGGTCAATCTTCATGGTCCAACTCCAACAGTACTAGTCAAGAAATACCATTTCTTGTTCTTCTTCTTTTTTCCATTTCTTGTTTATCAACTGATAGCATAATTAAGAGATAATTAAATAGGTCAAGTTTAGCAAAATGTCTTCTTATAGCAATTTTAGGCCAGAGGTTCCCTGATCCAACTCAAAAATAGTCTATATATATATGATCACAAATAGTACTACAGAGTCCACGCATTGTTACGGACTCGATTTAATTTCAACACTTTGAAAGTCGAATACAGCATAATTACAAAACAACATGTTAATGCCAAAAGCCTAAAACATCCACAACATCATTTGGGAAACAGAAAAATTAAGAAACTTGCCATGCTTCATCAGTAAATAGTTTTTGCTGACTTAATATTGTAGTGTCTGATATTTCTCAGTTCTATTCACTATTCTTTTTTGACTACTTTCTCGTGCATTTTAACAAACTCAATAGGCATCAATTTCCAGTGTAGAGACGGTGTCCACTTAGCTTCCTTGAGCACCTTTAGTATCTCCTGCACAACTATCTCGCTGTGCTTAGCAGATAAATGAACCCCATCCCTGAAATAAATAAATAAAGTTATAAACTTTTAGCCAAATTCCACCAAAAATCTCATTCAATACTTCACCGTTCCAAAAAATGGGGCTCTTTTTTTGAAACCTATGGAGTAATGTGTAAGAAATCTTACGTAAAGCAAGTGGTCAACCAATCATTTTTCTGCTGAATTGCAATCCAAAGATCAACAACCTTCACTCCCATCTCCTTGCACAACTTTATACAAGCTTCTGAAGCATATAACTCATTTGTTCGAAATAACTCACCGAGTGCTGGACTGTTTGAAATAATTTACTTCATTAATTTAAAAGTATATGTTACAATAGAAAACAAGCAAATTAGAAAGACTACATAAATATGCATCAAAATACCTTCTGTTTTGGTGAATTTTGGCCTCGTTCATAGGTGGACAACTAAGGAAAATTACGCGAGTCGATACAGTGTTAGAATGTCTATCAAACAATGCTCTCAATTTAATGTAAGTTGGTGTTACCATTAGATATGTAGACAATCATACATTTTCCACTGTCTGATGTCACATTTCAAATTATTCGATGACTGCCTGTTACATAGTGAGCCATTAATTTGATCATACTTTTCTAAAGAAATCCAAAACATCATAAGCATAGCTACATTTGTGTCATTGATAGCTTAACTACTTAATTGGGTACTCAATTTGATTATACTTTACCAAAGAAAACAAGCCACTTGAGCAATAGCTAAGTGGTAGCCTTAGCCTTTTGCTGTCCAAGGTTCAAACCCCAACCCCCCAAACTAGCAAAAAAAAAAGAAAAGAAAAGAAAAGAAAACAATAATTTCACTCGTTTTAGAAATACGTCACACTTTTAAAGGTACCTTGAGATGAATTGTAATTTTTCTCATGTATTGATATATTGTGGAAGTGGTACATGAGGAGCAAGCCCAGATGGGTGAGGCCCCATTGAATCATTACCACCAAAGTAAACGATCACCAAAGAAGGTTGAGTGGCAGAATCCTGCAATGAAGAAACTATTAATATTGCTACTAATGCATTTATGAAACTATTTGAACTTAGAAGCAACATTATGCTATGTAAAAAAAAGTTATATGAATACTCCCCACAAGTTTGTCATACATGTATCATATGAACAAGTAGGAGAAAAATTATATAAACAATTAAAAATCTAGTAACACATAGACAATTAATTCATTCGTGGATGCATTTTTTTATTATTAAATGAGTATCACATACTAAAATTTTATCATATATATGTATGTGTGTGTATATATGTATATACATATATATATATATATATATATAATTAAATGATCGTCAACTTAATAATCTAACCGTACGGATGTAATTATCATGCAAAAATATGAGATGCAAGTCTTGACCAAAACACTGTACCCTATTTTAAAGTTGGGCCAAACTAAGATATAGCAAAATGGACTAGCTGCAATTGATCTTTTTTCTTTTCTTTTTTATCAATTTCAATATACTTAAAAATGGGACTCTTGTTTGAAACGTATGGAGTAATGTGTAAGAAATCTTACTTATAGCAAGCGGTCAACCAATCATTTTTCTGCCGAATTACAGGCCAAAGATCAACAACCTTCAATCCCATCTCCTGACACAACTTTATACAAGCTTCTGAAGCATAACTCATTTGTTCGAAGTAACTCACCGAGAGTAGTGGACTGTTTGAAAAAATTTACTTTATTAATTTAGAAGTATATGCTACAATAGAAAACAAGAAAATTAGAAATACTACATAAATATGCATCAAAATACCTTCTGTTTTGGTGAATTTTGGCCTTGTTCATATGTGGGAGTAATTCACCACGTAATGAGGTAATTTTAACATTTTTGGTTAACTCAGTTTTTACCATATACCTAGATATAGAGGTCAAATCCATCCCCCCCCCCCCCCCATTTTTCCTTTCCTTTTGGAATAATACAACCAAAAAAAAAAAAAAAAAAGTTCCTGTGTCATTTTTTTCTCATTGGTAGTTTGAATCAGAGAAATCAAACATGTAGTTTCAAAGTGAGCCATTGATTTGATCATACTGCTTAACTGGGTACTCAATTTGGTTATACTATACTAAAGAAAACATTTATTTCACTCGTTTTAGAAGAACGTTACAATAATAAAGGTACCTTGAGATGAATTGCAATTTTTCTCATGTTTTCAAGATATTCTGAAAGTGGTACATGAGGACCAAGCCAAGATGAATCATTACCACCAAAGTAAACAATCACCAAAGAAGGCCGAGTGACAGAATCCTGCAATGAAGAAATAAAAAGGACCATGCTGGTATTAGAGAATCCCCAACTGACAAATATTGCAGAGGTCCTAAAACCATTACATGTAGATATCTGACTAGTCTTCCTAAAAAATTTCAAATGCAAATAAAATTTGTTTTATGGAAAGAAGAACAACTTAAAGTTAACCAAATTGTTTCTAATTTATGTTGTTTCTTAAAATTTTCAAGTGAATCTATATGAGTTAACAGAAAGAGCGAAACTTTTAATCCACCAACGGTGTATACCCAAAACCCAAAAGATACTATAATCATGACACGTCATTAAATAACAATAATTTTTATCAATTCCAAGGTACACCTCAAACCCCTTTCAAAGACGACTATCATGTGAACTCTCCCAAAATGAAATATTAGCAACAAATAGAACTATTGTGCCCCTTATATAACATCTTAGATCTTATTCGAAGGTATATATGTTTTAGTGAGAATTTTATGAGTTCAAATCTTCTGTCCTAACTTCTATCTCGTATGTTTTCTCACTCTATGTAATTTTGCCAAGTGTTGATAATTAATTTACAAATAATTTTGTAAGTGTGTAAAGATTATCTAACATCAATGAATTAAATAAGACAGTGAATGAGACATGAAATAGAATAGTAAATATGATTTCAAATTTTACTAGTAGCCAAAAAAGTAGATTACCTTTGGAAAAACTTGATCAAGGACCTGGATAGCATCGTGAGTTCCAACCGTTGTATCCTCGCAATAGTATGTTTGCCTACAATATATTTAGAGATGATTGTAGATAGGATTCAAATAGTACTATTTTGCTTTTCTCAGAATGTCCACCAATATTGAAGCACAAATAGATGCTATATATATGATTGGAAACTCATTACCAATATCAAAAAGTCCAATTTCCAAGGATATTCAAAAACATATATAAGGATGAATCCTCAAGAGAGTTAACAATTGAGCTGTTCGATAATACATAAAATAAACTGCCAAAATGGTTCACTAGATGCATTTAAAGAGTTATTTTCACAAATCACACGAATTTACAAACGTAAATCAACATTCATCATCCGATTCAGATTTTACAAAACTGTTACATTTACATCACTAATTCATGTAAATATAATCTCTTCTAATACGTAAATACTTCCTCTGTTCTAAAGAAAACTATCACTTGCAGAATTTTTTATGCAAATTTTTTCTTTCTTTCTTTTTTTCCCTTTTCTTTTGATACTTATCTATATTATAAAGTGGGAGAAAAATGTTGACGGTTATTTTGGTGTAAACACCAAAGTGAAGCTTTTTTATTTCTTTTCTTACCCTTTAATGTTAGTTATTTATTAGGGAGAGAGGAGAGATGAATCTTGAATTCCTGATGAAGATTAAGTGCAAGTGTAATGAATTGAACGTGGTGTAAAACTAATGAGAGAAAATTGAGGAGATAAAATATTATACTTAGATAAGTAAAATTTACATTGAAATTCTATAATAACATTCATTTTTGTGTTTTATATATTCTTTTTTCACACGCAATGCGTGTGAAAGGATACTAGTTACTTTAAAGAGGCTCCACCGAATAAAATCACTCCCTAAAAGTTTAGGTTGGCAACGAGCTGTCCATATTTGGTTTGTTTTGATATTTAGGTTGGTTATAATTTAAATCATTCCTTTAGCTTCAAAAAAAGAGTTCATTTGAAAGTCAAAAAATACCATATATAAAAAAAGCACAAAAAGAGTCATATTTTTTATGGTATAAAATGATAAAAATATCTTTATCACCACAATTTAATTATGATTACATTACAATTAAACTAAACATTTCGTAAATTTTAGGTAAACATAGAGCAATAATATGTCAATACAATTAATTTTTATAAATGAGACTCTTTCAAGAATGAAAAGATTATTATTCTTCTTATTTGTATTTCTCCTCAAGGGGGACCCATAGTTAATAGAGGTAGATTCAGAAACAGAAATCGAAGATTTTATTTTGTTTGGCTTTAGAAGAACTTGTGAAGAAGATATATGTTCATACTACAGAAAAAAAATATTCTCTCTTCAATTTACACTTATCATAATCATGGCTATAAAGCAGCATTGTCCGCCTGAAATTTAGACAAAACACATGATTAGTTTGTTGGAACATAAGTTTGACAACAAAATTAAATCTCATTAACAACAATAACTTGTCCTTACCCTTTCGAAATTATTTAAATCCTTACTATTATAAAAAGAAGATGAATTCATATTGGGCTATCCAATACAAGTAATTAAATGCTATTTGTTTCCTGTTTTTGTTTACCCTGGAACGTGGCTAAAGATTATAAAGCACAAGTAATTTAGCCTAAAACATACAACAAGTACTGGTGCCAATCTAGGAGATCATTAAAAATTCAGAAAGATAGCTCATAAAACAGTTCAAACGTATTTGAAATTACAAAATGGACAAGAAGTAAATTATTTTTATGTGTTGCTTACCTTGGATCAGATGTGGCTAATTTCTTCTTCCATAGCGTTTGTATCCTCTCTTTTGTGACCTTCTCACCTTCCTGTGAAGTTCTCTTTCGACAATTCCCATAAACCATTTTGGTTTCCCTACAAAAAACATTATATATCCAATAACAAATCCCAAAACAGTTCCACACCCGTACCCCATCAATACTGCTTCCCAAGTAAAACCATCCATGAAATCTGAATCATTTTCTTCTTGCAGAACTGGCGATTGTGATATTTCACCTTTTTCACAGTCGCTCAATGGAAATCCACACAATGCTAAATTCCCTTCATACGAATCGTTCAGAAAAGTATTAAATTGTTTTCCTGAAGGAATACGACCTCTGAGATGATGATTGTAGGAGAGATTTAGTTTTTCAAGAGAATTTAAATTTGCAAGCTCTTGAGGAATCTCTCCTACAAGTTGGTTCGAATTAAGGTCTAGCGATTCGAGCACCGATAGATTTCCCAAAAGTGAGGGAATGTGACCAACGAGGCTGTTATGGGATAAATTTAGCTGCCGGAGGAATTTGAGATTTCCGATTACATATGGAATCTCACCTTCGAATTTATTGCTAGACAGATCGATGGTTGTGAGGATTGTAAGAATTCTCTTGACCTCAATGGTCACTCCTTTCATTCCGCTTCCTTTTTATTTTCATCAGCATATTTCATTGCTATGAAATTCTTGAAAAATAATTCTGGTAGAAGGCCAGAAAACTGATTACAAGAAAGATCGATGATTCGCAGCTTGGGAAAAGGATTTTTAGTCATGGAACGGGTGTTTATTGGACCATGGAATCTATTAAAGCTCAAAACAAGAACGTGCAACTCCAGTAGAGTTCCCAACCAGTTTGGGAATGTATCATTTATCTGGTTTTTCCCAAGATCAATAACTTCTAACTCAGCACAGTTTGCCAACGAACTTGGGACACCTCCTTGTAAATGATTGTCGTGCAAATTAAGACTCTTGAGGTTTCCCTTTGCAAGCGTGGAGGGAATCGTCCCACGAAAGTTATTCTTATGCAGGTCTAAATCCTCAAGGAATTGAAATGTTCCTAACACATTTGGGATCTCTCCTCTGAATTCATTATTTGATAGATCCATGATAAATAGACTGGGAAAAAGATATTTAATCTTGGAAATGTTGGATATAAAAATCGGACCGTGGAATTCATTGAATCTCAAGAAAAGAAAACTCAACAATGGAAGAGTTTCCAACCATCGGGGAAATGTATCTTTTAATTTGTTGCTTCCGAGATCAATACTCAGTAATCCCGTACAATTTTCCAAGTTAGGCACCATTCCTTTGAATTGATTGTCGTGCAAATCAAGATACCCCAAGTTGTTCAAGCTTGCTAATGTTGATGGAATGGTACCGTGAAAGTGATTCATCGATAGATCTAACCAATAGAGGCTATCACTGAGATTCCCAATACAATGCGGAAGTACACCACTAAAGTTGTTGCTCGACATATAAAGAGATTGAAGGCTGCTAGAATTGCATATCCACAACGGTAATGATCCTTCAAGAAAATTGGAAGTAAGATTAAGAGAATATAATGAATCCTTCCACTTAGACGACACCCACTCAGGAACTCGGCCATGAATTTGGTTGTTGGATAGGTCTAGAGACTCTAGGTTCTTTATGGCTCTCAAGAAATATGGGAATTCTTTTATCTTGAGAGAAGCCAGTTGAAGGTCCTTGAGGTTGGGGAAGGTAGCATTGATAATAGTGTAGTTAGTGATGCTCAACCTCACTGATAAGTTGTTGTATGAAAGGGACAAACTCTCAAGTTTTTTTAGGCTCGAAAACATTTCAATCTCTACGATGCTGCTCAACTTGTTCGATGAAAGGTACAATTCACGCAAGTCCGCCATTTGAAAAATTGATTGTGGAACGAAACCACTTAGCTCATTACCATCTAAATAAATGGCTTCAAGTGAGTTGGACTTGAATTGAAACTCACTCAATTGTCCCGTGAGTTGATTATAACCAAGATCTAAAGACTCTAACAACGGAAGATCAAATACCCAAGACGGTATTGTCCCATTGAGTGAGTTGCGAAATAAATTGAGATGGGTTAGTTTTTGTAGCCCAGTGATGTTGGACGGCAGGGGGCCCATTAGCAAGCTCTTTGACAAGTCCAAAGAAACAAGTTGGCTCAGATTGGCAACCCAAGAGGGAAAGGGACCAATAGTCAACTTGTTATATCCGAGTGAGAGAGATCTCAAGTGTACGAGATTTGCAAAACCATTGGGAATTTGGCCTTCTAGATTGTTCCAAGGTAGATCTAGCTCAATTAGATGCGTAAGATTTGAGATGAATTTAGGAATGGACCCTGACAAATTGCAATTACCGAGATTCAATGATTTCAAAAACTTGAGAGAGTCGACTATATCTGGTACTTCTGATAACATTGTGAATGAAAGATCCAACTCCCTCAGACTAATAATACTGGAACGGTTACTAGCGCTCAAGTTGGATTGTGGTAAAACACCAGTGACATTACGATTACCACGTAACCTTAATGTTTTCAAGTTCGGAAGAATGAAGATTTCATGCGGCAATTTCCCGCGCAATCCAGTGCGAGAAAGATCGAGAAATGTTAGAGAAGAAAAAAAAGAAAGATTTCTAGGTAAAACTGAATCTATTGAAACACCACCAAGAGAAAGCTCTCTCAATTGTGTAAGATTATGAAGGAGAAACTTGAGAAGTTGATGCTGAAATTCGGTATTACTATCATTGAGAATGAGATTATAATTGTAAGAGAGATCGAGTGAAACCAGTTTGGAGAGATGCGATATTTCCAAGGGGACTGGGCCTGAAACATTCGAGTAAGAGAGGTTGAGATGTGTCAAACTAGTTGCAAACCGGCTGAATTCACGTGGTATCATGGATCCACTGAAATCATTGTAAGCAAGGTTGAGCCTCTGGAAGTGAGGAAGGTGGAAGAGGCTACTGTTGGAATGAAGGATTCCTACAACCTGGCTGCAACTGAGGTCAAGCCCGATTACGTCCCCCGTCAACGGATTACATGCAACCCCGTCCCATTTGCAACAATCAGAACTCATTTTCCATTGATTTGTCTTTGGATAAGAAGTATTAGCATACCAATCACAATCTGAAGAAGCATAACTATTTATGCTCAAAGTTTGCTTAAATTGAAACAAAGCAAGCATCTGTTTATTGGGACACAAATGATTATCATGAGCAGAGGAAAAGGAGATGGAAGATGAGGAATAAACAAAATGCTGAAATTGTAAGACGATGATTAGGAGGATTGGAGTAAGCCAGGGTAATAGTACTGATGACTGCCCCATACTTAATTTAGTTTGAATATATGTTGCGTAATTAATTAACTCACTTATGCAGCCTATTTATAGGTGGTATACATGCATCAGCAGCTTAAAGGTTTATCAAGCCAACATTTGTAAGCCTTACAATTCTAATCTACTCTTCATTAATTTCCACAATAGAATGGAAAAATGATGTGCAGAAAATTCTGGCATTGACTGTCCCATTCTTCTTAATTGGTGATAGTTATGGTCAATTGAAACCATCCCACACTCCACAATCACTAATATTTGTGGTCCAACACCAACAGTACTAGTTAAGAAATACCATTTCTATTTTTTTTTCTTTTTTTCTTAGTTAAGAATTACAGTCCAAAGATCATCAATTGTTCAAAGTTCGAACTAGCTCACTGAATACAGGACTATTTGAAATAATTAATTTGTTAATTTAGAAAATAAAATTTATCTGTAAAAGGTCCACTCAGATGAATTGAGGGTGTTTTTTCCATCATAAGCAACAAGATCATAAGGCGAGTCCTTAGCAAACTCTGCAGGCATAGATTTTCAGTGTAGAGACAGTGTCCACTCGGCTTCGTTGAGCACCTTTAGTATCTCTCCTGTACAACTATCTTGCTGCCCTCAGCAGATAAATGAACCCCATCCCTGGAAAAGATAAAAAACCAATTATAAACTTGTAACTAATTTCCAATATTTTACAGTTCCTAAATACTTAAGAATGAGACTTCTTTTTTTTTGAAACAGGTGGAGTAATGTGTAAGAAATCTTACGTAAAGCAGGTGGTCAACCAATCATTTTTGTGCTGAATTGCAGTCCAAAGATCAACAACCTTCACTCCCATCTCCTTGCACAACTTTATACAAGCTTCAGAATATTCTCGGCATAACTCATTTGTTCAAAGTAGCTCACTTGGACTGTTTGAAATAATTTATTTAGTTAATTTAGATGTTAGAATAGAAAACAAGCAAATAAGAAATACTTCATGGATATGCATCATAATATCTTCTGTTTTCGACAATTTTGGTCACTTAACATGAGGAAACGTTTAGCTGTGGCAGAGCAAAAACTGGGAAGGGAATACAGGAGTTTTCGAAGTATGTTTCATATCATATCCTTTTCCAACCCTTTCAATAGATAAACATAATCTGTGATTTTTCTTGATGGTTTTCATAAACATAAACATATCTTTATTTAGGCAAACCTTCTTATTTTTTTCATTATTTCTATTAAATTTGCAAATAAAGAGGTGATTTAGAATCCTACTACTCCGTTCTACTTTGGTTACCATCAAAAGAAGCAATCCTATCACTATCGCACTCAAAACGATGCGTACAACTCACATAAATCTTCATTTAGGTAAACTTTCTTATTGTTTCAATATTTCCTTCAAAATTACAAACAAAAAGGTGATTTGGACTCATATTACTTCGTTATACTTTGTTTACCATCAAAAGGAGCAATCATATCACTCGCATTTAAAACGATGCCTTGTAACTCACGCAACTCTTCATTTAGGTAAACCTTCTTATTGTTTTATCAATTACTTCAAATATGCAAACAAAGAGGGGAGTCCTACTAGTTCGTTCTACTTTGTTTAGTATCAAAAGGATCAATCATATCACCCTCGCATTCAAAACTACGCGTACAACTCATGCAATTCTTAATTCCAAAGACTATTTAGTCCGACCATCTCTCTCTTGAATTGATCAATCTATAACAACTAACGCTTCTTAGATTAATTGAAAAGTAATATATCTGCTGGTTGTTAGCTGATCAAGGCTGATTAATTGCATGGCTCCTATGTATATCTACATATATAATATATGTATACACTTATGTTATATATATGAAACATTTCCAGCTCAACTTGAGGCAATGTCGAAATAGCATGATGTTCAATTACTCAATTGGTATTGATGATAAAATAACTAACTTACAGTGTCCCTATTGCCAAGAGGTGCTGAATAGGGTCCAAAGCAAGAATTGATGCAGTAGATGGGATTCCATAATGAACAGCAACACGTGGTTCCATGTTCGTGAATGTCATGCTCCTCTGTACATTATGCTGAAAAAGGATATGTAAAAAAATGTTTCAAGTAACTATACTATAAACACGCAGCATATAAACCAAATTATAGCTGATTTATATCTTATTATTTCATTATTAAAAAGGAAAAGGGAAAGCATATTTGTTTATATGCACAACTGTGGGAACCAACCACGCATTTCAAAATACCTTTTTAAAATTCAAAAAAAAAAAGAAGAAGAAACAAATCACATAATTATGCTCCTTTCTGGCACATGGCAGTATATAAAACTATACACACTCATATATTGGTCAAGAAAAACTTTCAAAGTATAAGTTAAAAGAAAGGGGAAAAAACAAAAAAAAAAGAGCTTATATTCTGATTGAACAAAGTTACAAAAAGAATTTTCTAGCAAAGATGAGCAATAACAACTTGAGAAGGTAAAGTAACAAGTAACAATAAAAGGAAAAAAAAACAAAGATTGCTAGCTACAAGGTCTATTCAAAGGCATATAGCAAACAAGAAATGAGAAAAAAATGATCACAATAGGAGGTGGGCTGTAGGCTGGTGTTTTCAATTTTCAATAACAATTACAGCTTTTTCATGTTTTATATTATTCAGCCATATAAGGATCGAGGCAATGAACCAGCGATGCGATTGTTGTTACATTTAAATTGCCTGCTTTTGAATTATAAACTATGACAAAATTCATTTTCAGTGTTCTAAAAATCGTTAGGCGGACCAAGGCGGCGGAGGGGGAGCCTAGCGCCTAGGCGTTCTCCTAAGCGGACTAGGCGTTTTCTCAGGTGGTCTCATGTATATATTTTTCTATTGTACATACTTGTTATACTATACAAAGCATACAATAGATGTAATTTTTTAAATTTTACATGAAACATTACTAAAAAATAATGTTTTAAGGCTTCACAAATTCATTTTAAGTATTGTAGAGCTTTAAAGCAGAGATCTGATTATGCCTAGGCGGGGGGACCTAGACGCCCAGCCAAATTGAGGCGGTAGAAGACCGCCTAGCCCCTAGACGAAGATTAATCAGACCTAGGCGAGGATTTTTAGAACACTGTTCATTTCCCAAGTTTTGCATCACCCAGCAAAACTGTTGTTTAAGGTCTTCATTCTACTTATTAAATGGCTCATGTGATAAGAAACTGCAGTAGGAGGTTACTGCCACAATCTAATCAAAATATTATTTTTCGTGTTGCTCCCTTCTCTATTATATTATCAATTAATCCTCTCCCCTTCTCTCTCATTTTGGGACAGAGTACATATATATTTACAGATTTAGTGGCTAAAGACTTCTCCATTAAAACCTTGTTCACTTTCCCATTCAAGACGGTCAATTCCGATACAAAAAGTATAAGACTTGTAGGCTGCAACTGGGCAATGCAGCAACCAAATACTTCTGCCATTCCACAAAAAGAGTCCCACTCGTCAAACTTTTTTCTTCAAGGAAAACGGTCTCATTTCATTCTTTTGATGATAGATTAAAATGACACAATATCTTCAAGTTTTATTGTTACACTTCCATTATCATGCCATCAACTGCTAATTGAAACACTCAATTAATTTTGGGTAACCATAAAACAAATTAATATCCTTAAAGTTTGTAAATTTTGCAATTGAGACTCTTTTTATAGAACCGAGGGAGTAATAACAAGAACAAACAACAATTCAGCTTCCTTTTTTCGCTTTTAATAACATTTCTGATCTGAATTTTAACAGTCATATGAAAATTTCACATTTTCTCTCAGTTTTCCGGATAAATTTGCAATATATATCGAAACAACTTATATCTAACTATTAGTTTTCTCAGCAAATGAAATCAAAATCATACAAATTATAAACAACTACAGAAAATTAACAAGAAATTTTTCATTTAAGAAAAAGGAAAAAGAGGGACTTACCTCGGGAGATTGAGTGACCTCTGGAAATAATTTGTTGACCATATTTTTATAGAAATCGAATTCACGAGCTCTCATCTCTCTCCTCTCCTTTCCTCATGGATGTGATTTTATTCAAATTCTCCGTCACAGGTCTGGTGCGGATGTATCAAGCAGTTGCATCTGTTTCGAATAATCGACGGTTCTGATTATAGTTGCAAGCAGCGGCGGATCCATGAATTCGGCTCAAGTGTTAGCAATATATTAAAGAAAATTATTAATATGACGTAAAAGATTAAAATTTCATATATATATATATATATATATATATATATATATATATATATATATATATATATATATATATATATATATATCAGGGCCGTTCAAAAGCACTCACCTTAAATAACACTCATTCCTTAAACAACACTCATACATAAAGGGCCCATTTTTTTCCTCTCTCCTCTCACACTCCCATGTGCATTTGCAACATGATTTCTGCACACCAAAAATTAGGCATATTCATTTACTCTTTAACTGTTTGGTTGGGATCGTGGAACCATTTGAGCAACAGTTGAAGAAATTAATGTAGTAGTCACTAACTCTACAGTATAGCAGCAAAAAAAATAACTAAAAAGATATTTCATGAATGATCAATTACAGCAGCAAACTAAAAGTAACCTGTAAAAAGATGACAAATGAGGCTTACGGCTCATTAACCATTTTATCCCAAAATACTAAATACTCCATCAGCATCATAGCACGTCTTAGCACAACCATTACAAAATGTTTACACAACAAGACACAATTGAAAATGCTTAATTATAATAATAGTCATAATGCATATAGAATAAATAGATCTCTCGATAATCAACCATTACATATCAGAATATCACAAAATCAACAAGAAAGAGGGCATTTTATACTGCAACAAGATAAATACTAGCATTTTTCAACTTTCTAAATACTAACATGGGCTCAAAGTTTCTAATAAGCCATAGCAAATTACAAGTTCAAACAACAACTGATTTTAAACAAAACTGGCATAGCCATAACGTTTTCAAAAACAAAGTACAACTTCAAACAACAACTCCTTCCATCATCATAGTGACATCCAAGAGCTGAATTTGTGACTGAGCTTCTATCTGGCAATGAGTATAGTAAACAAATATTAAAACCATCAATTTAACAATGTAAAGATGTCATATACTAAAAAGAAGATAAAAAAAAGCATATATGAGTTTCGTAACACACCTACTAGAAATGAAGGATCCCAATTAGAGTTACTCCAATGCTTATTGCAATTCTGAAGGCCACTCTGTAAAAACAAACAAATTAGAAGCAAAATATAGATATACAAAATTACAAGTATCGTTATAGCAATCTCAGTTGCACCTGTGGGTGAATCACTATCGCCATCTACACTTGGATCCTGAGTAGCAACAACATTTGATGATCTAGTACTACATGTAAACAAATAGCAAAGACAAATTTTAATTTAATATCAAAGTGTATTATAAACAAATAGCAAAAGCAAAATAAATATAATTGCTTACCGATTATTAAGTGCCGGACAATTTCTTTTATCGTGTGTCACACCAACTTTGTCACATTCATGACAACGTCTATTCTTAGGATTTTTTGCTTTCCCTAAAGCCCTTTCTTTACCACCCTTCAGCCTTTTGCCACACCCTTTTGCTCGCATTTAGTTCGGCTCAATGTAGCTATGCTCATAAGTACCAGTCATGTTAACTGACTTGGATACACTCATTGCAACAGACTTCATTTCATTATTTCTTTCGAAACCATTCTTCCCAAAGATTCGATAAAGTTAAAGGCAATGATCATGGTTGATTGATAGGGGACATTACTTATTACCACCATCTTTGTCTATTTCATTTGCTGTATCATTTCATTTGTTGTATGTATATTAATTTCTCTTTCTTTATATCTATATACAACTATGCTTATTTTTGAATGATACAAGACTCAGGTAAGAACTGATCCAATTGTTATTATGAACCTAAATGCTAACCTGGACGGCAGAACCAATTTTATTTGTATCTAATACATGAGTGCTATTATTTTTAGATTCATTAACATATTGATTGTGCACTATATCCAGCTTTGCTTCATACAAATAGTTATATGCGACAGAAAATGTGCAAAACAAAGAATATACCTTTAAGCATATACCGTATGAATGGCTTAATAGATAAGAAAAATTGTAGATATAAAAATTTATAAAGAATAAAGTCTAACTAATTTAGTGTAAACCAGTATCATTACCCATTTCAATTTAGTGTAAACCAGTATCATTACCCATTTGTGAAATAAATAAAAATTTTTATTATCCCCCAACTACAATCCAACTCCAATTATCTGAACCTAGCCCCAGACTCCCAGAGTATAGACCATAACTACTTAGGGTTGCTTTTATACTATTTTTTTAATAATATACTCTATGTCTCTATCTGTTAATTTGGTTGCTTGTCCGCCTCATAAATTATGATGACTTATCCCATGTATACCCTAAAGATGGAGAAACAGAGGTAAAAATAGTGAAAACAAGGAATAATGTCTTATCCACAAAGGGTAAACCCTTCTTGAAAAACAAAAGGCTCAAAAGTTTCATTCCACAATTGAAACCTTGTCTCAAATTCAAACCAAGAGCTTATATTGATTGAAACAATCTACAGCAATAGGTTCAAAACCAAAAGCAAATAATAAGTTTGCATTAATACCAAATTACCAACAAATAAATATAAAAATAATAAAACCTTTTGACGAAATGAGTAACCAAAAGTAGGCACAACATGAAGGAACAATTACTATATCTAGAGGTCATCAATTTTTTATACTTGTCCATATTTTTTGTACCATTATGTTGAGTTGAGGACCTTGAGGTAGAGTTATTCATGCAGAAGCACAAGATTTCAACATAAAAAGTGCAAGCACTAGAAAATGCAATGAGACGCATTTTTTTGCTCTACTTTCCAAATCCACATTTTTTTCCTTTGGGTGACTTATCCCTTTTCTTCTCCACATTTACTTCTATAAAATTATGAACCAACAGTGTAATTATGTTCAAAGTACTAGATACATGAAACTGATAAAAGACATATCCATGACACACATTGTTCTGGTTTTTTATCAGTAAAAACGTTGTAATAAAAAAAAGGCCAACAAGGTTTGTGAGATACTTAGATAGATCTGGATTAAAGTTAGGAAGTACATAAAGTCTTGTATTTGGCTTTGGTTTGGCCAAGGAAACCAACATAATATGTCACCTTAAGATTGCATAAATCTTAGTCACCTTAAAAGAGAGGCAGGGCTCACCACTCAATTCCTTGTTGATTGATATTCAAAATTTTAACTTCTCAACTTGCTTCACGAGATAAACCAGTAGGAAAACTAGCATCGTAGTAGTGTAATTTTTTCACAATCCATAAAAAAAACAAAAAACAAAAAATAGGGCAAAAATTCCCAAATCGAATCACAAAATTGAATTGAATTCGAGTTAAGGGTCTACCGAGATAATGTCAAGATCTTGTACGCACTCCGTTCAATTTGAAGGTGGATGACCAGACTAGCGTCGAACTTGAAGGTATTTCAACAGAACGGTGGTGGAATCTTTTTGAAATCTGCCGTACGGTGGAGGGGAAAGATGAGTTTCACTTCGAAGCCGGGTTCGGAGCAGTGAGCGGCGGCGACGGAGCAGTGAAGCAGCAGTGGAGCTGGGTTTGGAGTTTGAATTTGGGAGGAGCTTTGATTTGGAGTGTCTAAGTTTTTTGGGACCGAGCATACAAGTCTGAGAGGAGAGAGAAAAAAATGGGCCCTTTATGTATGAGTGCTATTTAAGGAATGAGTGTTACTTAAGGTGAGTGCTTTTGAACGACCCTGATACATATATATATATATATATATATATATACACACACACACACACACACACACGAGGCGAGACCGATCCATAGCTAACACTGTAAATCTAACATTAATAGATTTTGTGGACGAAGGCCCATTATATCAATGTACGAAAATACTTCATTTTTAAAAACTCTTGTACTTTAATATGGGGCAGTCCGTAGTATAGTCACTATGTCAATTACAAAAATATCTTTTTTCTTTAAATAATCATATTCCGCATAATTAAATTACAAATGGAGATATTTTATTTTATTTTTTTTACATCAAATTGTCCAGAATTGCCTTCTTAATTAATACACAAAATGGGTAAACAATGTTTAGTCTCCTTCCACGCGAAATTAATTGGAGTCGATATATATACTTTCAAGATTACCTCTCAAGTATCTGGGAGACTGTAAAGAATCAGCTGGTTTAATAAGTTTCAGTTAAGCTATTTAAGGACTCAAAACAGAAATAAGGGAAGGAAATAGAAGAAGCAGAAGAAGGGAGGTAGAAATTAAGAGAGAAATAGAAGGAATCAGAAGATTGCAGACGAAATAGCAATTTCATTAATGTCATAATAATCCTCAAATTGTATCTGCTGCTATATATCACTTACATCAGAGAGAGAAAATGGAAATGAGAAGGAAAAACGAGAAGGAAAAACTTGAGGAGGCCATGAACCAACTCACCCATTCCAAACATGTGCATAGAAGCTAACAGAAAATAATATAAAGCAAAAAGACTAAATTGGCCTGACTTATTTATGGCTAAAGACCCTTCTACCCAACAACAACCAACTATCAATTCTGAAATAGAAATAGGATGAATTCCTTGCAATCCTTACAGTCCCCCTCCCTTAAACAGCCCTTGTCCTCAAGGCTGGAAATGAGGAAACTTCAGATGTAACTAGTCTCAATCCTCCCAGGTTGCTTCAGAAGGCAAAGTATTGTCCCACTAGACCAGAACTTCAACTCCAGCTGCATTATTCTTCTTGACTATCCTCATTTCTAACACAGTTATTGGTTCTCCTCTGAATTGTTCCAAGGACTCCTCAGAAGGAAGTGTAGGAATAGAAGTACAATTCAGACCAATTTTTTTTTTGAGTAGGGAAACATGGAAAACTGGATGTATTTTGGCATATTCTGGTAGTTGAAGCTTGTATGCTACTGCACCCACTTTTTCAGTTACCAAAAATGGACCATAAAACTTAGGAGCCAGCTTGCCTTCTTTAACTGGTAACATTGAGGACTGTTTATAAGGTTTTACTTTTAAGTACACCATGTCTCCAGGTATAAAGGACCTTTCAGTCCTGTTTTTATCTGCATAGTGCTTCACTCTAGACTGAGCCTCAACCAAATGTTGTTTCATCATTTGTAGTAATTGTGTTTTGTCTTTACAAAACTGTTTAGTGGCCCTGTCTTGCACCTGTCCCAGCTGGTGGAAGTTAAAATGAGGGGCCTTGTAACCATACAACATCTCAAAAGGGGTTGCTTTTAATCCTGAATAGTAATAAGAGTTGTACCACCATTCAGCTAAGGCCAGCCATGACACCCAATTGTGTGGTTTTTGTGAGATCATGCACCTAAGATATCATTCAAGCACCTGGTTTACCCTTTCAGTCTGTCCATCAGTCTGTGGGTGGTAGGCTATGCTCATGTGCAATTTGGTACCCACTATTTTGAAAAGAGATTGCCAAAATAAACTAACAAACATTTTATCCCTGTCAGAGACAATAGTGGAAGGCAGTCCATGCAACTTATAAATATGAGAAATAAAAGTCTGGGCAAGTTGTGAAGCAGTAAAAGGATGTTTTAAGGCAATAAAGTGTCCATACTTGGTTAGCCTATCCACCACAACCCATACAACTGTCATACCTTCAGATTTGGGCAGTCCTTCTATGAAGTCCATGGAGATATCAGTCCATGGAGTTTCTGGTATTGGAAGAGGTTGAAGAAGACCAGGACTTGCTATTATTTCATGCTTCTGTTGTTGGCAGACTTCACACTCTTTCACATATGTGGTTACATCCTGCCTTAGAGTAGGCCACCATAGAAATTTTCTGATTCTCTCAAATGTTCCTCTTATCCCAGAATGACCCCCAATTGGTGAGCTGTGGAACTCATTTAGGAACCTTTTCCTTAAGTCTAAATATGGTCCCACCACCAGTTTGCCTTGAAATTTAAGCCTCCCATTTTGGAAAGCATAGCCAGGTAGCCCATCTGGATTCAGTTGTAACTGCACTATTATATCCCTCAATCCTGCATCCTTTTTCCCAGGTTTGGGCCAGCTCTTGCACCCAAGTTGGTACTACTGCAGTAATCATTGTACATTCTGATATTTCCCCCTGACCATTTTTCGAGCTGGTATACATATTCTGGAAAGGTATAACAACCTCATTAAGCTCTCTGGACAGTGTGTCAGCCACAATGTTTTCTCTTCCCTTTTTGTAGGCTATTTCATAGTCAAGTCCCGTTAATTTTGTAATCCATTTCTGCTGATTAGTGGTGGTGACTCTCTGATCTAATAAGTATTTTAGACTGTAATGATCTGTTTTGATGTACACCTTATTTCCCAATAAGTAGTGCCTCTATTTTTCCACTGCATAAACTACTGCCATAAGCTCCTTTTCATAAGTAGACCACCCCAGATGTTGTGGAGCTATGGTTTTGCTAAGGAAAGCTATTGATTTATCCCTTTGCATTAGCACAACCCCAATCCCATAGTATGAAGCATCAGTCTCTAAGGTAAAAGGTTCATTAAAATTAGGCATGGCTAGCACTGGAGCCTGGGTCATAGCCTCCTTCAAGCTCTTGAATGCTTCAGTAGCCTTCTCAGTCCACACAAAACTATCCTTTTTAAGCAGCTCAGTCAGAGGTTTACTTATCAGCCCATAATTTCTTATGAATTTCCTGTAGTAACCTGTTAACCCCAAAAATCCCCTAAGTCCCTTTAAAGTTGTGGGTGTAGGCCATCTTATTATACAATTTATCTTGTCTGGATCTGTAGACACTCCTTCTTGATTTATCACATGCCCAAGGTATTGTATCTGTTTGGTGACAAAGACACATTTGCTTTGTTTAGCAAAAAGGCAGTGGTCTTGTAACAGCTGGAGGGTAAGTCTTAGGTGCTCTAAATGATCCTCATATGTCTTACTGAAGATAAGGATGTCATCAAAGAACACTAGTATAAACTTTCTAAGGTAGGGCTGAAAAACTTCATTCATCAATGATTGGAATGTGGTTGGAGCATTTGTGAGCTCAAAGGGCATCACCAAGAATTCAAAATGCCCAGTGTGTGTCCTGAAGACTGTTTTAGGAATGTCATCCTTATGTACTCTAATCTGGTGATAACCAGATCTTAGATCAAGCTTAGAGAACCATTGAGAACCATGGAGCTCATCCAGTAACTCATCAATTGCTGAAATTGGGAATTTATCCTTTACTGTCATCTGATTTAATGCCCTATAATCAATGCACATTCTCTAGGTGCCATCATGCTTCTTAACCAATAGGACTAGAAAGGTATAGGGGTTGGTACTTGGTTGTATGATCCCATTTTGTAACATTTCCTTCACAATCTTCTCAATCTCACCCTTTTGGACATAGGGATATCTATATGGCCTAAGGCTCACTAGTTGACTGCCTTCTTTAAGCTGTATATGGTGATCCTTGGCCCTAACTGGGGGTAGTTCTTTTGGTTCCTGGAAAATTCCAGAGAAATCCTGCATCAGTTTTTGAAGCTGGGGACATTCCCTTTCAATAACTTCCTTAGGCCCCCTCTGAATACTGTCACTGCTGCCAGGTACTCCACCCTCAGACACATCCCCCTCTTTTTCTAGAAACATGCCAAACAAATATCCAAAATATCCATGGGTGGTTGAACTCAGTATCTCTTTGAACTCACCAGAATCTACCATTTGAATGGTTGGGGAAACCTGGTCAGATTCTCCTTGTAACACCAAAGTCTTTCCTCCTTTCATGAGAGAAATCTGTAAGTTGTTAAAATCAAAGTTAACTGAGTTGTATGATTTCAGCCACTGCACTCCCAAGACTGCAACAATACCCCCTAGAGGTAGCACCCTGAAATCAGTTTGAAATTCTTCTCCTTGAATAGACCAGGGCATGTTGGGGCAATATTGTTGGCTAACCACCTTATATCCATCTGCAACTGTTACTGCCATAGGCTTAACCTCCTTGATTGCAACCCTAATTCTTTTAGCAGCTATTGGATCTATGAAGTTGTTAGTACTTCCAGTATCCACTAAGATCCTCAAAAACTACCCATTAGCCATTCCCAATAATCTGATTGTATTGTTTGTGCTGTGTCCGGATAAAGTATGTAGGGTAATCTGCCCTTCCATCTCTCCACACTCCTGTGTCATGTCTCCTATCCCTGGATCCCCACCTGGTTCAATATCCTCAATTTCTGGACTGTCAAACGGAAACATCATAAAGAGCTGTGGTTTCTTACAAACATGTCCTGGTGTAAATGGTTCATCACATGAAAAGCATACTCTTCTCCTTCTCTTGTCATTAATCTGTTCTCTGGTAAGACCTCTTATAGGTAATGCCCTCATGTTCTCATCAGTAATCAATACAGCAGGTTTATTCAGCCTTGTTGCTTCATCATATGTCACAGCAGCAGGTTTATTGGTCATTACATGTGTAGTCTTCTGATATCTTATATTGACAGGAACCTTACTCATCACCCTGCTCCTTTTTAGCCATGCCTCTAGCTTGGCCTCTTCCACCCTTGACAATCTAATCATCTCCTTGAGGTTTTGAGGTCTGAGTTCTTGAACTCCCAGTTGAATTTCCAATTTAAGACCTCCCATGAAACAGTCCATAAAGAATTCTTCATTAAGGATTGGGTTTTTAGCCAATGCCCATCCCTTTAGCTCCTCAAAGTTTTTCCTGTAGTCATACTGTCCCTACCTGATGGAGCTTCTTTAATTCCCCAATAGGATTATCACTGGTTTCAGGACTAAACCAAACAATAATCTCCTCAGTCAATTTCTCCCAAGTAAGCTCCTGACCACCCTGAACAAATCCTGAGTACCACACTTCAGCCTCCCCCTCCAGGTTCAAAGTTGTTAGATAAACCTTTTGCAAGTCAGGCACCATGTAGTGTGAAAACAACTTATTACATTTTCTGATCCATGTTCTAGGGTTTTCACCATTAAACTTAGGGAATTTCAACTTAACAGCCTTGAAAATGTTATCAGAATTATCACACTTGTTTTGAGACTCATAAGAGCCCAATATAGACCCAGAAGCTGTGTTTGAATTACCTGTCTGATTGTTTTATGTGGATCCTTTCTATGCAGACAAGAGGACCTCAAGTTGTTTCATTACCAACTCCATCTTAGCACCAAATCCTTGTTGTAGAACCATTGACTCCTGTAGCTACGACTGAAGTTGATGGATGTTATTGATCTGCTCTCGGTACTGGTCTTCCAAATTACTCAACCTTTGATTATTTGTAGCCATGGCCTCAGAAACATGGCTCTGATACCAATTTGTAAGGAATCAGCTGGTTTAATAAGCTTCAGTTAAGCTATTTAAGGACTCAAAACAGAAATAAGGGAAGGAAATAGAAGAAGCAGAAGAAGGGAGGTAGAAATTAAGAGAGAAATAGAAGGAATCAGAAGAGTGCAGACGAAATAGCAATTTCATTAATGTTATAATAATCCTCAAATTGTATCTGGTGCTATATATCACTTACATCAGAGAGAAAATAGAAATGAGAAGGAAAAACGTGAGGAGGCCATGAACCAGCTCACCCATTCCAAACATGTGCATAGAAGCTAACAGAAAATAACATAAAACAAAAAGACTAAATTGGCCTAACTTATTTATGGCTAAAGACCCTTCTACCCAACAACAACCAACTATCAATTCTGAAATAGAAATAGGATTAATTCCTTACAATCCTTACAGAGACGGGGACAGATCAAGTCTGTATGTAAGTCTTGGTGTTGTTTGAATTCTAGTCCCCATTTTGTTCACTTTCACATGAATAACCACCTCAAATCCAATCATTCAAGGATGCAGTACCCTTTCCAGTCCATGGATTATGAATCACAATCTTCTTGTGAAAATGTTTAAGGATTCCATAATTAACCTTGATAATCCATTAGGCTCTAGTGATGATTGTATTCGACATGTGGGCTCGTGTAATGGGTTGGTCTATTTTCTAACTCAGAAGAATCAGATTATTTTGTGGAATCCAACCACAAAATTATTACCCCCATTCCATAATAATAGACTTTTTAAAAGAAAAAATTGGTTTTAATTTATTTTTAGGAGAATAAATTACTTACTTTCTTATATCACCCTAACTTCTCTCATTGTCCTAAGAAATTCTCTCAATTTTCAACTTTCCATAAAGGGCAGTGATATAATTTCACACAAATTTTAGTTATTAAATGATAATATTAAATGACTTTCTTAATCCATGTGAATGAAGCTAACACGACTATTATTATGGAATAGAGGTAGTAATAGAGAAGAAAACTGACCCATCGACCCCTATCAGTCTTATACGTCAACTTCTTTTCTGGTTTTGGATATGATTTCTCCGCAGATGATCGATTACAAGATGATGAGATTTTTTATCTCAGATTCTAAAAACGAAACCAAGATCGAGATCATAATAATAATAAATTTGTAAAAATAATTATACTCTAAACATCATTTATTCGTAAAACAAAAAATTATCTCCGATCCACAGTTTAATTATGCGGACGAGAATTATTTTTAAAAAGAAGATATTTTTGTACATTGACATAATGAGTCTCTGTTCGCAGAACTAAACTACGGACTCCCCCGTAATGGGTCAATGTATAAAATATTTATAAGGTAATTCCAAGTTGTATTACAATATGGAGTTTAAATTTTAAATAATCAAATTGTCACAATAATTGACAATATTAAACTATATTACATAAGAAATTATTTATACAAATATTTTATAAAAATAAATACATTAAATATAGTTAACAATGTTAAATTTTATTACTTAAGAAATTATTCATACAAATAAATACATTGAATATATTTGACAATTTTAAATTTTATTAATTAAGAAATTATTTATAAAAATAAATACATTATATATATAGTTAACAATGTGTTAAATTTTATTACTTAAGAAAATATTTATATAAATATTTTATACATTGAAACTATTTAAATCTAACTAAGGTGGGGATATTTTAGACATTTCTTCTGGCCGTAAGTCTTAGTAGTGGCCAACAAAAAAAAATCGCGGCTGCTATTAAGAGTTACGGCTTGTTTGATGGAATAGTGTCCATAACAACCGCTTGCTATGGATCACTCCCCATATATATTAGAAATATATTAATGATTATTTTAGTTACCAATTCTATTACATATACGAGACTTTTAGTTAATTAATGTTATTAAACAATTCTAACTTATATATTAGTTATTAAATTTAGTTAGCTAGTTTTTAAAATTAAAATCATAATGACAACTCATTATTTACAACAATTATATTTCTAAATAACTATATATTAAAAATATAAGAAAAATACTATGTGTAAATAATAATTAATCTAAAAAAATTGTAATGTATATTACAAAATATATTAACGTTAAAATTTTGTAAACAACTTTATTTCATATAGGAGACCTTGAGTTAATCAATTTTTTAAAAAACATCCTGAGTTATATATTACTCATTAAAATTTAATTACTTTTAAAAATTTAAAATCATGATCGTAACTTACTATTTTACAACAATTTTATTTTTTATAGAATTTATTTAGCTAATTAATTCTACAATATAGTATGACTTAAATACTACGTTTAGGCTTTTAGGTTTTCACTCAACTTTGAACTCTAATTAAAAATGCATATATAAATACGAATGATTGATTATAAAAACTAAATATTAAAATGCGAAACTATATAAAAACTTAATATTAAATTAAAAATAACAAAATAATCACATTAGTAACACCTAATTGTGAGTATTCGACAATTGTATATGATCTGTAATCATTTGTTTTTTAAGCAAAATTTGTAGTTATTCTAATAAAAGCAGTGAGTCAATTCAAAATTCAAAAAATATATTTTATAACCACCATATAAAATAAATTAAAAAGTTAAAAATAATTTTATTTATAAAACAACTCATGATTCGCACGGGACACTTAGCTAGTTCTTAATAATTTCATGAGCAATTCTTATTTTTACCATCAAAATAATATCATTAGTGAACTTTTACCAATTAATTTGCCTATTTGCATAAGTATAAGATTGATGACATACATTCATGTTTGAGAGAGGAAAAATATGTTGATGGCATACATCAGCTGTGACGCCCCCAAAATAGGTCCATACAACCCATTTTGAGTCGCCAATAACATTCCACAAAATACAAATACAAATACGAATTTTTCCATTTACAACTAATAAGTGTTGTGCAAAATACGACAACACAATACAAATACATCTGAAATTCTCAATACACTTATTGTCACACTAATAGTAAGGTATTGAGACACTTCTATTATCTCGAACCATCACTCCATTCTCCGGCTAGTCCCCGCTACACTCTCTTTTCCTGCGGAAAACAATGGAACAAAAAGGAAAAGGGTGAGCACAAATAGCCTAGTAAAAAATATCATGACTAAGATAATGAAGAATAAAAATTATCTTTAGTCTTCAACAATAATAAATCAGAGATATTTTAATTGTTCAATAACAACAACTGCAGCGGAACGAACAATCCATTAGAAGAGTCAAGTAGATTATAATATCTACCATCTTCTATAAGTTAAAGGATCACCACCAATATTTTATCCATGTAACACCAATCAACAATTCCTGTTTATGAACATCCAAATCAACAATTTATATTCAACAGCCTCTCTTTGCACTATGTGCCAAAGATATTTATTTGTAACATCACCGGTCATGATCATGCCAAATGCCAGTTCATCTTTGCACTACGGGCCAAAGAGAACTTTCATCATACGCCTTTGTTTGTAACACCAAAAGTCATGATTATACCAATACACAGTTTGGTCAAAATCATGTCACGCCAGTTCATCTTTGCATTACGGGCCAAAGAGAACTATCACCACAATTTAAGTATGAGGATGAGGATGATGACAATGATACAGTGAGATTAAGGATAAGAAAAGCTCATTAGTTTAATCAGTATCAAAGATTGACCAAATTGCCAACACGATGACCAAATTGTGGAGTCAAATTCAAGAATGGTATTCAAAAATAAAATTCACGATTCAACTATATCGTATCAAACGAAATAGAAAGATTCAGGTGAAAAGATATTAGATGAAGCACAAACTATTAAGGATATTCAACAAATTTTCAAGGATTTTCACCATTTAAAATAAGGTTTTGGAAACAAACAGAGATTTCTTATCATAAATGGAGGAATGTGAAAAAAAAGATATCCCTTAAAGAGTACAAAAGAAATGATACGTTATACGAGTATAACAGAATATATGAAACTATAAATGGATTTTCACCCGTCATGCGATAATCCGCGTAGACAGATTATTTCCACAACAGGTTAATAAGTAATGAATACAAAGGTTATTCACCAGGCATGCGTCAATCCGCACGGACAAGTTATACCCACAGATTAATAAGGAATGAATACAAAGGGTTATTCACCAGGTACGACACTCGTACATACAGGTTATTCCCACAGAGTAATAAGGAATGAATACAGAAGGGTATTCACCAGGTACGACACTCGTACATACAGGTTATTCCCACAGAATAATAAAGAATGAATACAGAAGGGTATTCACCAGGTACGACACTCGTACATACAGGTTATTCCCACAGAATAATAAGGAATGAATAACAACCTTTATGAGTATAATATCACTTACGAACATGAAAGCAAATGATATTATATATGAGTATGAAAGAAATGATATTCCCTACCTTAGTTAACAAGTGACTGGATGTTACTTTCTATGAAGTTTACTAACTTCGGATACTACTAATATTCTCACAAATACTCATAATAGCCTAGCACACTTAGAGAACTTAAGAAATTTAGAGAGAGAGAGGGAGTATAAGTAAGGAAGGTGTGAAGATTTCTTAAGATAATCTCCCCTATTTATAGGAAAACCAAGTTTCATTAATTGCACAAAAAGGGCTCGACTTATTACACTTTAGTACCTCCATCTTTGCCTCTATTTTTAATATAATCCCTCAAGTATTATCAATCTTACATAACATCCCCTAATAGTACCCACATGTGAACCAATAGTTCAATCATGTGAACCAATAGTTCATATCATGTGAATTTCAAATTTTCAATTAGGTACCCCTAAGTTAGACTTCACTTTTAATCCGTCAATAATGCTAAAATATCATAACAATTAATATGAGTTACAGTGCCATGATAAATAATAAAAAGTACCATGCGGATGCTATTGTAATTATTGAATCAAAATACTGTGCAATTGCTACTTTATCAATTATTGAATCAATAATTTAAAATACTGTGCAATACCGTGTGCCTGTGAAATACCGCGTACTACTGTGGAATAACGCATTTTACTGTTCTTTTTATTACCGGGTATTTCAACAGTTGCCGGTGATAATACTGTTGACAAAATACTGTCGCTTTCAGTATCCGACAATGGGGTCTACTATCGTTGACAATATTGTCATTGTGGGGCCCACTAATATTTTGTTATTTTGGCGTCTTACGTTACCGAATATAAAAGTGGTTATTTCGACGGCGCCGTCGTACTTTACCGAATATAATATTCTCCGACAGAACGAATAATATCCGACAGAAGGAATATTCCCCGACATACAGGTTTGACTTTTTGTATAAATGAATAGTATATTCGTATGAATAGTACTTTCGTATTTATACCGTATAATTTTTGTATCCAGCTCATATAAACGTTATGACGTAATTCGAATATCGAAGAAAGTATAAAAGCGTTTTTAGCGTGAATAGTCCCCCATGAATAGTGATCGCGTGAATAGTGATCGCGTGAATAGTGATTTAGCGTTATTACTAAACTTCTCAATTTTCACATTTCACTGGTAATTTATCATTATCGATTTAACACCCTTCTGTTTAAAATAATAATGAGAAGAAAAATAAATTCTCTTTATTAAAATTGTCGGGGTCTTACATCAGCCTTGACATTTAAATGGATAGAAGAAAAAACTAAGTTCTGATCTTCATCCTTAAGGTAGAAACAAAGTTGTTGTTCATCGATCTTTATCCTCATGGATAACTCCATTAAATCTTTAAAAACCCAAATAGGAACATCTCTGATTTGTACTCGAGGCTTTGGATTTGAAACACCTCTAACTCCTGGTCGATTGTTTTGATCATTCACATTACATCACTGTCATGGGACTAAATTACTCGAGTATTTTGTGGCACTTGACTGTCCGCACTTTAGTTGTGCGGACGGAAAATAATATATTTAATAATTTAATATATTATAATAATATTTTTAATATTTTTAAACTTATTATACGTCCGCACTATTAAAGTGCGGATCTTAGAGGGAGTTTTGGTCAGTTTTGAGTCCGCAGTTTAGTAGTGTGGGCACCCCCAATCTAAAGTGCGGACGAGAGATAATTTTCACCGCTAAATCTGCGATTAGACGATCACGATTTGTTGTAAGGATAAACTTAAATTTATAATGTTGGCTATGGATCGATCCCTATATATATATATATATATATATATATATATATATATATATATATATATCAAGAGTATACCCCCTTATAAGACATATCAAGCATACCCTCTTTAGCGACGGACCGGGCGACGACTTGGTCCGCCGCCATAGGTTCGGTCCGTCGCTGTAGCTTTTAGCGACGGACCAAACCGTCGTCCGGTCCGTCGCTTAAGGGGTATGCTTGGTATGTCAAATAAGTGGTATGCTCTTGATCATTTCTCTCTCTCTCTATATATATATATATATATAATCTCAAAAGTATATATAATTCAAAATATAAAAAGTTTAGATAAATAACCATTATGTATTTTCGGTCAATTCTTGACTTTCAACTTCTATTTATATATATATATATATATATATATATATATATATATATATATATAAATATGAGATTTATTTCTTGTTATCTCCACCAAATCACACTACAATCACCTTGAGATTTATTCAAGTTTATCATTTCCACCAAATCCTCTAAAATCACCTTGTTTCCATATTATAACCCCCAAAAATTACTCTTAATCTTTTCCAAAATTACAACCAATCTTTCTCAAATTAATATTAACCTTTCCAAAATTACTCACAACTCTGGGCTGATATTTTTAACAGATCACATTCTGCATTTTAGAATCAAAATTTTTATGTGGACATTAAAATTGGACATGAGTGTATTTGAAATTCACTTATTTGTATTTTGACCCCCAATGGTGAGTAAAAATATAAATAGGTAAAATTCAAACACATTCATATCCAATTTTTATGTCCGAAGAGCTCTTTTAGAATCCTTGTTTCTTTCTTAAAATCCCTTAATTTAAGTCCCCATACTTCACACACACAATATATATATATATATATATATATATATATATTGCTAACTATATATACATATACATGTATAAATCAATCATTTAATATTGGTATACAATATATGAAAATGTTAACGTCAATTGATTATACATTCTTTATGGTTATTTTATGATATACGATATAAAAAGGTTACGTATGGATATTATATCTAGTTTTACTATTTTATTTGGTTGATTATATATAATTTTTAATTATTCGTTGATTAAGTGAATATTTTTTTTGTTATTAATTTAACATTGTGTAAGAATTTTTTAAAAAAAATTAAAACTTTTAAATTTTTATTTTGAACGGATGCGGATACGAATACGAATAAGCGGATATTTAATATATTATCCATAATATATTATACAAAACAGATACGGATATTTTATATTCATATTCCCCGGATACGGTCCATACGGATACAGATATTAAAATTTATTTTCGGATACGAATATATGTATGAAAAAGGGAGTACATGTCTTAGACACAAACAAACTTGTGTGTGACATGTGCTTAATTAAATAATAAGACACACATAAGCTTGTGTGTGTCTAAGACTAAGACAGACTCTTTTTTCCCATATATATATATATACACACACACTGAGAAGTTCTCTAAATTAAACTGCTAGGGAAATTACTCATATATTTTTATTATAGTGTTGCTAATTACTCATAAGTCTGTAACTTATTTAATTAATTGTATTTCAATTGAAAGTGAAACCCAAAAAATGTATATCACATATATAACCTGTGGACCATGCCATGGTATCAGATACTAGATTGATTTACCATCAATTATCCTTTATTCTTAGCACTATGCCTGTATATAATGTATTACATCATTTAACATTACTTACTTTTCTTTATATATTGTGGTAAACAGTATAATAAGTCTAGAAGACGGGAAATTCAGAAGCTCGTGTTTCAGATGTGTGTGTGTGTATATATATATTAATTGAGTATATTAAATTTATATATTATTAAATAGAGTTACGGTTAGTATATATATATGCTAGTTATTTATTGTGTCAAATTAAGTGAAGACATGATGAGTATTAAACCATATACCTTTAAATAATAGATGGTTACATATTTAAATTTTATTGTTAATAAATAGTAATGAATTGCGTAATTTTTGAATAATTTTTTTAAAAAAAAATTCACATCTAATTCAATATTGAATAACAAGAGTACTTCTATATTTTTATAATAATAAATATAAATAATAAATAATTTAAGATGAATTATTCACTTATTGTCTCTTAAAAAGAAAAAGTACGTAAAGAAATATATTTTTATTTTATTAAAAAAAATATTCTATAACAAAAGAACAAGATAACTAAATTATGACAACTAAATCCGTGCCCAAGGGCCAGTATATTTAAACATGAACCCACACCTACGTAATAAGTAGTACCACCACGGGCACAAGTTCCCTCATAACATGGGCACATGGCAGCAGCCTGCCATGAACCTCACCAGTCACAATTTGTCAATGCAAATATTGAATAATATTAAGTGAAAATTGGATTTTGAAGGGCATAATGATATGCAGGTGCACGTGAGGAGCAGTTTTATTTATATATTGTTTGGTCATGAATCAAGCTTTTAATTATCAAAATATATTGGCTTTGCTAAAAGCTGAGAGGATAAAATATGCATTGTCACGCACATAATTTAATTTGAACAAAAAGCCATGAACAATTTATATTGGATATATAATTAACATTTAACATAGGGCATGTAGGGTTGGACCTTGTACTTAGATCAAATTATTTACTTTGATACCACATTATAATATTCAATTAATTGACTTTAACTTTAATCGTTGCAACAGATATTAGAGGAGACAAAGTTTTAGTGCTTCATATCGTCTAATATATATATATATATATATAGAGAGAGAGAGAGAGAGAGAGAAATAGATTTATTTCAAAAATATGCCACACATGAAGGAACTTATTTAAAGTAAAATATTTCACACTAAGAAATTAAGCCTTAAGACTCGTTATATAATTATGAGGGTTATTTCAGTCATAGTCAACTAATTATTTCAATAACAAAATTATACATATATAAATTACTTTTTAAGTGGTGGTATCTCTTTCTTTTCTGCACACATATATATATATATATATATAATGATACTTTTAATCTCCCCACTTTTGTAGAAACAAATAATGCAAGGGACCATGGAATCCTGCCATTTTTATTTGTTTCGAAGAAATACTGAAAAGGCCGACAGTTGACACAGTCGACCCTTATATGATGCTTCTAATTTTCTTTTCCTTTTTGTTTTTCTTTAGTTCAAACGTATTCTAGAGATTAAGATAGCATAATTATACTGTTCACTCAATTTCTTCTATATCAATTTAATGATATAAATATTATATTTAACGACAACATCAATAATATTATTATTACAATAAATATTACTATATTATTAAATATAATAATTTTGTCATTAAATATGTATCGAAAAAAAATAACTAAAAAATATACTCCATTCGTTTCATATTACTATTTTAGATAGTCTGCAGGTTAAATGTCTACTTATCTTAAATAATATATTTTTTACAATAAGTTGTTTATAATACCTTTAGTATTAATTGTCATATTGTTGTTCTCTATACATATTTATAGAGTATCACTAGTCATGTCCAAAAAAT
This sequence comes from Aralia elata, assembly GCA_034770075.1. Taxonomy (NCBI): domain Eukaryota; kingdom Viridiplantae; phylum Streptophyta; class Magnoliopsida; order Apiales; family Araliaceae; genus Aralia; species Aralia elata. The sequence continues at coordinate 15,415,522 of CM068382.1, read as the reverse complement.
TATACAATTAAATAAAAATTTAAATATATACAATTTTATTATTTAATTTTCTTTCTTAATATGCACAAAACATTAATCAAAAATTTTATCCGGAGATGCAAGGAGTATAATAGAGAATACCCTGATCCTTAATTTAGGCGGCCAAATTTACAAGCAGTTCATAACAAAAGACATGCATAAAGAAATTAACTAGTCTGATGAATCGCATTAACTAATTATTCCCTTTATCCTCAAAAGGAAAATGTTGATCAAAGATATAATTTTTTTTATTTATAAAAGAATGAGTTAAAGTACATAAAATAAAGATAAAAATATAATTCAGTAGAGTCTATAAATATGAAAAATAAAAATAATTATCACTTTTTATAATCTTGTGAGATCTCTAAAAATAAATTTAATTTTTTTATTATTTAATTTTCTTAATATGTATATAAGTTGTACTTTGTTTATCGTTTTAGTACAAAACTCCTCTCCTCGTGCTCTCGTTATCATACATTGAATATGGTTCAAGTCACTATACACTAGCATCCACCTGATATATACTCTCTTTAGATATATTTTAATTTTTTAAATTAATTAATAAAATTCTAAAAATTAAAATTTATAAAAATATATAAAAGTTTTGAATGAATACACAAATATAGTAATTATTAGTGTTTTTCAATTATTTTACAACAATTTAGTTATTTCTACGAAAATCAAATATATTAATTTTAAATTTTAAATTTTACAAATAATTTAATATATCAAAATGTATTTTTAATTTTAAAATGAAATAAAAGATCCACAATTAGACAAATATATTTCCGATTACAAATTTGGTATCAAGATATGCGCACCAAATCCACATTTGGTCACGTCGTCACGACACTTGGACAAGCAACCTAACCATATCAGCTTAAGTCCATCCAAAGTTTTATGGCTACTTATTACTGTGACAAATAATGGTGGATCGTACTTTGCATTGTATAACCACACATATTAAAAAAAATAAAAATTAATTTTGAATTAAAAAATATTGTTAATTAATTTCAAGTAGATATAATGTGAATTCTCTAAATTGGACAAATTATCTAAAAACAATCATTTTAAACACGCAAGAGAGTGCGTAATTGAGTATCTTGTTATGGATATTTTTCGTAAAAGAAGTTACTTGTGAATATCATAAAAAATATGTTGATTTAATATAAATAATTTAGGAAATTTTAATTGATCCTTTCTAGAGAATCAAATGACTGATTTCAAAATACTTTTATTCATATTTTCCAAATTATTAATTGATTAAAGGATTCAATTTTGAATTAAACTTTTTGCACATTCAAAAATGAGATCAAAATTGAGTCCACAATTTCAAAATTTGTTCCTTCAATACGGATAACAAAAGAGAAAAGTGACAAAAAAAGGAAAAACACGAAAACACATGAAAAAGTACGTGGACCAATCATTGTATTTGTTCTAAGATCTTTTGATTTATAAATTGTTTATACTAATTGTGTGTTACCTAAAAAGAGTTTCATTTTGTTGAATTTATAAATTTTAAATATAATTATTAAGTGTATATGATAGTAAAAAATATGATAACAAACTGGAGTATTGTACTATGTTTATTTTGTATTATTATATCATAAAAAAAAAGTGAACTTTTTTAATGGAACTAATTTTTTTTGTTAATGTGGAATGAAAAAAAACCTCTCTTCATTCTACAAAATGAGCCACTTTATTCCTTTAAAATTTGGAAAAATTTAAAAGTCAAATTATGATTTAAGTTTATTTGAATTTCAATACAATACATAATAATATTTTTTAAATAATTTATAATATTGACAATTATATTTATCAAAAGCAACAAAATTTACTACTACTGTAAATATAAATTTTTAAAAATAAACTAATAAAATATTAAAATAATTCCTTTTTATGAAACCAAAAATATATAATTTTTTTATTGCTTAAACGAGTAATATTTAAATATATTTACGCACATAAATTTATATATTCGGAGTCAATTCGGCTGTATTAATAAGAAATTTTTCCCTGTCAATAAAAGAAACCTTACTATTTATACAGCAGCAGAAGCCTCTCTTTTCTCTTTACAATTCTCTCTCTCTCTTAAACATGGCATCCACCCAAGAGCAGCACCACCTACCCCACCCGTACGGAACCACAGCAGCTCCACCGCCAACGCCGTCATCACAATCAAACCTTCTCTCCACGTCGGCCTCCGCCGACACACTCTCCCGTCTACTTCACCGTCTCCCTCCTACTCTTTCCCTCTCTCTTCCCACGCGCCGCTCATCTCCACTCGCCACCACCACCACCCCTCCCCTCATCTCTCTCTCCGACCCAACTCCCACTCTCCACGCAAACCTCCTCTCAGCTTCCCAACTCGGCTTCTTCCAACTCACTCACCACTCAGTACCCTCCCAACTCGCTCAGTCGGCTGAGTCCGACTCACTCTCTCTCTTCAACCTCCCTCATGACCAAAAACAACTCCACTTCCCCAAAAACTGGCCACTCGGCTTCGACGATGACGATGATGAAGAAAACAGAACGTCTGACTCGTTCTGTTTTGGCTCGTCTTGTCCTAGTGAGTCAGCCGAGATGTCATTAACCTCTCTGCGTGAGTTCACTCGTGAAATGGAGAAAGTTGGCTTAGAGGTCGTTGAAGCACTATCGTCCGCTGTTGGGTTTGAGAACCCGGCCCGGGAGGATCCAACTCGGGTTTGTTCGTTGGTGTGGATATCTGAAGGGTCACCGGGTAATGTACCTGGTATGTCGGGTAAATTGTACCCGTATGTGGTCGGGTTACAGTATCAAATTAGGTGCCAGAAATCTACAATGTTGGCGGATTCGGGTTGGGTCTCAGTTTCGCCCCAGGTGGAGTCTATCTTGGTTACACTTGGAGATATTGCTCAGGTGAAATAGCTATTCTTTCCATTACAATTTGATTATTATTTTAAAGGACACTTATTGCGAAAGGAATGCTATTATTCTTTCTCACTATTAAAATAGACATATTTTTGTCCTACTATAATTATAATAAAAACTTTTATCTTTTGAATTGGGACAGACCCCTCCAGTTTACTTTTTTAGCCAATTTTTTAATATATAATTAGCGACATAAATATGATTTTGTTGTTGAATGCAATATGTTTGTGAAATCTTTGAGCGTTCTAAGTCATGAGTTTATGACTAGGTTTGGGTGTCGGGCTGGTTTGGCTAAAGCCCGTGTGAGTCGGACTATCGGGTCCATTTGGCGTAAGCCGCCTGCAGAATCCCACTTAAACAAAACTACTACTAGTCGACAAGGATGATTGTGGCCCGTGATCATTTGATTAGTGCTTTCAAGTCTTTTAAACTTGTTTTGTTTGACACGACAAGTAGTAGTATTCTAAAGACATTAATAAATAAATGAAATAGGATGCATTAATCCATTTGGCTTCAACTATCATCTTCAGCTGACCTAACCAATGGTTCGGTCAATTTCTTTTTGCTAATAATGGTTAGGTGGATTAAAATGGTCGGTCAAGATCTCACTATTTTCAAATGCAGTGGTTTTAAAATGGAGTTTTGAAGCACGATTTTAGAATCTCTTACAATAACTCCAGAAATTATAGAGGAAAGAGAGGAGAAGAAGAAAGATTGGGAACATAATTATATTTTCATTGATATTAACTAATGTCATACATTCAGCTATTTAAACTAAAGGAAAATACTAGACAACTTGAAAATGTATCTGAGCCAATCATTCTTAACTTTTAATCCTAGCCCTCTATTCTTACCCTATACCCTCTCTTTGAATAGATAGGACCATAGTCCGTAACAAAGTTACTTTCCTTAAACCCATTTTTTAAAGGTTACTATATTAATTTGCGTGACAAAAACATATTTTACATGGTAAAAATTTTGTCACCTCACAAATTTTGTATTTATAATTACTTGAAGCTAATCAAATTAATCGTTTTTTTCACTGGGTATGGATTATTGATAGGTATGGAGCAATGGGAAGATGAAGAAAGTAAGAGGGAGACCAATGTCAAGTATGGGAGATGGCAACATATCTATGACTCTCTCGCTGACCCTTCCTCTAGACAGCATTGTGTCTCCTCTTGTTCCCAACTTAATCGATTGCAGCGACAATGGCGAAGATGATAAATATGACGATGAAAATGAAATTATAGTAGAGGACATGAGGAAATTCAACTCCTTTTCTTTTGAGGATTACGCATGGCGAGTGTATCATGAGCGGCTTCTTCTTAAGGATCCGCTTGACAGATACCGGGCAAGCTGATATACTTTTATTTTAGGGCTATGTCGACGATCGCGAAGAAATGCATTAGTTTCCTCCCTAGATTGATTTATTTTTTTTCTCTTGATTCAGTGGAGTGGATGATGAAAAGTTTGCATTTGTTATTTTTACTTGGTTTTGTGATGAGGATTTGTATTTTCTGGTAGCTAGTTGTTATACTTTGAAAGCACTAGGGGAAGAAGTTGATGTTTGAGAGATTCAGATACAATGTGATAAATGCCTGGACAAATCATGTTTGAACTTTGAACTTTTTTAGACCAAGAATTTTAATCAACTTTTGGTGGGGAACCTGGGGGTGGGGGGGGGGGGGATAATTCCAGTACTTCATTTGTTGCTGTCAAATTTGAATATACATGCATCTGAATTAGCAAATTGATGCAATAAATAAATAAAAGAAAATTTGCACTAGTACAATTTTTTTTATAAGAGGTAAATTCTTCACAACTGAAAGAAAGGATTGAAGTTATAGGATGCATTCTATGGAAATAACAATAAGTTATTGGCAAACATTGTTTCAAGAAACATGTTTTCTCCAGACGCAATTTCTCAGGTTTAATTGTTTCAGTAGAAAATAATTGCATGTAGTTTTTTGCTCATCTTATAAATTTATAATTGCTTGTAAGCGATTCATAAATCTGTTTCATTTAATGAAATAAAATTGCTAAAGCAATCAGGAAACAAGCTCTAAAAATCATTTTATTACTCAAGTTTATGAAAACAATTTTATTTTATGAGAAAATACGATCTTAGCAACCTCTGAGAGAAAATGTATTGCACTTCATACATACGTATTTTAAAAATGTATTATAATCTAAATTCGTGTGCGGTACATGAAGCAAGATTGCTGACACTCTTTTACGGGATTGCTGAGTTTTAGCATGCATTTATATATATATATATATATATATATATATAATGATTTTCTTGATATAACTATCATTTTGAGGGAGAAGAGTTTAAAATTTATCAACTCCAACATGAAAATTTCGAAATAAATAAAAATATATGAAAAACTTTACATCTCATATCTATTTGAATTTTAAGGATCTGTTTTAAATCGCAATTTGCAGTAAAAAAGAATTTACCTTTCGTATCTTTTATTCCTTATTCATTAAATTTAAATGAAGTAGCCCAATTATTAGGGTAGGTACTTTTAATTCTAAACAAGAGACAAGATGGGTTATTACATTCAATCAACAAGTTTAATAACTTGTGCAAAGCGCAAGTAAGTTTTAAAACGACTAATCAAGTAAATTTTATATATAATATTTTTAAACGATATTTTAATTGATCTCAAGTTAGCAGTTCAAATTTGGTGACTTAATAGCTCAAAAGTTTTTTCTTTTTCTTTATTATTTTTTTTTATTTTTATTCAATTCTTAGTGACAAATGATACATTGTATATTTAATAATAAATGTGTATTAAATTTTTGTTAAAAAAACTTAACTTTTGAGCTTTTTAGTTAATTTTTGAGAATTTCAAATTTTATGACTAATTAGAAGACATGAAAAAAAAAAAAAAGCTTTTTAAACTACCGAGTCACCAAAGTTGGACTACTGAGTTGATTCAGTACTTGTCTTTTTATATATTGTTATAGATAGATGAGATTAAGTCTCTTAATTGTGAGGATTCACTTGCATATACACCTAAATCGATCAATAATATATAGTATGATAAATTAGTCCAAACCGCTTCCCTAATACGTTACACAATTTCGTCATCTTTCTTAATATATCCAGATAAAAGATGACGAGTTATTGTTTTTTTTTCTTGTCAAAATTAGTAAAATTTTATCTAAAAAGCTACTTATAACAAACCATTCAATTCACTTATTAATCAAAACAACTATACTAATAATGAAATATACTTAAACAAAATGCTAAATTATTCTATACGATTATTTTTAATCAATAATTATTTTATATACTCAAATTGTTTGGGTTAAATCATTTTCTAATTGAACCCAAATTTATATTTACATCACTGAATCGATTTTCTTTTCCGGTCAACTCATTGAACTATAATTTTTTTACAAAAATTTGAAAAACCGTCCAAAGGTATTAAAAGTTAACAAAATATCTACATGGCACCACGTTGGACGTTTATGTGAATTATTTTCTAGATTAAAATATGATGTGACAGTGATGACAAATATTAAGAATTAAGAAAAAAAAAACTTATTTTTAACTAATTTATACATTTAAAAAATTCCACTTTCATAGATTAAAGAACATACACTAAAACAAATTAACAAATTATACTTAAATTTAAAAAATGTAAACATAAATAAAATAAAAATGCAAAGCAAAATCCGTAGTGTTGTTAGAATGGGAAAGGAGAAAAAAAAACCCACCATGGCTTCAATCAAAACCCAGAAACGGGAAACCTACTCTCTCAATCATCTCCATCTTCAACCTCCAACCATCAATCTCCCATGACTTTGCAAAATATTAAAAATATCATTAGTAAATATCATTAGTTTTAACTTTGCAAAATATTAAAAAAAATACTTTTTTAAATAAAAAAATTAGCAATTTTTTTCTAAATTTCCCATGACTTTTTAAATATTTCTAAATTTTAAGATATTTTCTTCTTAAATATTTTGCCATGAATTTTTTAATTTTTTTCCCCACTATGTATTTCCACGTTGACATAAATGTGATGTAGTAAGAGGCTTTCTCTCACATGTTGGCTTTTCAATGAGTCGAATGTAAAATAATTAATTTAGTGATGCGAGTGTAAATTTGAGTTCAGTTCAATGGAGAAAAAGTGATTTAACCCCAAATTGTTTTGTAAAAAGGAAGGCCAAACTCAATTTTAGAAAAACATTTGTAAAAATGATGATGATGTTTTTATTTTTATTTGTTTGAATGTTTGATTGACATCATAATGGACCGCTGGGAAAAAGAAAAAGAAAAAAGAATTACACTTTTTCTTGGACATGACATGATGGAATCAAAAGCCCAAATTCCAATGCAAAGGCAAATGGCCCAGGCCACCATAACCCACCAAAACAAGCTTGCCGTGTGAATGAGAACCACTCCATATTTCTTTCCAAATGAAAACAATGTCGTACTAAATCGAATACTATAAACACATATAAGAGAAAAAGGGGGTTGAGGGAGTTTTATGGGTTTTATGATTTTATTCACCCCTAGAACAGAAATTGGAATTGGCGCATCATCTTCTTGCTGCTAATTCAGCAGAGGTACTTCTCAATTTCGTTTAAAATCAATCAAATCCTTGTCGTTTCCATGTCATTTTGATTCATCCATTACTTAATTGGTTTGATCACAATTCACATTTCATGAATCTCTTACAATTGTTTCAATTTATTGCCTTCAATGTAAATATATTTATGTAGGAAGTTGGAACTGGTTCATTATCAATTCTGGGTACTTCAAATGAGGAAAAGGGTTAGAAAGAACGAAAACAAGGTGATCTCGCAATCAGACTACATATTAAAAATTGAATCTTGTAATTCAAATTGTTGTAATTGTTTAAGTTGTGAACTCATTGCTTTGTTCCTTTTGAACTGTTGTATGTAGAATTCAGAGAAGCATTAATTTCCCAAATTATCTCTGTATTAAATACTAATTTGTTTCTCTTTTATTTTTCCAATGAGTATTAGAAGAGTAATATTGACATTTTATATCTAATTTGATGAATCAAACAAAGCATTAAGTACATTTATTAATATTTGTGTTTTCACCTGAAAGGTCAATTAAAAGGGAATGGAGGGAGTATTGTATTTGGTTTATTCAGTTATCAATGTGTACGTGTGTAGAAAGTAAGACTAGATATTCTGCTAATCAGTCGCTCATTTTGGGATCAGGGAGACTGTAAATCTGAGGATTGGATTAGTCAATTGCCGGATGACATTCTTGTCATTATACTGTCTCACTTATCACTTAAGGAGGTGGTTGCTACTAGCCTCCTCTCCAGACGATGGAGGTACTTGTGGACTTGTATCACCGGATTGGATTTTGATGCGAATGCAGCTTTGGATAAAATTGCAGCAGAACCAAAGTTGCGTAGAATGGAAAGGCCAAAGTATATCAATTGGGGTCAATCGGGTTGTGAGGAAGCATAGAGGTGTTACTATAGATGCCTTTAAGATTTGTTTTGATTTGGACAAAAGTTCTAAAAGTGCTATTGACAGATGGGTTAAGTTTGCAATAGGAAAAGAGGGTTCAGAAGCTTGAATTGGACTTGTTAGAAAAAGGAGAGACTCTTCGCCAACCGTCACGTAACTATGCTTTTCCTTACAAGCTTTTGACTCAAGTTAAAGGGTCTTCTTTGAAAAGATTGTGTTCCAATTTTCCTAGCATGGAGCCCTGTTCATTGCTTGGGCTTAAGTCTCTTAAAGATCTTTCTTTGAAGTGTGTAAATGTTGGTGAAGAAGCTCTGGAGAATATCTTATCGAATTGTCCAGCTCTTCAATTATTATCTGTGCATGGCTCAGGAGATTTGGTAAATGTAAGAATCAACGGTTCGTCACTTATGTTGAGGTCCTTAGAAATAGTTTTCTGTTTGGGCATAGAGACCATTGAGATATGTGATACGAACCTTGTCCAATTTAGCTACTTGGGTCCGGGGATAGATTTGCTTCTTAAGAATGTTCCAAGGCTTGATGAGATTTCTATTGGCGAGGGATATTCTGGTTTGGAAAATAATGTCTTTGGCCAGATTTCATACTGTCTGAGTCAGCTAGAGGTTCTTACTTTGGACATCTATCGTCCTGAGGTTAGTAACTACAGTTGCAACATGTTTGTTTCTGTCTCTTGTTGATTCTCTGATCATGATGTTTTGAAGTTTGAAATTGGCCATGTTTTTCAGGAAAACATTAAGCTTCTTGAATTTCCAGAATTTCCAAAACTCAAGCAATTAATATTGAAAGTTGGAGCATGGGGTGATGATAGTCTCCTTGATTTTACTTCCTTAATAGAGGCGTGTCCTTACTTGCAGAGATTTGTGTTGCAGGTGCATGTTCTAGCTATATAGATGATTCTTTCTACTTATGCTTTTAAGATGTATATTGGCTAGTTTAAATAGTAGCCAGATCTTTTTTCTTTCTCTCTCTCCCCCTTCCCCCGCTCCCGCTCCCCCCCCCCCCCCCCCAAAAAAAAAAAAAGAAAAAAGAAAAAAAGCGAAGCTCTAAAGCTGTTAAAGATGTACGTCTTTACCTAGATTCTTGTTTCTTGAGTAATTATCAGAAATTTATTTTGCAGTTAATATGGATGTCACCATCTAAGACAAGAAGAAAAATAAGGCAGGCTGCAAAGTTTCCCCATCAAAACCTAAAGTTAGTGGAAATGGTTGGGTATTATGGTCGTACTAGTGATGTTGAACTTGCTGTATACTTCATTCAGAATGCTGTTGCACTTAAAAAAATTGTTATTGATCCCCGCAATCAAATTTTAGAGCGAACCCCACTAGGAAATGATGAAATGAAGAGGGAGGAAGCTGCAAGAATTCGTGCGAAGCAGCAGCTTGAAACAAAAAGGCCTCAAGGTGTGCAATTAGTAATTCTTTAAGCATATGGAGGCATCTCATTTGTAGCTTTTCTTGGATGAAGAACATATCAACTTATATACTATCTCCATTCTAGTGTTTTGATGTTGTCTTTGAGTAAGGAAGCAGCTTCAGTTCCCTAAACCAGTGTCCTTGAGTGGGGGATTGTCGTTATTGCTTAATTTAGGTTGAGGACGTCTCATTGTGGCCAAGATTTCATATTCAAAACTTTTAAGACTACATTCAAATGTACTGTCATTTCAGTATTTTATGATTATATGTAGACAGAGGGTTTATCAAACATAAGTTGCATAATATAGATGATATTTTATGCGCACACATTTGATCTGTATTGAATGCTTTATATGTTCCTAGTTAACTAGTTGGATTATAATTAGCATACAATTATCATTCGGGCATTAAGGGAGATGGGATTTTTCCCCATCTAGCCAATTGTGGGACTTTTAGCATCACATACTTCTTATATCTTATTTATGTAGACAATTGGTTCTCTTATAATGTGTTATTGTGATGCCTCCAAATCTCTGTACTTGTTTACAGTGAATCTGGTGCTCACTTATTCATCATCTTCTAACACTAAATACTTTTGAGTTATAGATATTCCATCATTCATAACCTCTATCTATTCGAGATTTGCAGTATTAACAACCAGACAGTTCTCAGAAAAAAAAGGATTTTTTCGTTAAAATGACGCTCAATTATACAACTCTTTTCAACGTCAGAACTTTCTAGACATTGTCAATAATGTTAATCTAGCATAATTAAATGACTTATACATCTACTAACTTAAATGTAAAGTACACAATATATTTCTATAAACATCCTTCAATATCATTGATATAAGAACATTACAATGCCCAATTTTTTAATTCCGTTTCCTAAAGTCATTACAACTTTACATCACAGAAGAAGACAATAATAAAATTCTTTCTTCTTTAACTTTTCCTCTACTGCCAGACTCTTCCGATAATAATTTCTGAGCTGCAAATTTAAAAGAATATTTGCAAGAATGAGAGACCAATTGCTTTGCAAGTCTAACAGATATACATATACGAAAAGAATCACCTTCTCAAGATATATATAAAAATAACACAATACAAGTTTTCAATAATTATCAATATAGTGAATTGAGTGGTTCTCAACCCAATAACTAATGAATTAGTTCTTCGTCTCATCAACACTGCTACAAATGTATCAACAGTGTGTACCGCTTCTACGATACGTCAACACTGCAACAACTATTTCTTTAGTGAGTTAGATCAGTTTCCTAACACATCTTAAAACACCCCCCCATACAAGGATCGTTCAACTCAATTACTAACATGCCAACAGTTAACAAACACTTTATTGCACGGAATGCAACATAAACAAGATTTACTAACTTAAAACACGTTAATGCACGGAGTGCAAAAGATAAGAACACTTGCTCAAAATAAACTCGAACAGGTAATAAAAACTTGCATAAGTACGTAATTCAAATGAGAGTTAGAAACTTGCCTGTTTCGTCTCTACCGTTTATGCTAATTTTGCGTTCCTCGCTCAACCTCTTGGAGTGCTAGCTCTACAACTTTCGATCCTCCAAGTTTTTTCCTTCCCTTCTTTCTTTTTATGATTTTTACTCAAGCTTCTTGTCATGAATTGGTAAGGAATAATGAATGGTTTGCTTCTTATTTATAGGCATCCAAGACTTAAGGCAAAATGGTCATTGAGCAAAATATCTTTCAAGTTCGTCAATGAAAATATCTATCAAGCTCGTCAATAAAAATATCTACCAAGCTCGTCAATGACTTTTAAGATTGTAATTACAAGCTTTAATAATATCCGGGATATTACGGTTATCATCTCATGCAACCACACACAAATTTATGTAATCAATATTTGAGGAGTAGGATGTCTTCTAGTATCTGGTTTAGGTTGTATTTGACTATGGGTTATGGAGTTTAGTTTTGTTGGTAGTGGGCTGTTGATATAAACTTATTCATTGGTTTGGTGAAAGAATTTGATGGCAAGAAGAAGTGATTCATGTGGTGGTGGCTGGCGATGGGTTGTAGGTAAAATTGGCGAGTGGGTTGTTTGTCTGGTGGTTGTGGGTAAGAGTGTTAGTTTGGTTGTGAAGAGGGCCATTATGGCTAGAAATTAGAGTTGGATTTTATAGATGTGATTTTTGATGGTTTTAACTTTGAGAGCATGATAGTTGTTGCCTTGTTGGTCTAGTGACAGACTTGTGGGTGGTGATGGTGGCGATGGCTTGGATATACACGTATATATATTTGTTAGGGTAGTAATAAACTGAGTTTACTCGTGTATAGGGTTGTCAGGATTGTATTGCTTTAAGTTAACAAAACCGGAAACAGGTAGCTCCATGGGGTATTGGGTATTCGGGTTTGTTCAGTTTGACTCTTTCTTCTGCACTTCTTGTTCTAGTTTTTTTTCTTTTATAATTTTTTGGGTAATCTCTTATTTTAATTTTTCTCACTTTTTAGTTGAAAAGAAACTGCACTATAGACAGATATTAGATTGTTCTTACCTAGAGTCTCGTGGGCAAAATATGAGGGGCATCAGACACAGCTATCCTAGGCACTTTTAGCATACTACGTACATAAAACAAGCAGTCGTACTCTTAATATCAAAACAAACTTAAAATGCTTCTATATATAGCTACAATGAAGGCTTAATAAAAACAAACAAAACTTAAGGCTGTCTGCATCAGAAGCCAGCAAAAGGGTAGGATAAGAGCCTGGGTCTCTGCACTAATCGGTCTGCTTCCTGCACAAGTCCTACAGACAGAGCTATTTCCCTCGTCAGGAAAAAAAAAAAAACACACTGCATACAATATTATGGCAGAGCCATTTAAACTACGTGGAACTAATATAAAAAGCCAAATAAAGACCAAAACTAAGATACCCCTCTAGCAAAAATTAGATAGTACTCATATTTTACAAGCGTTTAATTTCTCGGGGCTCCAAAAAGCGATACACACAGCTTATAAACCTTAACTCATAGGTTAAATTCTCCACCCTGATCAACATCTCTCTGAATCCCCAATGCTCGAATTCTGAGCTGAAGCTGAGCAGCAGCAACCAAGAACTTCACCACCTGAGCAGCGAGCTCAAAATCTCCATAAACCTTCCCCACCGTGGTGCTTCTCAGCATATCGGCATTTCCCACCAATTCCTCCATCGGCAGCCTCAGCCTCTCCACTGCCGAGTCCTTGTCCCCTGTCCCCATCCGCCTCACCAACGCCATCATGGGTGGCGCCGCCACATCCTCCTGAATACATGCCAACTTTTTGGCCAATTCCTTTTCTTTCTTCTTTGTCTCCGCCATAACCACATGCATTCTCTGTGCTTGCTCCTTGGTCAGATCCAAAACCGAGTCGTTTACAAGCCGGAACACGAGGGACGGCTTGAACCCAGCAACCCAAAGAAAGGAAAGCTCCAAAGAACTTAACCACGTAGGCGAAAACAAAAGGAACACATTGTCACTACCAATTCTTGACTTGGTTTCGTTAGTACTCACCGTAATGAGCCATGACTCTGTTCGTTAGCTCTTTACACTTGGGCTCATCAATTTCTTGGCTGTTGCGGTTCTGTTCTGATGATTGGATTTGGTCCATTTGGAGGAGTTCTTGGAGGTAATTTTCTTGCCTAATCAACCAGCCATGAAAAAAAGTATCAAATGAATTCAGTAACAATATTTTTGTTTTGTTTGGTTTTCGATAATCTTGGTCATTTTTGAACTGATTAAAATGAGAAAATAGATTGATAAATAGAGCTAGTTAATATCGATAAAGTTTGCAAAGTTATATATATATATAGTTGGGATGAAGGACGGAGGAGAATTAGTTAAAACCAACTTAGGCCAGTAAAGAATCCGGAAGGATTTTTTTTTGGATTTTTGTTTTAGGAGGGAATATCAAATTGTAGAATGCCATTGGTTGAGCAGGAGGGGGAGGGTACAGCTAGGTTTGGCTTCACGTGCCTGGCCCTAATAATAACAGTAGAAATCACGAAAAACATCACGTGCCATACACTAATAACACAAAACATCAAAGAAAGTGCATGTGCTTTACAAAGCTGGGAAGTGAGAGATCCTTTTTGTTTCTTTTCTTGGTTTTTCTGCCTCTAGCTCTTCTGTCTGTTCAGTTCGGTGTTGTCCCAGGAGGAAAAATCAAGGGTTAACTGCATCTCCGAACTATGAACCTTTTTGCACTTGGTATTTCAAACTTTAAAAGTTTTCAACCCGTTACCCAAAATAACTATTTAACTAATTATGATGAACCCTTTTTAAAGTTTCGATTATATTTTTGATCGAAAAATAGTCACATATCCCCACATGAAATAAAATATTGACCGTATATGATCGTAGTTGACCTATTAAAATAGTGCAAATATGAAATAAATACAAAATCAATACAAAGTGGAAAAAAATGACAATTCAAATGATTAACCCAACCAATTAATTGATACGTATAAAATACTTAACACATCTAATTAGCTCAAATAAAATATATAAAAAAAATTAACACAACTAAATAATGTCAAATGAATTTATTAACCCGACTACTTAATCAAAGTAAAATAACTAGTCAATTAACTAATCAAAATAAAATAATTGACTGCAATTTTATTTTAAAAAGGGTAATACAATAAAGTAGCATAATCTAACATATTAATTAAAACTAGAAAACCCCAATTTGAAACCGTTCTATTTCGAATGAACAATACCAAATTTTGGGATATTTCTTCAATCTATTATAGGCCAGTTAAAACCATCCTCACATTTTTCTTATTAGCAATCAAAAATTGCAAGCAAACTCAAAAAACACTTTTCAAAAGGATGGATCTAGATTTAGATTTGGTATCCCAAATCGTTTGTCTATCTGCTATACATATGCATATGTAAATATATATATCCACAAAGGAGTTTTCGATCACCTGGTACAATATAATAGCATCGACGTGCTGAAGGCGGCGCCGCAGCACACGAAAATGAAGTTTGGTAGCAATATTTTTTAGATCTAGCCCACGTTAGAGACGATGAAGACTTTTTCCTTCTTCTATCTCTCTTTTTTTTATTTATTTATGAATTTGATGATTTTGAATCTGGGTATTTTGAGCTTTCAATTTATGGGTTTAATTTAATTTTGGATTTTTGAGTTTTGAGGTTTTGGAGAAAAATTTGAAGATGGTGAATGATTGAAATTTTTGGTTTGAGATTTTTAAGATTCATAATGGTTGCAAGTGAAGATTAATATATGTATATGAGTTGTATTCTTCCTAGTAGAAATTGGTGATGAAGGCAAGATGGAAAGATTTTAGAGAGAGAAGTCAAATGGGTCTTAAAAGTTTTTATATACTACAAAAAATTTAAAGTTGGAGATGATGATTTTGAATCTCAATTTGTGAAATTTCAGATTAGAGGAAGCATGCCTCTGAAAAAAGATATGAAAGTTTGATTCTCTCTCCTTCTCTATTTGGGTCCTTGAATTTGGCATCTATTTTTTTAAAATTTGATAACATTTATGAATTTGGAATTTTATATAATAACATTTGTTCAAGTAGTGAATTTAGGATGTCTTTGTTCTTTTAGTTTCTAGAGAGAGAAGAGAGGAGGCAAAAGATGAAGTATGAAAAATTTGGGATGAATTTTTTTATTTTTGTTTTTAGATCCGGGTTTATTGTTCTTATTATTTGTTTTCTATCAATTTTATTCTTCAATTAGTTTTTGTTTTACTTTTATTTTTTTTATTTGGTTTCCTTTTAATATGTTCTTATTTACGTGTATTTTTTATGGTCAAAACGTATATAGTGATTTGTATTAGGGAGTATGAATGTATTAACTTGATTTTAAATTTATTTTATATGGTCAAATGTATAAATATACGGTCAAACTATACTTATATTCTCTCTACCGGAACACATGACAATTTTAATTACTTTTCTTGTCGGAAATAACATGAGGGTCAGTTATGGTTACTTAACAGTACTTTGGTAGCAGGATGAGAGTTTTTAAATTTCAAAATACCAAATACAAAAAGGTACATACTTCAGGGTCAAGTTAACCCAAAAAAATCAAAGAAACACATTATTTAAAAGAATATATATATATATATATATATATATATATATATATATATATATATTACACAATGAAAATGAATTTAATTTTCTATACTTTTAAAACATGGAGTAATTTTAATCTTTGCAAAGCCCATTACTTCCCCAGCTCCAGCTCAAGCTCAAATGTAATGTGCTGGAGTACTAAACCGCCTATGGATAAGGTTAAGGTCAACTGTGATGCCTCGGTCCGTGGTATGGATTTGTTGGTATTGGCTTTATTATAAGGGACTCTGCTGGTTTGACACGAGGGACTGGTGTTGAGAAGATTTATGGGAATATGTCCGTCATGTGTGCGGAAGCTTTGTCTAGCCATGCTTTTCACTATTAGTAATATTGGTTTCTCTAATGCCATTTTTGATAGTGATTGCAGGCGTGTTATTGATGATCTTGGGGGTAAACGTTTGGACGAGTCTTATCTGGGGATTGTTATTGAAGAATTGTCAACTTATGGATTAACGGGTTTAGCTCAGGTACCAAAAAATTTTAATTTGTCCTATGTTTTGGGTTGGATGATGCACATCCTATGTATTTCCTTTTGTTTGACAAGGACGATGATTCCTAATAAAATTTCTTAGCCCCTTTCTAGGACTAACCTTCAAAAATAAAAAATAAAAAATAATGTCAAAAAACTTATAAAACAATCCTACAAATTAATTTTAGATTTTATTTCTTTTTCCTTCAAATTTTTGATCTAAACTAATTACAATACTTATGATGTGAAGTTTTATAATAATTTTTTTTTCACCAAAATTATTAAATTTTTAAATAGTTATTAGAACGTTCAAAATTTTGATCATACAAACTGACGTGTAATCTAGAATTTCGTCTAAATTTAAGAAATTTTTGACAAATATATGAAAATTTCAACGATATCAATGCAAAAAAATAAAAATTAAAAATAATATGTTATTTTAATAGTTCAATAATTTCTTAATCATTGATGATCGCATGATAATGAAACTGTAATGTTAAATTTAAAGATATTATCTCGTTTTATTTATTATTAACAAAATGAAAACTTTTTTTTATGAAATATTTTTTCCCCATAAATACTATTTTATGGAGCGCAAGAGTATAAAAGCTTCTTTTGCGCAGTTCCACTTGGCAAATAGGCTCTAAAATGAAGCACAATATATATCGGCTCACACAACTAAATTAAAGAGGCAATACTTAGGTTACGATTTGTTTGAAAAAAAATGTTTGGTCTTAAATTATTTATCTTAATTTAATATTATTTTGAATTATTTTATTTTATAATAAAGAATTAATAGTCTTTTAAATAATTTTATTAGTTATTTTTTATCATCCCTAAAGTTATTTATAAGGAAATTTATATAATCACATAATGAATGTTAAATTAATAATCTTCCCATTTTAAGCTATCAAATAGTTTTATGAGACTAATAATCTTACATTAAGGGATTAATAGTCTTCTCGTCAAAAGATTATAATAGTTCGAAGTAATGTTAAATTAAAAAAAATACTCTAATATCCAATCTCAATCGTGCCTTTTATAAACAAATATGAACCTAAAGAAGATAAATGATTAATTTATTTTAAGTATAGTAAAGTTAACATAGTTTCTTTAACATATTTAGGTTTGCAATTATCACTTTAAAAAGCGTACACAAATCAGCACTCTAAATTAATTAAATTATATCTAGTTATTTATCCTATTCCAATTAAAAATGACAGACAAAAATCCAACAATAAAAGAGAAACATACCCGTCTTAACATCCCTTATTTAAAATTTCGAAGAAAAAACTAAATAGACGTGGAAAAAAAACTTCTCATTATTTAACTTGCTTACATCCCTTATTTTTTTTTAGCTCTATACAGTTTAAACTAGTATCGCTCGTAGTGTCTCCTCGTGCGGTACTATGAACAAAGGAACAAATGGTTAGATTTATCTGAAATTTTGGACGGTCTGAATGATTTAATAAATTGAGCGAAAAAATTTAGATTTAAAATCATTTGTGTTTTGTATAGTTTTATATTTCTTACGATTATTAATAGACCCAAAACAAATTAAGATCCATGAAGTGAAATTTGCCTCATATAATTAAATTTGAAACGGGCAACAAAATTAAGCATTACGCCCCTCAGGCAGCGGCAGCAGCATCTTGCCGCAAGCCCCATTCCCTAATCCGGCGGTGAAACCTGAGCCACCGCCGCCAAAAACCTAACCTTCTGTCCCAAATTCAATATCTCAATCACCTTCTCCACCGTACTACTCCTCAACATATCGCCACAGCCCACCATATCCTCCATCTCCGACCCCAACCTCTCCACCGCTGCCTCCTTTTACCCCGCCGCCTCCTCATTATTCTCCCCCAGCCCCATCCGCCTCGCCACCGCCAACATGGGGGCGGCGCCGCCACCTCCTCCTGAATCCTCGCCAGCTCCTCCGCCAACTCCTTCTCCTCCGCCGCCGTCTCCTCCGCGAGCCTCTCCAGTCTCTGCGCTTGGTCTTGGGTCAAGTCCAGAACAGAATTTTTGACGAGCCGGAACGCGAGCCCCGGCTTGAAGCCGGCTACCCAGAGGAAAGTACTCTCGAAGGAGCTGAGCCAGGGCGGGGGAAAAGACGATGAAAATGTCTGCGTGGGCGATTCGGGACTTGGACTTCGTAGTACTCGTTGTAGTGAGCCATGACTCGGACAATTAACTCAGTGAGGCCGAGTAATCATTTTGTTGTTCTAATTCAGTGGGTTTTACATAAATTGAGAAGAAGAAGCTGAGTGGAGGTAATTTTCTATGGACGAATTAGCCAGCCATTGAAGAAAGTTATTGAATTTTTGTAATATGGTTAATGGTGTTACCATTTTGGTTTTGGTTTGTGTAAGTCCAGGCACCATGTTTTTGGGACAGAAATATTTTTAATTAAGTTTGGGATAAAGGAGCAAGTACTCCACTTTTGCAAGTGCATGGTGGTTTTATATATTATAGAAGGGAAAACACACCAATAGTTGACAAGTTACGGATGCAAATGTATATGAAAGAATTGTCCAATTTTGATGGTGTTAAATGTTACGAGAAGGAAAAGAGGACAAACATTACAGTATTCACATGGGGTTAGTGAGTGATGACGGGCCTGCATGGAAATTAACCAGTTAATTTGTTTTGAGATTTTAGCTTAGTTGGGGCGGGTGGATGTAGGCGGTTGTACCCAAATCCAGGACGTCGGACCGGAGAGAGACATAAGCTTAGCTAGCTAGCTAGCGCCAGCATGCAGCAGACAAGTTATGCTTGTTTTTTTCTTCTCTCTCTTTCTCTGCATGGGTTCTAGATCTATAACGGAATCTACTAACGTGGATGGTTCAATTGTTGTTTCCGCTGATTTTTTTGGAGTCCGTTATGTAAATCTGCCAATGTTTTATACTGAGTTTGCGAACGTATAGTAATGTATTACATTTGAAGTATTGTATTTATATGGTTGAAATATTTACTAACTTTAATTATACACTTAATTCTTTACAAAAAAATGTACATATAAAATTGTAAGATGCCTTATTTTTCATTTTTTTGACTTCTATACCAAAATTTCCATTTCTTCTTATTTCAGTTTATGTTTCAATCCTATATATTGTACTTGAAATTATATATTAAATAAATAATAATTAGCTAAATACAATAATATTTATGGATAGCGGGATGTTACCAAATCATATGACAACAGAAATGGACTTGCATACATCATGATACCTAAGTCTGAGACTAAATCTTCCATCATATTCGCCCAGTTGTTATCCACGTCTCATACTGATTATATTATTTTCAGGCCATAAAGTATAATGTTAGAGTTATTTAATTATAATTTTTTAATAATGAAATAAGTATTGCTTGATATTGATTATACATTACTTATACATTACATTGGACAGAGGAGGAGAGTACATAACTTGGAATTCAGTTAGGGTGAAGTTGGGCTGCGACACCAAATTTCACTCTAGGACAGTTGTTATAAGTTCTAGTTATTTAAATTGGATATAGAAAAAAAATTTGTATTGATAAAGTTCTATAAAGTTTTTATTACAATTGTTTAATGCAAACATTTTTTATATTTACTCAATATAATGAAAAATTATATGGAACTTACTAAAAATGAAGTGTGATGTTAACTTTACTCTAACCGAATCCCTGAAATTGATTGTCTCATGTTGTTGTAATAAAAAATACATATTTTTAAAGTAATAACTTTTTGCTAGAAAACAATTATACAAATATTATTGGAATACACATTTTCTTTAATAATATATCAATTTTTTTATTTTTATTCTGAAATATTATTAACAACCTTATTATTTTGTTTTTTTTTTTAAAAATTTTAATTCGTTGTTGTGTGTTTTATTTTATCCTTCAAACTAATTCCATGAGTTTTTTTGTGTATATCAATCTCACGATTAATTTTAATTGCTACATGCAATACATGTTGATACATGATCAACTTAAATAATAGTGAATAATGCATGCTTGATCACATAATCTGAGTATTCTAGAAGTTAGTTTTTCATGACCCAACATTATATCACTTCTTCTTCGATTCTTTTTTTTCCTTTCTTTAATTTCTTTTCTCTCTAGTAAAAACAACTGTAGCCCTTCATTTTAGATTTAGCCATTTAGGGGGAGAGCTTTATTTTCAGAGATACCCTCTCCCAGATTTTATTTTATTTTGATTTAATAAATTATTTTTCTTGAGTTTTGTTTTTTTCTTTTTACGAGGACTTGTTTTTTTTATTAAATAAATTGATTCTTTCCTCTTTTGTCAAGGGTAATTTCATTATTACCTTCTTGGAAGATTTTGCTTTCTCCGTTTGGATATTGCTTTTTGTTCATGAGACTTTTTTTTAGGGTTGTGTAATTTATTTGGAAAGATAAATTATATTTAAATTTAGATATAATTTTAATTTATAAACCAGCTTGTTCATTTCGTAGTTCTTATATTAAAAAATAATCTGAATTTATGTATTTTATTTAATATTTTAAAAAATTGACGATTGTATTTCAAGAGTTTAGTTTAAGAGAAAAAAAATTATTATTCAAACAAAGCAAGCACAACGCCACCCTTTCGTCATAACGCTCGTTACAAGAAGATTACAGTATTACTTGTTTCAATTTCCAAGTTTTCCAACTGCGTCTTATCCCATCAAGGGTTCTTGTGAAACTAGCTGGGCATGTTACCAAAGTCAACAAGATTGAAACTCTAAATGTTGTTCTGTACGGACAACTGCTGGCTAGCCAGCAGCCATGTATTGAACATGCGCGATGGATATTGAAATTTTTTTGAGGTCCTTTAAATTTTTGGGAATATAACAAAAAACAATATCCCAGGTTGGAAGTGAAATGTCGGTATTCAATGGCCTTTTTTACGATTTTTTTTTTTTACAATTTGAGTAATAAAATTTGTTTTTTTTTAGTTAATTATTAAATTTTACTTATGTTAACTCCAACAAAATTAATCGGACCCCTCTGGCGTTTTTTCTGGTGTGGGATGCGTTCAAGAAAGTAGTGATAACTTAAGTGCTGATTAAAGTCCAATGGGTTAGCATAACGTGCAATGGTCTCATTTAGAAAAAATTAATTATTATCACCAACCACGTTCTATTAAACTAAGCAAAGTTTGGTTGTAAGAAAAAACTAGGCGAAGTCAGGCCCCTTTGTTTGTGAATGAATTAGGTTTGTAAAATAAGGGTTGTAAATCTTAGTCTTAATTTACCGTCGTACGTTCAAACTGGACAAACTTTTAAGGCAATGCATGCGTTTTTCAAAAAACTCAGAATCGGGTTAATCGGAATCGGAAAGAAAAGGTTGTAGGTTGGATTGTTAGGTTCATTTGGTTCCAAACCCAGTAGTTGGAACCGTTATTGAACCGGTTGGTGACGTCATAAATATATAAAAAATATATATTATTAATAATTAATCAAATTCTTAAAAATTCTCGTTTTTTTATGAAACTAAAACATTAATAAAGATTAATTTACAACATTACTAAAAGTGTGTTTTAATTTTAATATTAAAAAAAATTGTTGGTACAAAAAAAAATATTAAAAAAATAATAGAGAACCCAGTTTATTTTTGATCAACTTAATCGATTTTTACCCAGTTGAACCATCGGTTATGACTGGTGGTCAAACCGGTTCATGAGACGCCCCCAAAACCTGCTCTCCACAGCGGGGATATTGGCAGCTCACTCCAACACTACTAAATCCTTTTGGGAGATATATGAATATTATACAACAACGTTAATCATCCTTTATCTTAACTTCTTCTTCGTTAATCTATCCAAGACTTGCAATACTAGCAACCAGACAATTCTCAGAAGAAAAAAAGAGGGGACTTAAACGTATGCTCAATTAGGACTAACTTTTTCCTCGTCAAAAACTTTTTTAGATATTCTCCAAATAATGTTAATCTAGCATAGTTAAATGATTTCAACATCTACTAATTTAAATGTAAAGTTGCACAATACATTTCTATAAAAATCCTTCGTCAATATCATTGATATAAGATATATTACAAATGCCCGGCTTTCCTTTAATTCTATTTCCTAAAGTTATTACAACTTTACATCATACTACAAGATAATAAACATATGTCTCAGGACCTAAACTACCTCTTCTTTAACTTTTTTCGTTTTACTGTCCAGACTCGGCTGATAATTACCTCCTTAACTGCAAATGAAAATTATTTGCAAGAAATGAGTATAATAATAGCCCCAGAAAGTCTAAAACACATAACATATAAGAGAACTCACACTTCTCTAATTAAAAGGGATGATTAGTTTGACAAAAGATATTAACAATTATTCATAATAGTAAAACTGGTATGGTTATTAAACCAAGAAATCTGTTCGTCAGTCATAAAACTTAAAACCCATGCCATTCGTCAGTCATAAAAACTTAGAAGCTCTATAAGATATTATAAAGGGGAACAACTTAATAATGTTTATGTTATGCATTAACCACTAGCTATACAAGACAACTTTCGTTTTCAACAGTATAAAAAAGTCGATTTTTTTGACACATCATTAATTTCCCCATGAATATGGGGTTGTTCAACTCAATTTACTTAATATTACAGAGATTATCGCCTCAAACAATTTGGTTTGACAAAATAATTTAAGCTCAAATAAAGAATTATAACCAATTTAATATTTCACCGAATAAACATATTCCCAATTGGAATAGCTTAATTCTCGATGATTTAAAACCTGAATCCAAATGACAAATAACTTTTAACAACAAAAAAATTTACAGTTATAATGACATTTGCTAAACAATTTGAATATATCGTAGTACAAGGTGCAATAAGAACTTGTTTGATTACCATCTTCTATGTTTAACGGTTTAATTTTTGCGTTTCTCATTCCAACCTACATACGTAAGGAGGTTCGACATAAAAATTTACTCACAATATGAACTTCCCTTACTTTGATTCCACTTTCTTTTTAAACTAGCCTTGAACCCATGTCACTAACTTTGTATTTTTAACTTTTACGGATAAACCGGTTATAAAAACTTTATTTAATTCATAAACTAATTCATATCAAACTCGAAATTGGTCCATCTTTGGGACACATGTGACTTATGGTATATCACATGGGTCTAACTACTCGTATAAGTGGTACGAGCCACCAAAAATTCTCGAATTCAAAAAAGGTCCGAAGAAACAAACCCATGTACTTGTTCATTAGCAGAATCAATTTCAGACTTGACCTTGACTCGTCTTATTTAATTCATAAACAAATTCATTTTAAGGAATTTTTGATTGGATTTCTTTTTTCTTCGTTCTTTCCATAACTTCCCCCTCTACAACTTGGATATTCATTTCATGATCAAATCTAAACATATGAAGCTACAAACCTCTCACAATAACTTAATGAAATAAACGGAGCTTTCATAAGTCCTTGCTTAGATTGCCCCAAACCTTGATGCTTCATTGCATTAATTAGCTAGACTTACCATTTTTTTATGACTCAAATAAACATTGTATTACATAATCATTAAACCTTAAACATGCATTATTTCATGAATTCTACCCAAGAACATAAACTAGGAAATAAAAACATGATTTATTTTATCTCTTGAAGTGCTTAGCTCTAAAACTTTTTGATCTATTGCAAGACTTTGGCTAGATTTTTAATCTCAAGCTTCTTCTAAATTCGTAGGGAATAATGCAAATGTGTTTGGCTTCCTATTTATTTTCATTTAAGACCTAAGGCAAAATGGTCTGTGAGCAAAATAATTATCCAAACTCTGCGTCAATGAAAATATCTTCCAAGTTCTGTCAATGAAAATATTCTACCGAGCTCGTCAATAAAAATATCTTCCAATCTTGTCAATGAAAATATCTTACAAGCTCGTTAAATGAAAATATCTTACCAAGCTCGTCAATTGAAAATATCTTCTCAACTCTGTCATTGAAAAATATCTTGCAAACTTCTCAAATTAATGAAAATATCTTCCTAGCTCGTCAATAAAAATATCTACTCCTGTAATTATACCTCGTATTATACCCGAATTGTTATTTCTTAGGTTTTTTATTCACCAAAATTAGGTTTTAAATCTTAACCTTTATTTAGTCTTTTAAGATCGTAAATTACAAGCTTTAAACCAAAACAGTGCAGTTTTTAAGCGATTTGTTAATTAGCAATCGCTTTGTTGATCGCCACATTGATGATAGGAGATGAGTTCTTGTATTATAAAAAGGGAGGCAAATGCGATGCTGATTGGTGGTTATTTTGATATTATCAGTGCCTTTTGTCTGAGTGAAGGTGACCGGATATAATTGTCAAAAGGGTGGTGTTATTTTATTAGACAGCTTTGAAAGTTTTCCATCTTAATTCTCTTCCTTCGTTGTAATTATTCGAGTTTATTAACCTGTCATTATTATTTTTATTGATAATTAAAAGCGGAATTGTGATGTCTGCATATGGCATTCTTTATAAGACCTCTGCGGCAGAGTATTAGTCATTTTAAAATTTCTCAAAAAAATGTGCTCCTCCATTCGATATATGTTTTTTATTTTCATTTTCTTTTATTCAAAAGTTGTTCATTTGTAAAAGCTCAGGGGACAAGTTATCATCGAATGAAATAATCCCCCTGCTGATTGTCTTGTTGAAATAAACAACCTTGCTTAATTGTTGAGTCTTCCTTCGCAAAAATTATCATAATTTACAAGGACTTGGGTATCTCTGTTGGAAAAAAGTATTTAGAAAATAGGTTTTAAAAAAATAATAATATTAAAACCTGGGATCATTTTTATAGTTTTTATACGAAACGATACAATGTTATGAATTTGTTACCTTGTGCTTTATTGGATTAGCGCATTTTGAAAATCCATATTGTCTCTAATATCCTTAAAATCTTTAATTTTCTCCTATGAATTTATGTTGAACATGGAGTGTGGGCCTCCAAAACACCCTTTTAAAAAACCCTTAACTATGTTTTTTCTAAGCTGAAAGGGAGAAGCAGAATACGAAAATTATCAATTGATAAATTATTTTATGAAAAAATCTTATAGATGTTTTGACAATAATAATATTTCATAATATTAATTAAATATATTAATCGCCATTTCTGAGGTATTAATTAACATAATGTAATCTCACTTCTATTAGAAAATCAAATTAATATATATATATATATATATATATATATATATATAACAATATTAAATCCATTATTATTTCCAAAAATTAAGAACATTTCACAAATTAGTATTTTATGTGAATTATTTTATAAATAAAATATTTATCATAGTGATCTGTTTTAATGCACACGGTTAATGAACAAGTACTTTAATTAGAAAGTCCAACTTCTCAAGATTTATCAATGATTAAGAAAAATCATCTCTGTTTAAAGTACTTATAACCTACATGATAATATCTTCTAACCTCATTATAGGTTATAATCCATTATGTTTTTTTATTTCTATACTACATATGATTTATATCTTCTGTGTATAATATTTATTTATACACATAAACCATAATTATATATAATATGGAAACTTAAATAAACAAACATAAATTGAACCATTTAATGAATGATGAATAATGTACTTTAAATAATAAATATAAATGTACAAACATAATTAAATACAATTAAACAAATAGATAAATACGTTTTTTATAAACAAAAATCCAACAATCTCCATTTTCAATCTCGTTTGCCAATGACTGCCAAGTGATATCCTTATATTACTTCATGTGCTGACTGAAATATATAAATTTAAAAGGCAGGTGATAAAAGGGAAGATAAAGATATTCTTTGATATTTTTCTTAATTGCACCAAGTAAAGAAAAGAATGGTTTGTTGTAAATACCTGAACCGAAAGGCTGAAAGGAAAATTGAGCGCCAAATGTTATTGGACAAATAACCGCCAAAATACAAGAACTCAGAAATGGAAATGAATATTAAAGCATCGGAACGGTATAATAAATGCACTGATTTCTTCTCTGCATAGGGCACTGAAATATCAAAATAACCACCAACGCCTTTGCCACATCATGATGATAGGAGATGAGTTCTTAATTTAATTACATTTATATATATATATATATTATGTGTGTGTGCTGCTTTTGAAATATAATTGCATGAATCAAAAGGAGAATGGTATGCCCCGTATTATGAAATGAAATAATAACATGTTTGGTTGTATTCTATCGATTAAAATGATTCATTTTTCTGGTTGTCAACTGAAAATATATTTTTATTTTTTTTTAATCGTGGAGGTGGATATGATTTTTTTCTTT
Source organism: Aralia elata (assembly GCA_034770075.1). Classification (NCBI taxonomy): domain Eukaryota; kingdom Viridiplantae; phylum Streptophyta; class Magnoliopsida; order Apiales; family Araliaceae; genus Aralia; species Aralia elata. The sequence goes on along the minus strand of CM068382.1, from coordinate 15,388,801 downwards.
CTTTATTGTATTTCCTTCTCTATTACATTGGTACCTTAATTTCATTCATTTAGTTCAAATTGTAATAATAGAATAATAATACACCAACAAAATAGTTTACAAAAAGATTAACCGAATGAGCATGATGTATTATTAATCATGTTTAAGAAAGAGAGATGCGATGAAAGAGGATGGTCGTAAATTTTCCATTTTAAAGAGTAATTTTATTTTGCTCATTATTCATTTTATTTTAGGTGTTATATCTATGCTTGTGACAATTTCATCGAACTCAACAAAATTTTTTTTATACCCGCTTCGTTGTCCAGGCTTAATTGTATCCCGTTGGTGATATAGTGCAGTTGATTTTATACATTATAATATCATAGTACACGGGGAAAAGTGTATAGGAAGCTAAAATGTGATTCAATATTCTAAACATGTGGTTCAATTATTTATACTTCTTGTGTGTGTCTTTGTAACGTAGATTGCGTAGTTTAATTTCTTAGCTTGAAATATAAGTGATGTATCATACCATTTCCATACCTACACTATTTATTGGTGTTGTACTCATCACTACCAAAAAAAACAAGAGTTTTCCTTGGCTTTCACTTTTCTAGAAAAAAGCTACCTATCAATCAAGTCAATCAACTACACTTTCGGTTACCCTTCATTTAATAAAGGTCATTAAAAGGTTCAAAACTGATTAATCTTAAGAGTCTTAATTATGCATCAACTAAACTAATTAATATTGGTTTGTTATATTTAATTAAGAAAACCCAAAACTTGGGGTTGTGGGTGGACACAGGAGGAAAAGAGTATTCGTTTAAAAATTGTTATAATTTATGTTTTTCAGTATATATAGATAATTTTAAATATTTGTTATATTATTTATTTATTAATTAGGGATTAGTCTAGTTAGTAGGTTTAATTATTTTTGGGTCTGTTTATGTTTTGGGTTTACTTTTTAAGTTTATTGAATTTTATTTATTTTTTAAAATTTAGACCAGTATAAATAGGTCTCTTAAGGTTAGTATTATGAAAAACAACTCTTATTATTCAAATTTTATTTAAAAAATATTTGTGGATGCTTAGTTAGTGTATTCAGCCTGTGAATTCGGTTGTAATTGCAAAGCTTATATAAATTTAATTTCTGTAATTATATTTTATTTTATTTAGTCTTTCGTTGGGTCATGTGAAGATTAATTAAGAAAGACCATCTAATTGATCAAACTAATTTAGAAACCAAAAATGGAAAACCCGAGTAGCATTAGTGATAATTAGTACTCCCACCGTATTTATCAAACCAAAAAATACAAAGACTTATTTTGAGCTAATAGTACGTAATTATATAAACGACACATTGTACACAAATTTTAGCATAAACCATCCGCCAAAATGTTGTATTAAAAAGTGAGGCTGGTATTGCTTCTCATACATACAGAAAATGAAAGTTCTATTAATTTCTAACTTGCAATGCAATTGGAATTTATTATAGACATTTTGTTCAAAAGAATATATTATCGACACACTTAGTCATAACCTTTTTTTAAAAAAAAAAAAAAAACATTTTGATATCAAAATTTAGGTATAAGTTTAGAAATGCAAATCCATAATTGGAGATTAGTCTTTAGCATTCTTTATTCAAAAGCTTTCTTTCTCTTTCAAAGTTGTTCGAGGCCTAGCTAGAGTGGGTTATGTATTTCTTTTCT